>CM044009.1:36147104-36554604 GCA_024085815.1 Flaveria linearis | reverse complement strand
CCTCATGTGCTCGGGTTGGCTCCGAGCACCCGAAACCCTAAAAACGCAGAAGTAACAAGCAAGAAAAGGGACGACCAAGGTCGTCTACCTGCAAAAAAGGAGTAGTCTCAGCTGTAGCCGAGGCTTTGCTGGTGAAAACACGAAGAAAACGGGGTGGTTTGGTGCAAGGAGGAGGAAGAGAATGGAAGAAGAAGAAGATGAAGGAAAAGATGAAATGTGGTGGCTAGGGCTGGAGTATGGATATTTATACCCAGCCCTAGTTTGGCAAAATGTCACATTTGGTCCCTGCACTTAGCCCCCGAGTTCCCAAATTTTGCTTTGGTTAAAAACGACCTTAATCGGCTAGTTATATTCATGATAAAAAGGTAAATAATGATATTTGTAGCTTAGTAATGGTTTTATTAGTAGCCATAATAATATATAAAAATGGTGCATTTAACGCTAACGATAAGGACAATTATAAAGGTTTTATGGATATAACACTCACGATGGGAACACAAGTGTAATAGATGATAAAGTGGGTATAACATTCACACGAATAGTTTATATAGGTGAGGAATGACCGTTCAAAGAAAATTTAACGGAATCTACGTTAAATGACGGACCTTTTGGTGACGGATGTCACAGTATCCCCAGTTGAGAGAATTTCGTCCCGAAATTCAGCTGGAGTTAGGTCCTAGAGTGTCATTCACGAATAGGTGTGGACACTTGCGTTTCATCTGGTCTTCCCTTTTCCACGTGAATTCTGGTCCTCGTTTGGAGTTCCATCTCACACGGACGATCGGTATCTTGCTGCGCCTCAATCGTTTGACCTTTCGGTCCATGACCTCTCTATGTTCTTCGATAAAGTGAAGCTTTTCATCGATCTTGATTTTCTCAATTGGTACATGAAGAGACTCGTCGTCCAAACACTTTTTGAGGTTCGACACGTGAAAAGTATCATGTACACCGCTGAGTTCTTGTGGCAACCTTAATCGGTAAGCCACCGGACCAATTCTTTCTATAACCTCGAATGGTCCTACGTATCTTGGGGCTAACTTTCCTTTCTTTCCAAATCGAATGATTCCTTTCCAAGGAGAGACTTTGAGTAAAACCCGATCCCCAACATTGAATTCTAGAGGCTTCCGACGGTTGTCGGCATAGCTCTTTTGGCGATCTCTGGCAGCTTTTAGTTTGTCCTTGATTTGGAAAATCTTGTCGGTTGTTTCCTGAATGATCTCTGGGCCTGTCAACTGGCTTTCACCCATCTCTGCCCAACAAACTGGGGATCTACATTTCCTCCCATACAATGCTTCAAATGGAGCGCATCCAATGCTCGTATGGTAGCTGTTGTTGTAAGAGAACTCAATTAATGGTAGATGAGTGTCCCAGCTACCACCAAAATCGATTACACAAGCCCTGAGCATGTCTTCCAGTGTTTGTATCATTTGTTCACTTTGGCCATCTGTTTGTGGGTGATAGGCGGTACTCATATCTAACCGAGTGCCCATCGCTTTCTGCAGTGTCTGCCAAAATCATGAAGTAAATCGGCTGTCACGGTCGGATATGATCGACACTGGCACTCCGTGCCTCGTCACGACCTCTTTTATGTACAATATCGCCAACTTATCCATCTTGTAATCCTCCCGGATTGGTAAGAAATGAGCTGACTTTGTCATACGGTCCACTATAACCCATATAGAGTCATGCCCGCTACTTGTTCTAGGGAGTTTGGTAATAAAATCCTTGGCTATATTCTCCCATTTCCATTCGGGAATTTCAGGATGTTGTAATAATCCCGATGGTTTCTGGTGTTCAGCCTTAACTTTCGACCACGTCAAGCATCGGCTTACATACATAGCAATGTCTTTCTTCATGCCTGACCACCAGTATAGATCCTTAAGATCGTGATACATCTTGTCTGCACCAGGATGAACAGAATATCGTGTCTTGTGTGCTTCATCCATGATTAGGGTATGAATATCTCCCCATTTGGGTACCCATATACGATCCATGAAGTACTGTATACCATCATCCTTACAATTCATCTGTTTATCCAACCCTTGGAATTCTTCTCCCGCAAGGTTTTCTTCTTTCAATGCCTCACTTTGTGCAATTTGGATCTGAGCTTTCAGATTTGTTTGAATAGTCAATCCCAATGCTCGAGCACGTAGTGGTTAAAGCATCAGCCACCATGTTCGCTTTCCCTGGATGATACCTGATCTCACAATCGTAGTCACTAAGTAACTCTACCCAACGTCGCTGGCGCATATTGAGTTCTTTCTGATCCAGGATATGTTGACGGCTCTTGTGATCCGTGTAAATGATGCATTTGGTTCCATACAAGTAATGCCTCCATATCTTGAGTGCAAATACCAGAGCGCCCAACTCCAAATCATGAGTTGTATAATTCTTTTCATGCACCTTAAGTTGTCGTGAGGCATAGGCAATCACCTTATCCTTCTGCATTAGCACACAACCCAATCCTTGATGTGAAGCATCGCAGTACGCCACAAAATCATCAGTTCCGTCTTGGAGGGACAATATCGGTGCATTGCATAACTTCTCCTTCAACGATTGGAATGCTTGTTCTTGGGCATGTCCCCAATCAAACTTCTTGTCTTTCTGAGTCAACAGAGTTAACGGTTGAGCAATCTTTGAAAAATTCACAATGAAGCGACGATAGTATCCGGACAATCCTAAGAATTGCCGTATCTCTGAAGGTGTCTGGGGTGCATCCCATTTCTTCACCGCTTCAATCTTACCGGGATCTACATGAATCCCATTTTCGTTTACCACGTGTCCCAAAAATTTCACTTCTCGAAGCCAAAACTCGCACTTCGAGAACTTAGTGAAAAGTTTCTCTTCTTGTAATAGACTCAGTATCGCCCAAAGGTGTTCCTCATGGTCCTCTTTCGATCGGGAGTAGGTAAGTATATCGTCTATGAACACGATTACAAACTTATCCAAATAAGGTTTGCACACTCGATTCATCAGATCCATGAACACATTTGGTGCGTTAGTCAGTCCGAACGGCATGACTAAGAACTCATAGTGCCCATAACGAGTCCTAAACGCTGTTTCGATATGTCCTCCTCGAAAACCCTTAGTTGATGGTATCCCGAATGAAGGTTGATCTTGGAGAAATACGAGGGTCCTTGCAACTGGTCAAACAAATCATCGATTCTGGGAAGAGGATATCGATTCCTCACAGTCAATTTGTTCAGCTCGCGATAATCAATGCACATATGGAAAAGCTACTTTCTAGCCTACTAGGGTTCAAGGCAAGCATGTGAGCAAAATCAGAAGATATAAAACTATTGTCTGCTCCAGAATCAAACAACATAGATGCGAAGTGGTGATTGAGCAAATACGTACCCGTAACAACATTCGGGTCCTGACGGGCGTCATTTGCTCCAATAACGAACGCACGTCCTCTGGCAGCATTTCCTTGATTCCCTTAGCCTTGATTACCAGCTATGACCATCACTTGTTGTTGGTTGTTTCCTTGCTGTCCCGGCGCCCGATTTAGTCTGGGGCACATGTTCCTGTAGTGACCCTAGTTTCCAAACTCATAACAAACCCTAGCATTCCCGGTGGGGTTAACCGCGTTGACCGGTGCAACCAGATTCGGCGCAACTCTATAATCTTTCGCTAGGTGCCCCGGGCGTCAACAGTTCACACACACCCGACACTGCATCGCTGGGGGATGATGAAAGTTACACCTATCACATTTGGGGTGCGGCCCGACATATTCCCTCTTGCCTTGTGTCACCGCCACAAAATTCCTGGTTGTCTTGGCCCTTTTGTCGAATTTCCCAGTACTCGACCTACTCGCTTCCCCAACATCCTTCCTCTTCTCAGCTCCTTTCCCCAGAACCCTAGTTCTCACCATCTCATTTGTTAACGTACCAGCCTTCAGAATTGCACTCTGAATAGTAGGAGTGGCTGCTGATGTTACCATTGCCCGGATTTGAGGCACGAGTCCCTATATGTACCTCTCGATCCTCTTGGATTCCAGAGTGAGGAGATGTGGAACCAGCCTTGGTAGCTCATGGAAAAGATCAGTGTAAGTTGCGTGCCCAGCTCCTACCATAGCATGATTCCAGAACTCCTGCTTCAACTTCTGCATCTCATTGAGTGGGCAGTATTCTTCAGTGATCAATGCTTTGAACTCATCCCAAGTCATCTGCATTGCTGATTCTCTTCCCCTTGCTTGAATCTGTGTGTTCCACCAAGTTAGGGCTTTGCCCTGTAGTGAACACGTGGCATACTTAATCTTCTGACTGTCGAGGCACTCGCTGATATCAATGACGGCCTCCATCTTCTCAAGCCACCTTGTTAGAGCTATCGCTCCACCTTTCCCATCAAATTCTTTCGGTTTACAGGCAACGAATTCCTTGTAAGAACATCCCCGCCTGGTATTAATAATCCCAGCTTCATTACCAGCTGTTCCACCATTCGTAGCATCTTCCCCTGTTCCTTGGTTATGCTCATTGTTAGTATCATTATCCCCGTGGAGATTATGATTCAGAAGAGTATCGCTCACTTGAGTCACTATCGTTGGAATCAGTGCGGCTAGCTGTTGAGTAATCATAGCAGCTATATCAGGGTTTTCAGTTCCCTGATTATTGCCAGCGGGACCACCACCCGTTCTTGGTGGCCTACCTCTACCTCTGCCTTGTGGGGTCTCACCTTTGCGATTTGTACTGCGGGTGACTCTTCGAGGCGGCATCTTCTAATCATAAAAGGAGTAAACATGTAAACTTTAGTCACTTTAAGATACACATTTAATTCCACTCATCAAGTTCCAACATTTCATGCTCCGGTCAATCAGGATCATCACGTAGCCCAGTTCAAGCACATTCTTAGTATATCGTTGATGCTTATATATAGGGTTCCCCGCAGCATTCCCACCACATCCACAATATACCGAGAACGATGCTTAAACCGGTTACATGACATCCGATTTTCCTTAACATCATCCTAATGAACAACGTAATGTATGTGTAGAGAGTATCATCACTTTTCTACAACTCTTTGAAGTCCACTTTCATTCTAAGCATTTAGTAATTTCCATAGTTACTGAAATGCTAAGCGGAGAAATGTTTCATGGAAAATAAGATCAATATCATAATTGAATTCCCATGAAGGCTCTAAGTAGAATAGGACTTAAGTAGTAGTAGAGGGTATGAATGTTTTATAACCATTTACAAGGTATTACTAGAATTATGATCCTAGTACCCTAAGGTATAGAATGGAAGACTTGTAATAACCATGATCGTTACCTCATGGTAAGATTAGCCAGGCTTCACATACACTGCAAATTGCAATTACGTGTGCACCCGTAATGGTAATTTGCTTTGCATGGTCACCCTTAGCTTCACCTACCCAAGCTAACATCACAGTATTTACACCATACATCATGCACGGTTCATGTAATGTTCTCATGTCCATGAATCAATAGTACCCCAATAGTAGTCCGTCGTAACAAATAGAATCCAAGCACATAACTCAATTAGTCTAATAAAAGTTGCCTATCCCTTCTTTTTTCGGGACCTCAGGCATAACTATCTCAGGATCAGACTCAATATCCGGGATCAACACTTCATGTGATATGTGGAAATCCCTTCAGGTTAGGTATCCCGACCTAATAGTATAATGTGGTGCGCATAGGAATGAAAGATTCCAGTAGGAGGCATCCCGTGAGGACAGATTAAGAGTAATAGTGCCTTCCTCAGGATGATCAGATAACAAGACATATAGATATAGAATATGTATAGAGATAAGGAACAAGTATAGAGGAACATACATGTATTATCAGATGCAAGCCAATCCTAGCATGCATTCTACATGAAGGTTCCTAGGTTATAGTCTAGGTCAAGTGAACTGCCTAATTCTCTATAACCAATGGCTCTTATACCAGTCTGTCACACCCCCGCTGAGAGCGGAAACACGGGGATGTAATGAGACGGGATCGTCATAACACATTGTTACCAATAGAGATGCAATGTATGTAATTGATGATAAGGCGTGTCATGATGACACCAGACACAAATGGAGACTTGTGTCGTGTTTACTCAGTTCTCACGACAACATAGCCATAAGCATAAACTTGTAAATGATTCACATAACCAAAAATAATATCATTGTAATGTAATTCCCACAACCCGGGAACAAGTATCAAAAGTATGAAGATTGTTTAATAGACTACAACAATTGTTCAAAATGAACGTTTGTCAAGTATGTTTAGTCTCAAAAATGCATCCTAGGGTCTCCACTAAGGCAGCACACCTAGATCTTCAATTAGCATTGTCACCTGAAAAGATATGCTCAAAACGGTCAACAAAATTGTTGGTGAGCTCGCAGGTTTAAATAGTAAATAAGTAATTGATGCTGTATAGTAATTGTTGTGGAATACCGTGCATACAGTTATAAGTAAGAAAAATCACATAACCATGAGCTTTACAACCAAACCTAGTGACATGCACACAGCAACTTGTCGGAATATATTCACCCAAGGGCCCGTTCCTGGCCACCGTTGGTACTAACTAGTATACCAACATGCATGGGTGTCACACCCCCGCTGATAGCGGAAACACGGGGATGCGAGCTAGACGGGATCGTCATAACACATGTTAACATTAGAGATGCAATATAGATATGATGACAAGCGTGCCATGACGACACCCATACACATTTGGAGACTTGTGTCGTGTTCAGTCAATGTTCACGACAGCATAGTCATAAGCATAATATCAAATGATCACATAAACATATAGATTAACATTGTTTAGTTTCCCACAACCCGGGAACAAGTGTTCAAAAGAATGTTATTGTTTAGTTGACTGAAACAATGTATAAAAGAATGTATGTTCAGTCTCAAAAATATGCTTCCTAGGGTCTCCACTAAAAGGCAGCACTCCTAGTACTTCAATCACCTTGATCACCTGAAAAGAAATGCTCAAAATGGTCAACATAATTGTTGGTGAGCTTCGCAGATTTTAAGTGTGAAAAGATGATAAGATGAAAACAGTAAGTAAGTTTGATAAGAGCTACCGCAACTACACTTATGTATAGGCGGTTTTACCGGTTTTAATTAGCTACAGCCAAACCTATTCGTCGGTTCCTCACGGGAATTGATGGCTGTAAAGAAAATATTTCCAAAATATAAATCCTTTAAAAGACGTAGCAAGATCCATGAAGCGCATACGTTTTGTTTACAACCAAACCAATCCGTAGGTCCCGTTACCGGAGTTAAGGGTTGTATTGAAAGATTTTCCATTTGTTTAACAAGTTTAAAATGACGTAGCATGATCCACAAAGCGCATACGTTTAGTTTAAAATGACATAGCACGATCCACAAAGCGCATACGTTTAGTTTTATGACGTAGCAAGATCCACAAAGCGCATACGTATAGATTACAACCAAACCAATCCTTAGGTCCCATTACTGGAACTAATGGTTGTATTTAAGGGCAATGATGTAGCATGATCCACAAAGCACATACATTGAGTTTACAACCAAACCAATCCTTAGGTCCCATTACTGGAACTAATGGTTGTATTTAAGGGCAATGATGTAGCATGATCCACAAAGCGCATACATTTAGTTTACAACCAAACCAATCCTTAGGTCCCATTACTGGAACTGATGGTTGTATGAAAGGGCAATGACATAGCAAGATCCACTAAGCGCATACGTATAGGTCACAACCAAACCAATCCTTAGGTCCCATTATTGGAACTAATGGTTGTAATGGATGCTCGGCAAGAAGAACCACGAAGTAGACCCACAAAGAAGAACCACACCGCCGAGAGCATCCAAGGTCAATAGCATTCACAAATAACATCACACAACACATAGCATCAAGTAATAGCACATAGTAGCAACTTAGCATAGAATCACATTCCAACCGTCCATGCCTTAGTCAATCAGATCATCACGTAGCCCAGTTTAAGCGCATTCTTAGTATACCGGGGATGCTTATATATAGGGTTCCCTGCAGCGTTCCCACCACATCCAAGATATACCTAGAACGATGCCTAAACCAGTTACTTGACATCTGACTTCCCTTAGCATCAATGTATTAACATTCAACCAAATAAGCAAGATGAGTTAATCATAAGAGTTGCTGCAGACTTCCACTAGGGAAGGTGCTTGAAAATGTGTTTAGTGAGCGAGCATTCTTTTCCCCCAAGTTTGAAAATGTTTGAAAGCTATACAAGCGTAAATAGGGGCCACGAAACTCACTGAGTAGATGATAAACGCGAATGATGAATATCCCCAACCTTAGAATGCTATGAACGGTCAACACCTATTGACAGTTACTGACAAGCATTAATAATGAGCATATGATATAAGATGATGTTCAATAGGTTCGGGCAGTTTCGGTTCGGTCGTGGGCAACACTTGTATGCAAACACGCACCATACACAGGAAAACTTCACACACAATGATTCCATTCGCACGACAAGACCAGACACACGACTGGACACTCTATTCGCACGAACCAACTTTCAGTCGTGCGAATCAGCTTCATTCGCATGATTGAACTCCTATTCGTGTGACTAAGCACTCAGTAGTACCACACAGCACCCAATCGCACGACTCAACCTTCCATTCGCACGATTCAACCCTCAGTCGTACGAATCAGCTTCATTCGTACGACTGAGTCTTCATTCGTACGACTGAATCTTCAGTCGTGCGATTCACACAGTCGCACACAATCATCCGAATCGAATCAATCACACGCACTCTCATACGTATGGACTCAGTCGCACGACTCACCCCAGTCGCACCACTCAGTCGCACGATTGACTCAGACACATGGACTCAGTCGCACGACTCACCCAGTCGCATGACTCAGTCGCATGACAGACCCAGTCGCCTGAACAGTAAGTTCACAACTGCTGAAGTGCAGAGCAGCGTCCAGCTACTCCGAGCACGAGTTTTACACTCCAAGAACTTCCAGAAACACACATCTAACATGCCAAGACAAGAAACACACACTGGAACGCACCACACAAGCCCTCACGACCTCTTGTGCTCGGATGAACCCAAGCACCCGAAACCCTAGAAAATGCAGCAGTAAAATCGAGCAATAAACGGGTCAAACGAGGTTATCTACCTGCTAGGAGTGAGTATTCAAGATGATAACCAAGATTTGACGGTGAAAACGTGAGAAAATGAGCGGTTTTGGTGCTAGATTGGTGTAGAATTGAAGAAAGAGGAGAAGAACGATGAAGATGAAGATGATGGTGAAAAGGGCTGGGAATGGGGTTTTTATAGCCATCCCAAGTTTGCAAAATGACAGGTTTAGTCCCTGCACTTTGCCCCCGAATCCCCGAACTTGTTTCTGTTGATAACAACGTAAATACGCGCGTTATACTAGTTATAAAGATGTATTTAATGTTGTTTATATTATATAACATAATATAATTAGTGGTGTCGATTGTGATATTCGTGGGCGTTTTGGATGATAATGTTGCAAATATTGATAACACCAATGAGACTGAACAATTCAAATATGGTGTCCTCACGAATAATCTATAAAATGAATGCTCTAAGGATAGTCAACGAGATTTCACGTTAAATGACGGACCTTGAAGTGACGGATGTCACAGTATCCCCCAGTTGAGAGAATTTCGTCCCGAAATTCAACTGGTGCTAGGTCTAAGAGCGTCATCCTCGAATAGATGTGGATACTTGAGTTTCATCTGATCTTCTCGTTCCCACGTGAATTCTGGTCCTCGTTTAGAGTTCCATCTCACTCGAACGATCGGTATCTTGCTGCGTCTCAAGCGTTTGACCTTTCGGTCCATGATCTCGATAGGTTCCTCAATAAAATGAAGCTTTCCATCGATCTTGATTTCCTCAATTGGTACATGTAAGGAATCGTCCACCAAACACTTTTTGAGGTTCGACACGTGGAAAGTATCATGTACACTGCTGAGCTCTTGTGGCAACCTCAATCAGTAAGCCACCGGACCGATTCTTTCTGTAATCTCGAATGGTCCTACGTATCGAGGGGCTAACTTCCCTTTCTTTCCAAATCGTACAATCCCTTTCCAGGGAGAGACTTTGAGTAAGACGTGATCTCCAACATTGAATTCCATAGGCTTCCGACGGTTGTCGGCATAGCTCTTTTGGCGATCTCTTGCAGCTTTAAGTTTGTCTTTGATTTGGAAGATCTTATCGGTTGTTTCTTGAATGATTTCTGGGCCCGTAAGCTGGCTCTCACCAACTTCAGCCCAACAAACTGGGGATCTACATTTCCTCCCATACAATGCCTCAAATGGAGCACATCTAATGCTTGTGTGATAGCTGTTGTTGTAGGAGAACTCAATCAAGGGTAAATGAGTGTCCCAGCTACCACCAAAATCAATTACACAAGCTCTGAGCACGTCTTCCAATGTTTGTATAGTTCGTTCACTTTGGCCATCTGTTTGTGGGTGATAGGCAGTACTCATATCTAATCGAGTGCCCATCGCTTTTTGTAATGTTTGCCAAAATCGTGAAGTGAATCGACTGTCACGGTCGGATATGATTGACACCGGCACACCGTGCCGTGTCACGATCTCTTTAATGTACAACCTTGCTAACCTTTCCATCTTATAATCCTCCCGGATCGGTAAGAAATGAGCGGACTTCGTCATCCGATCCACTATGACCCATATCGAGTCGTGCCCGCTACTTGTTCTAGGGAGTTTGGTAATGAAATCCATAGTTATGTTCTCCCATTTCCACTCGGGAATTTCAGGTTGCTGTAATAATCCCGATGGTTTCTGATGTTCAGCCTTGACTTTCGAGCACGTCAAGCATCGGCTTACATAAATAGCAATGTCTTTCTTCATACCTGGCCACCAATACAGATCCTTCAGATCCTGATACATCTTGTCTGCACCAGGATGAATAGAATATCGCGTCTTGTGTGCTTCATCCAAGATGAGGGCGCGTACACCACCCCATTTAGGTACCCATATACGGTCCATGAAGTACTGTATGCCATCATCTTTACAAACCATTTGTTTGTCTAACCCTCGGAATTCTTCTCCCGCAAGGTTTTCTTCTTTCAATGCTTCCCTTTGTGCAAGTTGGATCTGAGCTTTCAAGTTTGTTTGAATAGTCAATCCCAAAGCTCGAGTACGTAATGGTTTCACGCGCTCTTTATGACTTAGGGTGTCAGCCACCACATTTGCTTTCCCCGGATGATACCGGATTTCAAAATCAAATCAGTAAGTAGCTCTACCCAACGTCGTTGTCGCATGTTGAGTTCTTTCTGATTCAAGATGTGCTGAAGGCTTTTATGATCTGTGTAGATGATACATTTGGTTCCATATAGATAGTGCCTCCATATCTTAAGTGCAAATACGACCGCGCCCAACTCCAGATCATGAGTTGTATAATTCTTCTCATGCACCTTAAGTTGTCGCGAGGCATAGGCAATCACCTTGTCTCTCTGCATTAGCACACATCCCAACCCTTGATGTGAAGCATCGCAGTACACCACAAAATCATTCGTCCCGTCTGGGAGGGACAGTATCAGTGCGTTGCACAACTTCTTTTTCAACGTTTGGAATGCTTGTTCTTGTGCTTTCCCCCAATCAAACTTCTTGTCTTTCTGAGTCAATAACATTAACGATTGGGCAATCTTTGAGAAATTTGCAATGAAGTGACGATAGTATCCGGCCAATCCTAAGAATTGCCGTATCTCTGAGGGTGTCTGGGGTGTATCCCATTTCTTCAGTGCTTCAATTTTTCCGGGGTCTACATGAATCCCATTTTCGTTAACCACATGACCCAAAAATTTCACCTCTCGAAGCCAAAACTCGCACTTTGAAAGTTTAGCAAAAAGTTTCTCCTATTGTAACAGACTCAGTATAACCTGAAGATGTTTCTCGTGGTCTTCTTTCGATCGAGAGTAGATAAGTATATCGTCAATGAATACGATCACGAACTTATCCAAGTATGGTTTACACACCCGATTCATCAGATCCATGAATACAGCCGGTGCGTTAGTCAGTCCGAACGGCATGACTAAGAACTCATAATGACCATAACGAGTCCTAAATGCTTTTTTCGGTATGTCATCCTCGAAGACCCTCAATTGATGATATCCAGAATGAAGATCAATCTTGGAGAAACAAGAAGCTCCTTGCAGCTGATCAAATAAGTCATCAATTCTAGGAAGAGGATATCGATTCTTCACATTCAGCTTGTTCAATTCGCGATAATCGATACACATGCGGAACGACCCGTCTTTCTTTTTGACAAATAAGACCGGTGCTCCCCATGGTGAATGAATTGGTCGAATAAAACATTTTTCCAATAGCTCTTGCAGTTGGCTAGATAACTCTTGCATCTCGGATGGCGCTAACCGGTATGGTGCTTTAGCTACCGGCGTAGCTCCAGGAACCAACTCAATATGAAATTCCACCTGTCGTGAAGGAGGTAAACCCGACAAGTCATCAGGGAATACTCCCGGAAAATCTCGCACTACAGGAATATCTACCAACTTGTTGCCTTCTTCTTTCTTTTCCACTACATGGGCCAGAAATGCGTAACACTGCTTCCGTAAACATCGTCGGGTCTTCATGCAAGAAATAAGCTTTAGTGTTCTTCCCGGTCTTTTCCCTTGAATCTTGAGTACCTCCCCGTTTGGCATGGGGCTTCGTACTACTTTCTCCCGACAAACAATCTCGGCTCCGTGTTTCGACAACCAATCCATTCCCACAATCACATCGAAGCTCCCCAACTCGAAAGGTATTAAGTCTATGTCGAAGGCATGGTTCTCCAAAATCATGGAGCACTGTCTAATGATCTAATCTGCTTGTACAACCCTACCATTGGCCATTTCTACGGAGAAGCTAGTTTCTAATCTACTAGGGTTCAAGGCAAGCATGTGTGCAAAATCAGAAGATATGAAACTATTGTCTGCCCCAGTATCAAATAGTATGGATGCGAAGTGGTGATTGAGCAAGTACGTACCCGTAACAACATTCGGGTCCTGACGGGCGTCATTTGCTCCGATGACGAACGCACGTCCTCTGGCAGCATTTCCTTGATTCCCTCGGTCCGGGTTACCAGCTATGGCCATCACTTGTTGTTTATTATTCCCTTGTTGACCCGGTGCCCTATTCAGTCTGGGGCACATGTTCCGGTAGTGACCAAGGCCTCCACACTCATAGCAAGCCCTGGCATTCCCGGCGGGGTTAACCGCGTTGATGGGTACAACCAGATTCGGAGCAGTTCTACAATCCTTAGCTAAGTGCCCCGGGCGCCTACAATTCGTACACATTCGACATGGCGTTGCTGGGGGATGATGAAGAGTGCACCTGTTACAATTCTAGTGCGGCCCAGTATATCCTTTCCTTTCTTGATTCACAGCCACAAAGTTTCGGATCGTCTTGGCTTTCTTATCAAACTTTCCGACAGTTGACCGGCTTGTTTCCTCAACTTCCTTCCTTTTCTCTGCTCCCCTACCCAATACCCCTATCCTTATCATCTCATCAGTTAGAGCGCCAGCCTTCAGGATCGCGCTCTGGATTGTAGGAGGAGCAGCCGCTGTTACCATTGCCCGGATTTGAGGCGCAAGTCCCCAAATATACCGCTCAGTCCTTTTTGATTCCGGAGTCACCATATGTGGAACTAGTCTTGCCAGCTCATGAAAACGATCGGTGTAAGCTGCGTGCCCAGCTCCAACCATAGCATGGTTCCAGAATTCTTGCTCAAGTTTTTACATCTCGTTGAGAGGACAGTACTCCTCAGTAATCAGGGCCTTGAATTCGTCCCAAGTCATCTGTATCGCAGATTCTCTTCCTCTAGCTTGAACCTGGGTGTTCCACCAGGTTAGTGCTCTGCCCTGCAGTGAGCACGTAACATACTTGATTCTTTTGCTGTCGAGGCATTCAATGATGTTAATAACTGCCTCCATCTTTTCAAGCCATCTAGTCAGGGCTATCGCCCCACCTTTCCCATCAAATTCTCGGGGTTTGCAGGCCATAAATTCTTTGTATGAACATCCCTGTCTGGTATTATCAACCCCAGTGTCAGTACTAGTTGTTCCTCCAATCCCAGTATCATCCCCTGTTCCTTGGTTATGTTCATGGTGTGTGTTATCATTATCCCCATGGAGATTATGATTCAGAAGAGTGTCGCTGACTAGAGTCACTATAGTTGGAATCAGTGCGGCTAGCTACTGAGCAATCATAGCAGCTATGTCAGGGTTGTCAGTTCCCTGATTGTTGCCAGCTGGAGCACCACCTGTTCTTAGTGGTCTACCCCTACCTCTGCCTTGTGGGGTCTCACCTTCTTGATTGGTTCTATGTGTGAGTCTTCTAGGCGACATCTTCTAATCATAGAAAGGTGTAAACATGTAAACTCTAGTAAACATGTAAACCTTAGTCACTTTAAGATACACATATGATTCCACTTATCAAGTTCCGATAGTCCATGCTTCAGTCCATGAAGATCGTCAAGTAGCCCAGTTTAAGCACATTTTTAGTATACTGGGGATGCTTATATATAGGGTCCCCCGCAGTGTTCCCACCACATCCGCGATATACCTCAAATGACGCTCAAACCGGTTACATGACATCCTAATTTTCCTCAACATAATCCCAATGAATAACATAATGTATGGGTAGAGAGTATCATTACTCCTTTACATTTCTTGAATTCCACCTTTATTCTAAGCATTCAATTAGTTCCTTAGTTACTGAAATGCTAAGTGGAGAAATGTTTCGTAAAGGATAAGATCAGCGTCATGATTGGAAATACTATGTAGGCTCTAAGTAAGATAGGACTTATGTAGTAGTAGAGGTTAGTAATGTTTGTTACCCTTAACGAGGTTTTACTAGAATTATGATCCTAGCACACCCTAGGGTATAGCATAGAAAACTTATAATACTCATGATCGTTACCTCACGGTAAGATTTGCCAGACTTCCCATGCACGGCGAATTACAATTACGTGTGCACCCGTAATGGTAATTTGCTTCGCATGGTCACCCTAGCTCCTCTTACCCCAAGTTAACATCATAGTATTGTCAACACTCATCAAGCATGGTTCGTGTAACGTCCTCATGTCCGTGAGCCGTTAGTACTCCAACATTAGTATGTAATAGCATATAAACTCCAAGCACATAAGCACAATATGTTTAATGTTAGTTGCCTATCCTTCATACTTTCAGGATTTCAGGCATATCATTGTTAAGGGTCGGATTTAGTAACCGAGATCGACGCTACGCGTGATCACCGAGGTTCCCTTCTGTTTAGGTATCTCAACATAATGATATGATGTTGTGCGCATACAATGTAAGATTATAGTGTAATGGTATCCCACGGAGAAAGACTAAGAGTAATAGTGTCTTCCTCGGGATGATCAGTTAACGAGCACATATGCATAGTATCATGTATAGAGTCAAGTATCAAGTATAGAGGAACACACATGTAATATTAAATGCAAGCCAGTCCTAGCATGCATTCTACATGAAGGTTCCTAGGTTATAGTCTAGGTCAAGTCTATTGCCTAATTCTCTATAACCAATGGCTCTGATACCAGTCTGTCACACCCCCGCTGATAGCGGAAACACGGGGATGCGAGCTAGACGGGATCGTCATAACACATGGTTAACGTTAGAGATGCAATATAGATATGATGACAAGCGTGCCATGACGACACCCGTACACAGTTGGAGACTTGTGTCGTGTTCAGTCAATGTTCACGACAGCATAGTCATAAGCATAATATCAAATGATCACATAAACATATAGATTAACATTGTTTAGTTTCCCATAACCCGGGAACAAGTGTTCAAAAGAATGTTATTTGTTTAGTTGACTGAAACAATGTACAAAAGAATGTATGTTCAGTCTCAAAAATATACTTCCTAGGGTCTCCACTAAAAGGCAGCACTCCTAGTACTTCAATTACCTTGATCACCTGAAAAGAAATGCTCAAAATGGTTAACATAATTGTTGGTGAGCTTCGCAGGTTTTAAGTGTGAAAAGATGATAAGATGAAAACAGTAAGTAAGTTTGATAAGAGCTACCGCAACTACACTTATGTATAGGCGGTTTTACTGGTTTTAATTAGCTACAGCCAAACCTATTCGTCGGTTCCTCACGGGAATTGATGGTTGTAAAGAAAATATTTCCAAAATATAAATCGTTTAAAAGATGTAGCAAGATCCACGAAGCGCATACGTTTTGTTTACAACCAAACCAATCCTTAGGTCCCGTTACCGGAATTAAGGGTTGTATTGAAAGATTTTCCATTTGTTTAACAAGTTTAAAATGATGTAGCATGATCCACAAAGCGCATACATTTAGTTTAAAATGACGTAGCATGATCCACAAAGCGCATACGTTTAGTTTTATGACGTAGCATGATCCACAAAGCGCATACGTATAGATTACAACCAAACCAATCCTTAGGTCCCATTACTGGAACTAATGGTTGTATTTAAGGGCAATGATGTAGCATGATCCACAAAGCGCATACATTGACTTTACAACCAAACCAATCTTTAGGTCCCATTACTGGAACTAATGGTTGTATTTAAGGGCAATGATGTAGCATGATCCACAAAGCGCATACATTTAGTTTACAACCAAACCAATCCTTAGGTCCCATTACTGGAACTAATGGTTGTATGAAAGCGCAATGACGTAGCAAGATCCACTAAGCGCATACGTATAGGTCACAACCAAACCAATCCTTAGGTCCCATTATTGGAACTAATGGTTGTAATGGATGCTCGGCAAGAAGAACCACGAAGTAGACCCACAAAGAAGAACCACACCGCCGAGAGCATCCAAGGTCAATAGCATTCACAAATAACATCACACAGCACATAGCATCAAGTAATAGCACATAGTAGCAACTTAGCATAGAATCATATTCCAACCATCCATGCCTTAGTCAATCAGATCATCACGTAGCCCAGTTTAAGCGCATTCTTAGTATACCGGGGATGCTTATATATAGGGTTCCCCGCAGTGTTCCCACCACATCCACGATATACCTAGAACGATGCCTAAACCAGTTACTTGACATCTGACTTCCCTTAGCATAAATGTATTAACATTCAACCAAATAAGCAAGATGAGTTAATCATAAGAGTTGCTGCAGACTTCCACTAGGTAAGGTGCTTGAAAATGTGTTAAGTGAGCGAGCATTCTTTTCCCCTAAGTTTGAAAATGTTTGAAAGCTATACAAGCATAAATAGGGGCCACGAAACTCACTGAGTAGATGATAAACGCGAATGATGAATATCCCCAACCGTAGAATGCTATGAACGGTCAACACCTATTGATAGTTACTGACAAGCATTAATAATGAGCATATGATATAAGATGATGTTCAATAGGTTCGGGCAGTTTCGGTTCGGTCGTGGGCAACACTTGTATGCAAACACGCACCATACACAGGAAAACTTCACACACAATGATTCCATTCGCATGACAAGACCAGACGCACGACTGGATACTCTATTCACACGAACCAACTTTTAGTCGTGCGAATCAGCTTCATTCGCACGATTGAACTCCCATTCATGCGACTAAGCACTTAGTCATACCACACAGCACCCAATCGCACGACTCAACCTTCCATTCGCACGATTCAACCCTCAGTCGTACGAATCAGCTTCATTCGTACGACTAAGTCTTCATTCGTACGACTGAATCTTCAGTCATGCGATTCACACAGTCGCACACAATCATCCGAATCGACTCAATCGCACGTACTCTCATACGTACGGACTCAGTCGCACGACTCACCCCAGTCGTACCACTCAGTCGCACGATTGACTCAGACACATGGACTCAGTCGCACGACTCACCCAGTCGCATGACTCAGTCGCATGACAGACCCAGTCGCCTGAACAGTAAGTTCGAGACTGCTGAAGTGTAGAGCAGCGTCCAGCTGCTCCGAGCACGAGTTTTACACTCCCAGAACTTCCAGAAACACACATCTAACATGCCAAGACAAGAAACACACACTGGAACGCAACACACAAGCCCTCACGACCTCTTGTGCTCGGATGAACCCGAGCACCCGAAACCCTAGAAAACGCAGCAGTAAAATCGAGCAATAAACGGGTCAAACGAGGTTATCTACCTGCTAGGAGTGAGTATTTAAGATGATAACCAAGATTTGACGGTGAAAACGTGAGAAAATGAGCGGTTTTGGTGCTAGATTGGTGTAGAATTGAAGAAAGAGGAGAAGAACGATGAAGATGAAGATGATGGTGAAAATGGCTGGGAATGGGGTTTTTATACCCATCCCAAGTTTGCAAAATGACAGGTTTAGTCCCTGCACTTTGCCCCCGAATCCCCGAACTTGTTTTGGTTGATAACAACGTAAATACGCGCGTTATACTAGTTATAAAGATGTATTTAATGTTGTTTATATTATATAACATAATATAATTAGTGGTGTCGATTGTGATTTTCGTGGGCGTTTTGGATGATAATGTTGCAAATATTGATAACACCAATGAGACTGAACAATTCAAATATGGTGTCCTCATGAATAATTTATAAAATGAATGCTCCAAGGATAGTCAACGAGATTTCTCGTTAAATGACGGACCTCGAAGTGACGGATGTCACAATGGGTGGGGGTGTCAACCCAGTAGTACTACCAATACCTATCTGTCAGTTCCAACACCGGAATTAAATGGGTTAAGGAAAGTACCACATAGCGACTCATGTATGTATCAGATAAGTACTCACAACACAGTATCACGTTGATTCCAAGTATGTAAATTGTATGTAAATTGTACAGCATAAGAAAGTGGGTGAGCATACTTTTCCCCCATGTTTGTAAATGATTGAAAAGTTGTATAAGCATAAAAGGGGCCACGAAACTCACCTGTTAAGTGCTAAGTATGAGTGATCAAAGTTTCTAAATGTTGTATGTAGTAAACGGTCAAACACCTATTGACAGTTATTGTTAAGCGTTAATGATATGTATAAAGCATATAGTATTGTTTGATCGGTTCGGGTTGTATTGGTTAGGTCGCGTGTAACGCACACAAGCAGACATATGTATTAGACCTTATGTAGATCCAAGTACTAGAAATCATTGCCATTGCCGATGATATTTGTATAAAAGTGTCACTGTTATTAAAGAAATACTTAACAATTATTAGCGTTGCAAATCGATTGTTGATAATTGTAAATTGTTATGTTGATTTGATTGGTGATAGCATTAGTAAGTTTGATAGTGTTAATTTAAGTATTGTCATTGGCAACAGTACCCGTGTCGATGTCACCTTAACATCACATGACAAACACACACCACACACAAGAAGAAACTCACACACAGCAACTCCAATCGCATGACAGGATTAGACGCACGACTGAACCACTCATCTGCATGAATCAATCTTCATTCGTACGAATCAGCTACATTCGTACGAATGGACCTCCATTCATGCGATTCGGCCTTCAGTAGTACCACACAACACTCAATCGCACAACTCAACATCCATACGTACGAATCATCCTTCATTTGAATGAATTAGCTTCATTCGTACGACTGAACCTTCATTCGTACGACTAAGCATTCCGTCGTGCGATACACGTACAATCGCACACATTTGTCCGCATAGACTCAATCGTACGACACACACACAGTCGCATGACTCAGTCGCACGACTCACCCAGTCGCATGACTCAATCGTACGACACACACCCAGTCGCATGAATCAGTCGCACAACTCACCCAGTCGCACGGCTCAGTCACACGACAGACCCAGTCGTGTGAACAGCAGAATCGCGACTGCAGAAGTGAAGAGCAGCCTTCGGCTGCTCTGTGCATGGGTTTGGAACCTCGAGGACTTCCAGAAACACATTTCAAACATGTACAAACAAGAAGAACATACAGAAAGGCAACACGTGCACCCACGCGACCTCATGTGCTCGGGTTGGCTCCGAGCACCCGAAACCCTAAAAACGCAGAAGTAACAAGTAAGAAAAGTGTTGGACCAAAAGAATCAATGAGCCAGATCAGAAAAACCTCTAAGTCCCACAAGACATCACAAGAACTGCTGAAAGCTTCATCAGTTGTTTGACAAAGACTGAAGACCTCAACAGCTGAAGATTAAAGTACTGAAGATCAACAACTAAAGTACAAGTACTGAAGACTCAACAACTGATGACTCAAGTACTGAAGACTCAATTACTGAAGACTCAAGTACTGAAGAATCAAGTGCTGAAGACTAAAGTAAAGATTATCAGCTAAAGATCAAAGTACTGAAGATCAACAGCTGAAGCACAAAGACTGAAGACAAAGACTGAAGACATCAGCTAATGACAACTACTGACATCATCAGCTGATAAAATGTCTGAAGTTCAAAAGTCTGAAGACCAAGTGCTGAAGCTTCAGAGTTTGTCACAACAGCTGAAGAAGTAGTCTTCAGTTATTGTAATGGTTTATCTTTCAGTTGTTTAGTTCAGTAGTTGTAATTTTCCTTTCAGTAGTTTGTAAACGCTGAAGAGTTTGTTCTTCAGTCGTTGTAGCTTTCAGTAGTTTCTTTTCTTATCAGTCGTTTGTAATAAGTAGTAACACTTAGCATTTTGTAAGAAGATGTCAGCTGTTTGACATCTTCAGTAGTTTAGGTGTTTTTCAGTAGTTTGTTAATAACGGTTTGATGTCACTATCAAGTGACATCAGCTGACGTCATTCTTCCTATAAAAGGAAGATGACCTAATTGTAAACATTGCTGAAGCGTGTGATTCAATAGAAAAACACCTTTTTGCAGAATTGTTCTCTCTCTCTATAACTTTACTGTTACATGCAAAATCATTAGTGTTCTTGCTTGTTTGTTTAATTCTTGTGCTAAATACGCTGCGAATACAACCTAATAGATCAAACTAGAGGCTGAGATCCTTTCAAAAAGGGACGACCAAGGTCGTCTACCTACAAAAAAATGAGTAGTCTCAGCTGTAGCCGAGGCTTTACCGGTGAAAACGCGAAGAAAACGGCGTGGTTTGGTGCAAGGAGGAAGAAGAGAATGAAAGAAGAAGATAATGAAGGAAAAGATGAAATGTGGTGGCTAGGGCTGGAGTATGGATATTTAACCCAGCCCTAGTTTGGCAAAATGTCGCATTTGGTCCCTGCACTTAGCCCCCGAGTTCCCAAATTTTGCTTTGGTTAAAAACGACCTTAATTGGCAAGTTATATTCGTGATAAAAAGGTAATTAATGATATTTGTAGCTTAATAATGGTTTTATTAGTAGCCATAATAATATATAAAAATGGTACATTTAACACTAACGATAAGGACAATCATAAAGCTTTTAAGGATATAACACTCACGATGGGAACGCAAGTGTAATAGTTGATAAAGTGGGTATAACATTCACACGAATAGTTTATAAAGGTGAGGAATGACCGTTCAAGGAAAAGTTAACGGAATCTACGTTAAATGACGGACATTTTGGTGATGGATGTCACATATATATACATATATACATATATATGTATATATATGTATATATGTATATATACATATGTATATATATATATGTATATATGCATGTATATATATATATGTGTGTGTGTGTGTGTGTGTATATATGCATGTATATATGTATATATATATATATGTATATATGTATATATGTATATATGTATATATGTATATATGTAGATATGTATATATGTATATATGTGTATATGTGTATATGTGTATATGTGTATATGTGTATATGTCTATATGTACATATGTATATATGTACATGTGTATATATGTACATGTGTATATATGTACATATGTATATATGTACATATGTATATATGTACATATGTACATATGTATATATGTACATATGTATATATCTACATATGTATATATCTACATATGTACATATGTATATATGTACATATGTATATATGTACATATGTATATATGTACATATGTATATATGTACATATGTATTTATGTACATATGTATATATGTACATATGTATATATGTATATATGTATATATGTATATTTCTATATAAATATGTATATATCTATATATATATGTATATATCCATATATATGTAGATATCTATATATATATATATACATATATAAATATATGTATATATATGTGTATATATGTATATATATATGTGTATATATGTGTAACACCCGAATTTTAGTAAAAAGAAGAGCAAAAGAAAAGTATCTATAAAGAAAAGATAGTGGGCACAAGTGGAGGGGGATAAAGTGTACAAAGTACAAAAGTTTAATATTTATATTAAAATAGGTATGGCCGCCCACTTTAAAGCAGAAAACTGCTTTTGCTCTCGGTTAAAGACGAAGAACAAGAAAAGCTCTCGGCTTTAGAGAGAGAAAGGAAGAAGAAGCTGTAAAAGGTAAGTTTTTCTTGATGTTTGTTCGGTTTAAACCGAATTCACAACCTCTTGACCGAGATTCTTGATGATTTAGAGTTGTTTCCAAGAACTTGGAGTTTAATTTGCTAGTAGAAGTGACTAGCACGAAGACCTGCTTCAAGGTGAGTTTCTAGAACCCCTCTTTTACTGATTTTAAAGTGTTTGGGGCTATTATGCATACCAAGTAAACATTTTTAAAAGAAACTATGGGTTTATAGCTGTATGTTCAAAAATAATATGTGTATGTATGTTTTAGAGTTTGATTATGGCCAAGAAATTGATGTTAGAATGTTTTAAGGGCCCCAGTATGTTAGATCTGTGTTTGGGTAGTGTTAGAATGATAATCGGGTGTTGTATGTAGCATAGAAAATATTTCAAAATGATCCCATGCGCCTAAACAGTGTCCCCATGCGCCCAACGGCCAATTGCCTAAGTATGCCCAACTGCCCAAACCCCATGCGCCTAAGTGTAAAAAAAATAAAATATGTGTAAGCTCGGACGCCCAAACAGTGGAAAAGCGCCCAAACAGGGCAGAAACGCCCAAATAGTTCCCAGGAGCCCAAGTGTTAAAACGGCTAAGTGTTGATACGCCTGAACAGGCGCCATGCGCCTGCATAGTGGCGAAGCGCCCAAACAGGGCAGAAACGCCCAAATAGTACCCATGCGCCCAGAAGCTTTTACACTTAGAATTTTCTGCTGATGCACCTAAGGTATTCCATACGCCTAGTTTGAGACTTAGGGTTTTCTAAGGGGCCTTATGAGAAGAAAATGATTGAGATAGGATATGTTATGATGGCTTATGCTTGATGTGTGCATGATGACGCGATGGAGACTATGATGTGTGTGTGTGAGTGATATGTTATCTTTCTTCGTTAAAGAGTTTTCAAAACGTACGTATGATGTTTTGTAATACATTATGTATGACCTTACATGGTGTGATGTATGAACAAATAAACTAATGAACGTAAATGTGACATCCGTCACCAAAAGTTCCGTCATTTAACGTGGACACTGTTAACTTTTTCGAACGTTCATTCCTCATCTTTATAAACTATTCATGTGGATATTATACTTGCTTTATCATCTTTTACACTTGTATTCTCATCGTTAGCGTTTCTATAATTGAAACCCTTACAATTGTCCTTATTGTTATCATTATATATACCATCTGTATATATATTTATTGTTATTAATAAAACCATTTTCAAGTTATAAATATCATTATTTGCACTTTTATCGTTAATATAACTAGCCGATTAAGGTCGTTTTTAACCGAAGCAAAATTTGGGAACTCGGGGGCTAAGTGCAGGGACCAAATATGACATTTTACCAAACTAGGGCTGGGTATAAATACCCACATACCAGCCCTAGCCACCACATTTTACCTTCTTCTTCATCTTCTTCTTCTTCCATTTTCTTCCTCCTCCTTGCACCAAACCGCCCCGTTTTCTTCACGTTTTCACCGGCAAGACCTCGGCTATAGCTGAGACTACTCCTTTCTTGCAGGTAGACAACCTTGGTCGTCCCTTTTCTTGCTTGTTACTTCTGCGTTTTTAGGGTTTCGGGTGCTCGGAGCCAACCCGAGCACATGAGGTCGCGTGGGTGCGTGTGTTGCCTTTCTGCGTGTTCTTCTTGCTTGTACATGCTTGAAATGTGTTTCTGGAAGTCCTTGAGGTGCAAAACCCATGCACGGAGCAGCCGAAGGCTGCTCTGCACTTCTGCAGTCGCGATTCTGTTGTTCACGTGACTGGGTCTGCCGTGCGACTGAGCCGTGCGACTAGGTGAGTCGTTTGACTGAGTCATGCGACTGGGTGTGTGTCGTGCGATTGAGTCATGCGACTGGGTGAGTCGTGCGACTGAGTCATGGGACTGTGTGTGTGTCGTGCGATTGAGTCTATGCGGATGAATGTGTGCGATTATGCGTGTATCGCACGACTGAATGCTGAGTCGTACGAATGAAGGTTCAGTTGTACGAATGAAGCTGATTCGTGCGAATGGAGGTTGATTCGTACGTATGGAGGTTGATTCGTACGTATGGAGGTTGAGTAGTGCGATTGAGTGTTGTGTGGTACGACTGAAGGCCCAATTGCACGAATGGAGGTCCATTTGTACGAATGAAGCTGATTCGTATGAATAAAGGTTGATTTGTGCTGATGAGTGGTTCAGTCGTGCGTCTGGTCCTGTCGTGCGACTGGAGTTGTTGTGTGTGAGTTTCTTCTTATGTGTGGTGTGTGTTTGTCGTGTGATGTTAAGGTGACATCGACACGAGAACCGTTGCTAATGACAATCTTTAAAATGGACACTATCAAACTTATTAATGCTATTCCAAATCAAATCAACGTAACATTTTACAATTATCAACAATCGATTTGCAACGCTGATATTTGCTAAGTATTTCTCTAATAACAATGACACCTTCACACAAATATCATCGGCAATGGCAATGATTCTAGTACTTGGATCCACATCAGATCTAATACTTATGTCTGTTTATGTGTGTTGCACGCGACTGAACCAATGCAACCCGAACCGACCGAACGCTATTACTTATTTTGTACGTATCATTAATGCTTAACAATAACTGTCAATAGGTGTTTGACCGTTTATTACATACAACATTTGGAAACTTTGATCATCCGTACTTACCACTTAACAAGTGAGTTTTGTGGCCCCTTTTTATGCTTATATAATATTTCAATCTTTTACAAACATGGGGGAAAAGTATGCTCACCCACTTTCTTATGCTGTACAACTTACATACAATTTTACATACTTGGAATCAACGTGATACTTTGTTGTGAGTACTTATCTGATACATACGTGAGTCGCTGTGTGGTTCTTTCTTTACAACCATTTAATTCCGGTGTTGGAACCAGCGGATAGGTATTGGTAGTACTACTAGGTTGACACCCCCACCCATGCATGTTGGTATACTAGTTAGTACCAACGGTGGCCAGGAACGGGCCCTTGGGTGAATATATTTCGACAAGTTGCTGTGTGTACGTCATTAGGTTTGGTTGTAAAACTCATGGTTATGTGATTTTGCTTACTTATAACTGTATGCACGATATTCCACAATAATTACTATACGGGATCAATTACTTATTTACTATTTAAACCTGCGAGCTCACCAACAATTATGTTGACCATTTTGAGCATATCTTTTCAGGTGACAATGCTAATTGAAGATCTAGGTTTGCTGCCTTAGTGGAGACCCTAGGATGCATTTTTGAGACTAAACATGCTTGACAAACATTCATTTTGAGCCGTTGTTGTAGTCTATTAAACAATCTTCATACTTTTGATACTTGTTCCTGGGTTGTGGGAATTACATTACAATGATATTATTTTGGTTACGTGAATCATTTACAAGTTTATGCTTATGGCTATGTAAACACGACACAAGTCTCCATTTGTGTCGGGTGTCGTCATGACACGCCTTATCACCAATTACATACATTGCATCTCCACTGTTAACAATGTGTTATGACGATCCCATCTCGTTACATCCCCGTGTTTCCGCTCTCAGCGGGGGTGTGACAGAATGGTATTAGAGCCATTGGTTATAGAGAATTACGCAATTCACTTGACCTAGACTATAACCTAGGAACCTTCATGTAGAATGCATACTAGGATTGGCTTGCATCTGATATTACATGTATGTTCCTCTATACTTGTTCCTTATTCCTATACATATTCTATATCTATATGCCTTGTTATCTGATCATCCTGAGGAAGGCACTATTACTCTTAATCTTTTCTCACGGGATGCCTTCTACTGGAATCTTTCATTCCTATGCGCACCGCATTATACTATCAGGTTGGGATACCTAACCTGAAGGGATCTCCACATATCATGTGAAGCGTTGATCCTGGATATTGAGTCCGACCCTGAGATAGTTATGCCTGAGGTCCCGAAAGAAGAGGGTATAGGAAACTTTTATTAAACTAATTAAGTTCATGTGCTTGGATTCTTATTGCTATGACGGACTACTATTGGGATACTACTAAACATGGACATGAGAACTTACACGATCTGTGCACTATGAATGGTGTCGATACTGTGATGTTTGGTTGGGTAGGTGAGACTAAGGGAGACCATGCAAGGCAAATTACCATTACGGGTGCACACGTAATTGCAATTTGCAGTGCATGTGAAGCCTGACTAATCTTACCATGAGGTAATGATCATAGTTAGTACGATATATATTCTATACCTTAGAACACTAGAATCATAATCCTAGTAAGACTTTGTTAACGATGATAAAACATTCATGATCTATACTATCACTTAAGTCCTATCTTACTTAGAGCCTTCATGGGATTTCAATTGTAATATTGATTTTATTCTCCATGAAACATTTCTCCGCTTAGCATTTCAGTAACTATGGAACTGGTTAAATGCTTAGAATGAATGTGGACTTCAATGAATTGTAGAAAAGTGATGATACTCTCTACACATACATTACGTTGTACATTGAGATGATGTTAAGGAAAATCGGATGTCATGTAACCGGTTTAGGCATCGTTCTCGGTATATCATGGATGTGGTGGGAACGCTGTGGGGGACCCTATATATAAGCATCAACGATATACCAAGAATGTGCTTGAACTGGGCTACGTGATGATCCTGATTGACTGGAGCATGAAATGTTGGAACTTGATGAGTGGAAATTAAATGTTTATCTTAACGTGACTAAAGTTTACATGTTTACTCCTTTTATGATTAGAAGATGCCGCCTCGAAGAGTCACCCGTAGTATAAATCGCGAAGGTGAGACCCCGCGGGGCAGAGGTAGGGGTAGGTCACCAAGAACAGGTGGTGGTCCCGCCGGCAACAATCAGGGAACTTAAAAACCCTGATATAGCTGCTATGATTGCTCAGCAGCTAGCCGCACTGATTCCAACGATAGTGACTCAAGTGAGCGACACTCTTCTGAATCATAATCTCCACGGGGATAATGATACTCACAATGAGCATAACCAAGGAACAGGGGAAGATACTGCAAATGGTGGAACAACTAGTAATGAAACTGGGGTTGTTAATACTAGGCGGGGATGTTCTTACAAGGAATTTGTGGCCTGCAAACCGAAGGAATTTGATGGGAAAGGTGGAGCGATAGCTCTAATAAGGTGCCTTGAGAAGATGGTGGCCGTCATTGATATCAGCTAGTGCCTAGATAGCCAAAAGATTAAGTATGCCACGTGTTCACTACAGGGCAAAGCACTAACTTGGTGGAACACACAGATTCAAGCAAGGGGAAGAGAATCAGCAACGCAGATGACTTGGGATGAGTTTAAAGCATTGATTACTGAAGAGTACTGCCCACTCAATGAGATGCAGAAGTTAGAGCAGGAATTCTGGAACCATGCTATGGTAGGAGCTGGGCACGCAACTTACACTGATCGTTTTCATGAGTTGGCAAGACTGGTTCCACATCTGGTGACTCCAGAGTCCAAGAGGATCGAGAGGTACATCTGGGGACTTGTGCCTTAAATCCAGGCTATGGTGACAGCAGCAGCCCCTCCTACTATTCAGAGTGCAATTCTGAAAGCTGGTACGTTAACAGATGAGATGGTGAGAATAGGGTCCTTAGGAAGAGGGGCAGAGAAAAGAAAAGATGTCGGGGAAACGAGCAGGTTGAGTACTGGGAAGTCCGACAAAAGGGCCAAGACAACCAGAAATTTCGTGGCTGTGACACAAGGCAAGAGAGAATACGTAAGGCCGCACCCCAAATGTGATAGGTGTAACTTTCATCATCCCCCAGCGATGCAGTGCCGGGTGTGTGTGAATTGTAGACGCCAGGGGCACCTAGCGAAAGATTGTAGAGTTGCGCCGAATCTGGTTGCACCCGTTAACGCGGTTAACCCCGCCGGGAATGCTAGGGTCTGTTACGAGTGTGG
This sequence comes from Flaveria linearis, assembly GCA_024085815.1. Classification (NCBI taxonomy): domain Eukaryota; kingdom Viridiplantae; phylum Streptophyta; class Magnoliopsida; order Asterales; family Asteraceae; genus Flaveria; species Flaveria linearis. Next base: position 36,526,320 of record CM044009.1, on the reverse strand, counting down.
AAACCCGAGTCACTACCGGAACATGTGCCCCAGACTGAATCGGGCGCTGGGTCAACAGGGGAACAACCAACCCCAAGTGATGGCCATAGCTGGTAATCAAGGCCAAGGGAATCAAGGAAATGCTGCCAGAGGACGTACGTTCGTTATCGGAGCAAATGACGCCCGTCATGAGCCGAATGTCGTTACGGGTACGTATTTGCTCAATCACTACTTTGCATCTATATTGTTTGATACTGGAGCAGACAATAGTTTTATATTTCTGATTTTGCTCACATGCTTGCCTTGAACCCTAGTAGGCTAGAAACTAGCTACTCCATAGAAATGGCCAACGGTAGAATTGTACAAGCTGATGAGATTATTAGAAAGTGCTTGATGATATTGGAAAACCATGCCTTCGATATAGACATAATACCTTTTGAGTTGGGAAGTTTCGATGTGATTGTGAGAATGGATTGGTTGTCGAAACACGGAGCTGAGATTGTTTGTCGGGAAAAAGTAGTACGAATCCCCATGCCAGACGGGGAAGTACTCAGGATTCAAGGAGAACGATTGGGAAGAACCCTAAAGCTTATCTCTTGCATGAAGACACGTCGATGTTTACGAAAGCAGTGTTACGCATTTCTGGCCCATGTAGTGTAAAAGAAAGAAGAAAACAACAAGTTGGTAGATATTCCGGTAGTACAAGATTATCCGGATGTATTCCCTGATGACTTGTCGGGTTTACCTCCTCCACGCCAAGTGGAATTTCGTATAGAGTTGGTTCCTGGAGCTACGTCGTTAGCAAAAGCACCGTATCGGTTGGCACCATCAGAAATGCAAGAGTTATCTAGCCAATTACAAGAACTACTAGAGAAGGGTTTTATTCGGCCGAGCCACTCACCATGGGGAGCACCGGTATTATTCGTCAAAAAGAAAGACGAGTCGTTCCGTATGTGCATTGATTATCGCGAGCTGAATAAATTGACTGTGAAGAATCGATATCCTCTTCCCAGAATCGATGATTTGTTTGACCAGTTGCAAGGAGCCTCGTATTTCTCCAAGATCGACCTTCGATCGGGATACCATCAACTAAGGGTTTTCGAGGAGGACATACCGAAAACTGCGTTTAGGACTCGTTATAGGCACTATGAGTTCTTAGTCATGCCGTTCCGACTGACTAACGCACCAGCTGTGTTCATGGATCTGATAAATCGAGTGTGCAAACCTTACTTGATTAAGTTCGTGATCGTGTTCATAGACGATATACTTATCTACTCCCGATCGAAAGAGGATCATGAGGAACACCTTCGGGCCATACTGAGTCTATTACAAGAAGAGAAACTTTTCGCCAAGTTCTCGAAGTGCGAGTTTTGGCTTCGAGAAGTGAAATTTTTGGGACACGTGGGGAACGAAAATGGGATTCATGTTGATCCCGGTAAGATTGAAGTGGTGAAGAAATGGGATGCACCCCAGACACCATCAGAGATACGACAATTCTTAGGATTAGCTGGATACTATCGTCGCTTCATTGCAAATTTTTCAAAGATTGCTCAACCGTTAACTCTGTTGACCCAGAAAGACAAGATGTTTGATTGGGGACATGCCCAAGAACAAGCATTCCAAACGTTGAAGGAGAAGTTGTGCAACGCACCAATATTGTCCCTCCCAGACGGAACTGATGATTTTGTGGTTACTGCGATGCTTCACATCAAGGATTGGGTTGTGTGCTAATGCAGAAGGATAAGGTGATTGCCTACGCCTCACGACAACTTAAGGTGCATGAAAAGAATTATACAACTCCTGATTTGGAGTTGGGCGCTGTGGTATTTGCACTCAAGATATGGAGGCATTACTTGTATGGAACCAAATGCATTATTTACACGGATCACAAGAGCCTTCAACATATCCTGGATCAGAAAGAACTCAATATGCGCCAGCAACGTTGGGTAGAGTTACTTAGTGACTATGATTATGAGATCCGGTATCATCAGGGGAAAGCGAACGTGGTGACTGATACTTTAAGCCGTAAGGAACGCGTGAAACCACTATGTGCTCGAGCGTTGGGATTGACTATTCAAACAAATCTGAAAGCTCAGATCCAAACTGCACAAAGTGAGGCAGTGAAAGAGGAAAACCTTGCGGGAGAAGAATTCCGAGGATTGGATGTTAGGACCGTGTACGTACAGAGTACTAACTGATTCTAAGTTATACCAGATCAAATAGTGCGGAATCCTATTTGATTGGCGATCCAATCAGGGAGAACGTAATCCGGATCAAAACTAACGATTAGAAAACGTTAAGAATTGATTAGCAATGATCAGGAACGTTCTGTGAAGTTGGAATGGACGAACAGGGTGCTCTGGGTCGACTAGGGTTATGAATATTCGAAGTGTTGCGTTTTTCCACGAACCAGGTGGTATTTATAGGTTACAGATCTCATCCGTGCGACTGAGCCTTGCGACTGGCTCAGTCGTGCGATTGAGTAATACGATTGATTCATTCGTACGCTTGAGTCAGTCTTATGACTCAAACGGGCGATTGACTCAATCTCCTAGTTCAACCGTGCGATTGAACCATTCGCATGTTTCAGTCGTGCGACTGAATAAGATTCTTAGTCAAACACATTCTTGAACCTTTAATGATTCAGAACTGTGTCTCACAACTGTAAACCTATATAACATGGTCATATTATGCGTGTAACAACTAATAATATAATTAGATACAACATTATATAAACAACAACCATATAAAGAAGAGATTCTCATTAGATTGATTGAACATTACATATGTATTACAAGATAGAAGTCTATTACATTTGAGCTCACTAGACTAGAACTGGGGACATGTGTACCAACAAACTCCCCCTTGGACCTAGTTCTATCTAGACCTTTACTTCTTTTTTGAACTCTTCAAACCTTCTTAATCTCTCTTCTTTGGAAACCCCCGCATGGATATTCAGCGCAAAGCATAGACGTATTATGTGTTGAAACTGTAGTGCTTGCACAATATCCTGCGTATCGAAAAACAGTGGCCACTTGTACAGCGTATACACGCTGACAAGTTGATAAGCCACATGGGGTCGAACACCCTTATAGCTTCCATTGACCCGTCCTTTTCCAAAACAATGACTGCCTCACCCGAGCGCCAGTCATAGTACCACCACTTAAAGTGTGGGGTAAAGTCCTGTGGCATCTCCCTCAATGGAATTCTGGACATTGTGCGCGGAGGTCGCCACTTCAGGACAATCTTAGGCTGACCAGTGATGGGACTTACCTCAGGCCTTCTGAGGTACCTCGTAGCCTGCTGAGGTTTGAAGTTTACCCATCTGGTCCTATATTCCTTCTTCAATGCAGCCTCAAACCAGCCAGACATCTTCTTCGGATCAGCATAAAGAAGCTTTAGTCGTGCCAACTGGTTGAGTTCAAAACCTGGGAGAGTCTTCAGATCATGAGGGAATCTAAAGTACTCGATTCCCCTCTCCCTCTTCACTGCATATACTCCGAGGTCATCAAAATGAGCCCAAGCTATAATCTTCCCTGACAACTTCATATTCTTCTTTACTTTGTATAACTTGGTGTAGGTACTCTGAGTTGCTGTAGTACGTTGTGCTCGGACCTCGGCGAAGCAAGCCACCCATTCAGCCTTTCGAATGTCAACTTCGGCGTCCGTGGCTTGAGCTTGGCTTGTTGAGGCTTCCGCTCCTTTTTCTTTATCATGGAGTTTATCAAGAATATCACTATCAAGGTTGTTCACCAGATCAGGAAACACGTTTCCCTCTTGATCAGTGTATTCTGGATAATGCTGATCTGTGATGTCTTCAATTTCAATTTCTTTAACATCTTTAAGTTCGTCATCATCAGCATCATCAAAAACTGGAGCATCTTTAACAATTTCGTCTGGATTCAGACGAAACATGTCAGCCAGTTGCTCATCAGTGAGGTCGTGAATAATTTCTCCTTCTTCAGGAGTATAACTCATAGACCTTCTGACGATCCCCTGCAGATCAAGAATCATTGTTAGTTGAGACTTGACCTGTTGGAGGGGAGCAACATCATGTTCGTCTCTCTGAAAGTTAGGATCTGTTTGATTTAAACATGCAACACAATACTTGTTAGTAAATAATCAAACACAGTCATTAACATAAGATATAAACATTCATTAAATAAATGTCACATAATTTCAAATACAAAAGTCTGTTAAATACATAAACATGACTAACTAAACAGTACTTTTGTCTTGAATTTCCGGAGTTTCTTCAGTTGGAGCAGATGAAGAGGGTCCTTGATCTTGTCGGTGTTTAGAACGCCTTTCGCCTGCTACATCATCGCTTTGATCTCCAGTAGTTTCTCCTCCTTCACCTTCATCATCTTCCTTCTTCTCATCACCATCATTACTTTCATCACTACCATCATCATTATCCTCATCATCCTCATCATCATCGTCCTCATCCTCACCATCATCATCATCACCTTCCCCGATCCTGAGGTGCTCACTCTGAGTGCCTTTTAGCTTAAGCAGCAGAGTTTTGTGAGCCGCCTCCAGCTTTCCTAACTTCGCATCAGTCTCTGCCTCATGCTGAAGCAACCCTGTGATCTGATCGGTCTGTGATGTGATCACCTGGGCTTGGGAAGAAGTTAGCTCTCGTAACTGATGTATCTCAGCAGTCTGAGATGAACTCAACTCTCTCAGCTGCTGTATCTGAGCCGTCTTTTCTGCATCCGAAGCCATCAGCTTAACTACCATGCTGTTTAGGGCAGCAAGCTGCTCTACCACAGAAATTGGTGGTATGAATAAGCTGGATGGAAAAGATGATGATTGGGTTTGGTAGGTGGTGGATGTTGTGGTAGCTGTGGTGTAGATGGGAGGAGATGGGATGGCTGTAGTGGGAGGTACAGTGGTGGTGGTGGAGGAAGATATGGAAGTATAAAGTGGAGGTATAGTGGTGGTGGTGGTTTGGGGTGTTTGGGATGTGGTGTATTGGGTGGTTTGAGTGGTTTGGGTGATTTGGCTAGGTGTGGTGGAAGCGGTAGGTACAGAGGAGGTAGAGATAAGCGTGATCCTCCTGCGCTTGGGCTTCATCCCATGAGGACGAGCCATATGTTTCCTCCGAGTCCCCCTTGACCCGGAGGCTCCCCCTTGGCTGCTGGGAGAGGCTGGGGTGTATGATGGGTCTGCTACAGAGCTCCCAGACTCTCCTGGGCGTCCACCAACCGCCCGTAAACCTTCCTCGGTTGCCACTACCCGACTTCCCACAGTCCGGGTTAGTGGTGCCTCATCTGAATCCTCCTCCTCCTGCATGAAGTCAGGGTGGATTGGAGCTGGTTCAGGTCTTCCTTGACCATCTCCTCCCTGATCCGTTCCGTGGTCATCATCATCGGAGTCATCGGAGGGTAAAGCCACCTGCTCTACATCAGAATCACTATCTTCGTGACGCCACTTTCTCCTAGCTGGCGCCACATACTCCTCACGGGCTAGATGCCCAAACAAACGTCTTACCGGGGGCTTGACCTGCTTGCCCCGGTATACCTTCATCCTTCCCAAGGTGGTATCATCCATCACCTCGAGCACAACTGCATCCTCCTTCTGTTTTGGTAACATAGGTAGCTTCTGGTCAAAGATCATTTGCAAGAAGCGAGGATACATGCAGAAGCCTTCTCTTCCCTTCACTTCTATGTTCTCCACTAGGTAAGTGAAGATCATCCTGGAGAAGCTGAACGGATGGTTCAGCACTAATGCAACATGGGCATTCTGTATTTGCTCAGATAGCTCGTCGAAGCCTCCTTTCCGTGAGGCAATACATCTTAGCAGGACGTGGGCAAGGTATTTGAACTGGGGGCAGAGATTGCTCTTGTTGAGCATCCCTGAGTTGATGTCCCCAGTGTACTTAGCCCTCAGGAAGCACCCTCTAACTGTCATCGGATGTAAACGAATAGGACAGTCACCATCATCTCCTAACTCTAGGACTGTCCTTAAGTCCTCCTCGGTTATCTCTATAGCATTACCAAGGATAGAGCTCCTGATCCGATAGGGCTCAACTGATCTATCTACAGTAGCATTCTCCCAGAATGCCTGCTGTAATGAGCGGTACGGAGTGCAGGGTGTGGATATCGCCCTGAAGATCCTCGATCTCCGTAAGAATGAGATTATTCCCACAAACTCCGATGCATTCCTTGAGGTCAGATCAAGATGAGCACAGATGTTGTGCTTTGTGCTTAGAATCCAACGACTCGCCATCTGTCAAAATATAAGTAAACATCAGTACATGTAGAAGATAGCTTATTCAAATCAAGGAATTTCCCACTTTGGTTAGTCGGGCGACTGAGCAGCCGAATGAACATAACCGTGCGACTGAGTGGAACGAATGAGTTTTAAAGGTGAATTTATTCATACGGGCGACTAAGTCAAGCGAATGAGCATAGTCGTGCGATTGATTCATTCGTCCATCTCAGTCGGGCGACTGAGACTAATCGTCTTCTCAGTCGGGCGATTGGAGTTCATCAGCGTGTCCAGTCGCCTACTCGACAGTTTTTCCATTCAAATTCGTGTTTTGAGCTATACTTGAAGTTAAACGTCGAAATTAGGCTCATTAAACTCGGAAACCACCGATTAAGCATGTTTTAACTTTTGTTTAAACGTTTAGGTTAGTTTGGACATCCTATTTGTTCATCATGTTCTCGGTTACTGTTCGGTCAGAATTCGAGAGGTTCTGGACGACATTGGTCTGTTTTATCTATGAAACACCTCGAGTATTACCTGTATAAACACCAATGGATGTTAGAATACGTAAAACAAAGGTAAAGATGAATCAAATGAAATTTTGACAGAGGTTCTTTAGGTCGGGCGAATAGAGGGGGCGATTTGGGAGAATGAGCGACTGATTAGGATTCGGCCTGTATATATACTAGGGCACATTCCAGTCGGGCGACTGAGCCTAGTCGTCTTGTTCAGCCGGGCGACTGAACCTAGTCGTATAGGTCAGTCGGGCGACTGGGTCTCAGTCGTGCAATCTACCCAATCGTTCTTCTCTAATCGGGCGATTGAGGATCATCCAAACGACTGTTGTAGCCGGTCACCTCCAATCGTGCCATTTGATTCATACGCACATCCCATTCGCACGTTTGACCTAGTCGGGCACATTCAATCGGCCGATTGGGTTCATTCGCATGGTCCTTTCGATCAACTGACCTCCATTCGCACGTTTGACCTAATCGGTCACTTTCAATCGGCCGATTGGGTTCATTCGCATGGTCCAATCTTACGATTGTATCCAATCGTATACCCCATTCGTACGACTGGGTCATATCAGATTCAGTCGTGCGATTGGGCTATACTTGTGCCATTTTTGTCAAGATATAAACCAACCCTTAGTTTTATTTACCAATTGATAAAACATTATGTGCAATTGATCATCTCAGACATGATCCATTTAACCACCCGATCACCTCAGACGTGATCCATTTATCCACCCGATCACCTCAGACGTGATCCATTTATCCACCCGATCACCTCAGACGTGATCCTTTTTATCCTTTCAGAAACAATCTGTCTAGTTAAACATTAAGCTCATACAGTGACATTTAGCAGATAACAGTATACACAGTCCGACATGACTCATTATACTAAGAAATAAGTAAAATTTAAACTACGAATGAAAAATGAACATCTTTTTGTGATTTTTGTTAGGGCAGGTTTGTATAGCCTATAAGCATTGACATTATATCAGGAACAGACTCATTTGGAATCAGACAAGCATATACACCATTACTTGGAACATTATGAGTTGATTTCATTTTTCATGATTACATATCACAGTTTGTTCTGATCTAAGACTTCCAAGTACTAACTGGGAATCATGTTTGATATGATACGTAACACCCTTTGATCGTCAACTTTAGTCGGTGCTTTCAAGACGATTGTCAGTATACTTGTCCACTTAAATTCAAACACGGACTTTTGACATACATTGGTAACGTATTAAGTTAAATTATTTCAAACAACATTTGTGTGTCCCACACTTATATGGTGTAACACCCGTATTTTTTTAGCAAGAAATAAAAGAAAAAGGAAGAAAAGAAGAGAAAATAAAAAAAAGCAACTAAAAAGGAGGGACCAAAAGTGCCAAATGGGCAAAGTTGTTATTTATTTTGTACAAAAGGAAGGCATGGTCGCCCATAACCCCTGCACAATTCTTTGCATTCGGTTTTAGAGAGAGAAACAGCAGGGACTTCGATTCTTAGAGAGAGAAAGAAGAAGAAATCGGATTCAAGGTAAGAATTGATGTTTTTAAGTTGTGTTTGGGCTAAGAAACCGAGAAATGCATGTTCTTATGTGTGTGTTTGTGTTCGGGTTGCACTGTGTGTGTGTTTTAGGTGTAGAAACAACTGAGAAGTTCAAGGAAGAGATATCAAAACCCGAAGACAAACTAAGGTGAGTTTCTAGACCCCTTTTTACCTGTTTTTAAATGCTTTGGGGCTGGAAAATGCATGTAAGGATGTTTGTATAAAACTTGGATTTTATACCCGTATGATTGAATGTATGAATGTATGTGTTATGTTAAGTTTTGCCTAGAATCAGGTGAGCATGTTTAGAACTAGGCATTTTGATGTTTGGGATTTGGAATATGAATTAGATACATGTCCAGGTTGCTAATACGACCAACAGTGTGGTCGTATGACCAGGTGAATTTTTCTAAGTGTGTTGAAGAGTCCAATAGGACTCATACGACCAACAGTGTGGTCGTATGACCAGGTGAATTTTTCTAAGTGTGTTGAAGAGTCCAATAGGACTCATACGACCAACAGTGTGGTCGTATGACCAGGTGATATTTTTTCTAAGTGTGTTGGAGTCCAATAGGACTCATACGACCAACAGTGTGGTCGTATGACCAGGTGATATTTTTTTCTAAGTGTGTTGGAGTCCAATAGGACTCATACGACCAACAGTGTGGTCGTATGACCAGGTGATATTTTCTAAGTGTGTTGAAGAGTCCAATAGGACTCATACGACCAACAGGGTGGTCGTATGACCAGATGATATTTCTAAGTATAGGATGAAAAGTCCAATAGGGCTCATACGACCAGCAGTGCTCTTACGCCTAACAGGGCTCATACGCCCAAGGGGCTTATACGCCCAACAGGGCTCAAACGTCCAGAACACTTAGAATTTTTACAGGAATTTCCTGCAAATCCGAAGTTCGAGGTTTTGACCAGGGTTGACTAGGGTTAATAAATGAGGATGTTTTATGCATGTAATGATGATTATGATTAACCCTTATTATTACTGATATTATTATCAGTGTATTATTATTGTTAACAATATTATTAATAAAATATTATTAAGTATGGTATGATGCTATGTATGATGATGAATGTGAATGATGATGTTTGAATGTAATAATATTCTTTTCCTAATATTATAATTAATATTATGATTAGAGATATTATTAAGAGTTTGAATAATATTATTTATAATATTATTATTATTATTATTATTAGTATGCTTATTAATAATAATACTGTATGTTTCTATGTGGAATGATCATGATCAATAATTATTATCATTAATAAAGTGAAAGATTAATGATAATGAGGAATGGAACGTGAACGAATGAACGAAAGTCTTGCAAGCAAATGAATGGAGGTGCACACCCCTGGCAGGTGTTAGCTCAACTGTGATGCGGGTTCGCTACCCCGAAGGATGCACACAGGATCAATCCTTGAGATTGATATAGAGGTGAGTGACTTGGTGTCACAACAGACTCACAGGAATGTAGGTCAATCTTTGTGATTAGCTTAGAGGTGAGTGACTTGGTGTCACAACAGACTCACAGTATGTAGGTCAATTTTTGTGATTGACTTAGAGGTGAGCGACTTGGTGTCGCAACAGACTCACAGCTTAATTAAAGAGGAATGATAAAAGTACGAATTGAACGATGATGAAGATAATGAAAGTATTACCTATGTGTACGTACGATGTATGATCACCTGTGAAAATGAGGAACGGTTTTTGAACGAAAAGTAAAGTATTTTAACTATAAAACTAGAACTCACTCAGCAACGCTGACTTTTATGTATCTTCCAGTTGGCAGGTAACAGGTTGCTGAGAATGGCACAAGGGGATGACTACTTGGTGGGCAAGACTGACATCCAAATTATATTTTGATGATACTGTTGTGTTGTAATTCATTCAATTAAACATTTTGTGACTTAGAAACTAGAATGTATTGCTTAACAACAGTGTTTTAAATGAACGGATGGTTTTGTTTAAATAATTCCGCTGCTTAAAATTATATTATGCATGTTTTATGCTGTGAATGACCAACTGTGAGGTGCACGGGAAGGGGGCCTTACAAGTTGGTATCAGAGCTAAAGTTTAAGTGAAATGGGTAAAAATTTTCAAAATAAACCTTAACTTAAACTGAGAATGGGACAGAAAGAGGGATGTCAGCCCGAGTAGCCATGTGCCATCAGGTATTGTTTTCTTAAGAGTTAATCAGTATTATGTGCGTGTGCTATGTGATTTATGTGTTCTTAGTAGATTTAGATGCTGATGTAGTCAGGATAGGAAGCGCTTGGGTATGAAGAGTAAAGTAAGTGGCTAATCACAACTGGCCACTGTAATTAGGGACTTACTATACTTGACATAAACTGAGCTGTTCCTTGAATGACTGTTTTAGTGTTTGAATCTTATAGTGCATAGGAAAATGGCTGGGAAGAAACCTTCTAAGGCTGCTAGAGGTAGAGGTCGTCCGCGTACGACTAGGAACAGTACTAAAGCTCCTGAGACGACTCCTGTGAACCCTGAGGTTCCTAACCGGAATGAAGAAACCGAGAATGCGAGCCTGAATGCCTCAGCTAGGGAGGCGATTGCTGATGAGGTACACCAAGTCCTGCAGGCAGTTATGCCATCTGTGGTGACTGATGTTATTCGTGCTGTGAGGAATGAGGAAAGGAAGGAGAAGGAGGATAGGAGAGGGTCAACTGGGAAGGAAAGCAAGGGAGGAGAGGAACGACCAGATCCAGAGATAGTAGTATCTGATAAAGAGGAAGATTATGTGGTAGGGGTGACAACCAAGGGATGCAATTAAGGGGCATTCCAGAGGTGCAGGCCCCCGACTTTTGATGGAAATGGCAATGCTGCGGCTGCCCATCGGTGGGTAAGGGAGATGGAGGCGGTACTCGAGATCAGTGAGTGCCGGGAAGATCAGAAGGTGAAGTTTGCCACCCACTCCTTTACTGACTCAGCCCTATGTTGGTGGGACAATATTGTCCAGGCTGAGGGCAGCAGGGCCATAAGCAAGATGAAGTGGTCCGAGTTGAAGAAGCTGGTAATTGAGGAATTCTGTCCTCACAGGGAACTCGATAAGATTGAGAGGGAGTTCCTACAACTCGAAGCGGGAACCATGACCCACCAGCAGTACACTGCCAAATTCAATGAGATGGTGAGGCTGGTGCCGGATCAAGTGACGCCGGTGTCCCGAAAGATTAACCGGTACATTCAGGGACTACCAGCCGACATTCGTAGGCACTTGATTGCTGCTCGGCCAAGCACGTTTAGGTCGGCAGTGGATTTGGCTGGAAGACTCTACGATGAGAGGGAGGTAGCAGATGCGGAGGTGAAGAAGGCTGGTGGGGGTGACCGAAACTGGAATGGGAAGCGGTTCGGGCGTGGTGGCTTTACCCCGAACAACAAAAGGATGAGAATGGATGACCGTAGGGTGGGGTCATCAAGCTCGAGGCCCAAAAGGTATGGCAAGTGCGGGAAGGAGCATACGGGTGAGTGCAAATCGGGACTCAACGTGTGTTTCAAGTGCGGAAAGCCGGGCCAGATCTTGAAAGACTGTAAGGAGCTGAGGTGTTATAACTGCGGCGAGGCGGGCCATATGAGCAAAGACTGCAGGAAGCAGAGGGTGGAGAGTTCCAGGGCAAAGAAGACGGCTGGGACTGAAGGGTAGAAGGCGAGCGCCAGAGCTTTTACTATGACCAGGGAGGAGGCTAGGACGGACCCCGATGTTGTGTCAGGTACGTTTCTAGTAAATCAAACTCTTGCTTCTGTGTTATTTGATTCTGGTGCTAGTAGGAGTTTCATTTCTGCTACTTTCTGTGATAAATTGTCTGCTAGTAGTAAATGCATTGATGAGCCCTTTGATGTAGAAACCGCTATTGGTAAGTCCACTAGAGTTACTGATATGATAGAGGACCGTACCATAGAGTTAGAAGGCCATAGGTTTGCTGCCAAATTACATGTGATGCCCCTAGGAGGATTTGATGTAGTGTTAGGGATGGATTGGTTAGCAACCTACGAAGCGAATATCGTGTGCCGAAAGAAGATGATTAGGCTGACGCGACTGACGGAAGTCCGGTGACAATATATGGCGATCGGATTACGACGATTCCGAAGGTGATCTCGATGGCGGTGGCGGGAAAGTGTATGAGGCGCGGATGTAGCGCCTACTTATGTTATGTAAAGAATGTAGAGACGCCAACACCACCACTATCTGATGTACCAGTTGTGCGTGACTTTCCGGACGTGTTTCCCGAAGACTTATCGGGATTGCCACCTGACCGAGAGATCGAATTCCAGGTCGACCTGATACCGGGTGCCCAACCTGTCGCAAAAGCACCGTATCGCTTGGCTCCGACGGAGATGAAAGAGTTGATGGAGCAACTGCAGGAGTTGCTTGACAAGGGTTTTATTAGACCGATTATCTCTCCTTGGGGTGCTCCGGTCTTGTTTGTGAAAAAGAAGGATGGTAGCATGAGAATGTGTATCGACTACCGTGAGTTGAACAAGCTAACAGTAAAGAATCGGTATCCGTTACCGAGGATCGATGACTTGTTCGACCAGCTCCAGGGTGCCAGTTGGTTCTCGAGGATAGATCTTCGATCTGGCTACCATCAATTGAAGGTAAAGGAGCAGGACATTCCTAAAACAGCTTTTCGTACGCGTTATGGACACTACGAGTTTCTCGTTATGTCATTTGGTCTAACTAACACGCCAGCTGCTTTTATGGACTTGATGAACTGAGTGTGTCGGCCAATGTTAGATAAATCAGTGATTGTGTTCATCGATGATATCCTGATTTATTCAAGGAGCGAAGAAGAGCATGCTGGTCACATTCGGGAAGTATTGGAGACTTTGAGACGGGAGAAACTGTACTCTAAGTTCTCCAAGTGTGCCTTCTGGTTACGCGAGGTACAATTTCTGGGTCACGTGGTAAATGCAGAAGGAATAATGGTGGACCCAGCAAAGGTTGAGGCTGTGATGCAATGGAAATCACCAAAGACGCCATCCGAGATTCGTCGCTTCTTGGGATTGGCGGGCTATTACAGGAGATTTATTCAAGACTTCTCCAAGATAGCCTCACCTTTGACAAAATTGACCTGAAAGGATGTGAAATTTGTGTGGGGTCGAGAGCAGGAGACCGCCTTTGAGGAGTTGAAGACAAGACTAACACAAGCTCCTGTTTTGACTTTGCCTGAGGGGAATGAAGACTTAGTGGTCTATTCAGATGCATCTTATTCTGGGCTAGGTTGCGTGTTGATGCAACGTGGAAGGGTAATAGCCTATGCATCTCGACAACTGAAAACCCACGAAGTCAACTATCCCACGCACGATTTAGAGCTAGCCGCGGTGGTTTTCGCGTTGAAGATTTGGCGGCACTATTTATACGGGACGAAGTGCACTATCTTCACAGACCACAAAAGCTTGAAGTACTTCTTCGAGCAGAAAGATCTAAACATGAGGCAAAGGCGATGGTTGGAGCTCATAAAGGATTATGACTGCGAAATCCATTACCATCCGGGCAAGGCCAACGTGGTGGCCGATGCCCTTAGCCGAAAAGAACGACCTGAGCCGATTCGGGTGAAGGCTTATCAGCTGATCATGACCCCCGATGTGATGACACAGGTTAAGGAGTTCCAAGACGAGGCATTGAAAGAAGATCGTCTTAACTCCGAAAGGATGAGAGGCGTAGCTACGGAATTGGGTGAGAACACTCTTGGTGTTAAGACTCGATTTGGACGAATGTGGATTCCTCGATACGGGGATCTACGTGGTAGAATTATGGACGAGGCCCATAAGACCCGATACTCCATTCACCCTGGTGCTACCAAAATGTACCACGATATGAAGAAAGACTATTGGTGGCCGGGTATGAAACGCGACGTAGTGGAGTACGTAAGTAAGTGCTTGACTTGCTTACAAGTGAAGGCGGAACACCAGAAGCCCTACGGGAAGATCCAACCGTTGGATATACCCGAGTGGAAATGGGAACACATCACCATGGATTTTATCACGAAGTTACCACGTACCCCAAAAGGGTATGATGCCATATGGGTGATAGTTGACCGCCTGACGAAGAGTGCCCACTTCCTACCGATCCGTGAAACGTACTCATCTGAAAGATTGGCGGATCTGTTCATCAAGGAAATTGTAACTCGTCATGGTGTACCGGTGTCTATTGTGTCTGATCGTGACACCCGGTTTACCTCCAAGTTTTGGAAAAGATTTCATGATGCAATGGGAACGAGACTACACATTAGTACAGCATATCACCCTCAGACAGACGGTCAGTCTGAGAGGACGATCCAAACACTCGAGGACATGCTTCGGGCGTGCATGATCGATTTTGGAGGAAGTTGGGACGACCACCTGCCGTTAGCAGAATTCTCGTACAACAACAGTTATCATGCCAGCATTGGCATGCCACCTTACGAGATGCTATACGGTAGGAGATGTAGGACGCCCGTATGCTGGGGAGACATTGGGCAGAAAGAGTTAGGAGGTGTTGAGGTGGTCGAAGCTACGACTGAGAAGTTGGAAAAGATCAAGGCCTTCATGAAGGCGGCGAAAGATAGGCAAAAGTCGTATGCTGATAAGAGGCGAAGACCGATAGAGTTCAAGGTTGGTGACCGAGTTATGTTGAAGGTCTCGCCCTGGAAGGGAATCATTAGATTCAGGAAACGAGGTAAGCTAAGCCCGAGGTACATAGTACCTTTCCGAATTATTGCACGAGTAGGAGAGGTGGCCTATCGACTTGAATTGCTAGATGAGTTAAGTGGAATTCATCCTACATTCCATGTATCACATCTGAGAAAGTGCTTAGCTGATGAAGGCATGGTTGTACCACTGGAGGATATTGAAGTAGACAAAAACGGCTCAATTACGTTGAGCAACCAGTGGCAATCATTGATCGTAAGGAGAAGAGGTTGAGAGATAAAGTGGTTCCTCTTGTGCGTGTACAGTGAAAGCACAGGAAGGGATCCGAGTCTACGTGGGAGACTGAAGAAGAAATGAGACAACACTACCCATATCTGTTTGAGGAATAACAGGTTTCGGGGACGAAACCTATATAAGGGGGGTGGACTTGTAACACCCGTATTTTTTTTAGCAAGAAATAAAAGAAAAAGGAAGAAAAGAAGAGAAAATAAAAAAGCAACTAAAAAGGAGGGACCAAAAGTGCCAAATGGGCAAAGTTGTTATTTATTTTGTACAAAAGGAAGGCATGGTCGCCCATAACCCCTGCACAATTCTTTGCATTCGGTTTTAGAGAGAGAAACAACAGGGACTTCGATTCTTAGAGAGAGAAAGAAGAAGAAATCGGATTCAAGGTAAGAATTGATGTTTTTAAGTTGTGTTTAGGCTAAGAAACCGAGAAATGCATGTTCTTATGTGTGTGTTTGTGTTCGGGTTGCACTGTGTGTGTGTTTTAGGTGTAGAAACAACTGAGAAGTTCAAGGAAGAGATATCAAAACCCGAAGACAAACTAAGGTGAGTTTCTAGACCCCTTTTTACCTGTTTTTAAATGCTTTGGGGCTGGAAAATGCATGTAAGGATGTTTGTATAAAACTTGGATTTTATACCCGTATGATTGAATGTATGAATGTATGTGTTATGTTAAGTTTTGCCTAGAATCAGGTGAGCATGTTTAGAACTAGGCATTTTGATGTTTGGGATTTGGAATATGAATTAGATACATGTCCAGGTTGCTAATACGACCAACAGTGTGGTCGTATGACCAGGTGAATTTTTCTAAGTGTGTTGAAGAGTCCAATAGGACTCATACGACCAACAGTGTGGTCGTATGACCAGGTGAATTTTTCTAAGTGTGTTGAAGAGTCCAATAGGACTCATACGACCAACCGTGTGGTCGTATGACCAGGTGATATTTTTTCTAAGTGTGTTGGAGTCCAATAGGACTCATACGACCAACAGTGTGGTCGTATGACCAGGTGATATTTTTTTCTAAGTGTGTTGGAGTCCAATAGGACTCATACGACCAACAGTGTGGTCGTATGACCAGGTGATATTTTCTAAGTGTGTTGAAGAGTCCAATAGGACTCATACGACCAACAGGGTGGTCGTATGACCAGATGATATTTCTAAGTATAGGATGAAAAGTCCAATAGGGCTCATACGACCAGCAGTGCTCTTACGCCTAACAGGGCTCATACGCCCAAGGGGCTTATACGCCCAACAGGGCTCAAACGTCCAGAACACTTAGAATTTTTACAGGAATTTCCTGCAAATCCGAAGTTCGAGGTTTTGACCAGGGTTGACTAGGGTTAATAAATGAGGATGTTTTATGCATGTAATGATGATTATGATTAACCCTTATTATTACTGATATTATTATCAGTGTATTATTATTGTTAACAATATTATTAATAAAATATTGTTAAGTATGGTATGATGCTATGTATGATGATGAATGTGAATGATGATGTTTGAATGTAATAATATTCTTTTCCTAATATTATAATTAATATTATGATTAGAGATATTATTAAGAGTATGTATAATATTATTTATAATAATATTATTATTATTATTATTAATATATTTATTAATAATAATACTGTATGTTTCTATGTGGAATGATCATGATCAATAATTATTATCATTAATAAAGTGAAAGATTAATGATAATGAGGAATGGAACGTGAACGAATGAACGAAAGTCTTGCAAGCAAATGAATAGAGGTGCACACCCCTGGCAGGTGTTAGCTCAACTGTGATGCGGGTTCCTTACCCCGAAGGATGCACACAGGATCAATCCTTGAGATTGATATAGAGGTGAGTGACTTGGTGTCACAACAGACTCACAGGAATGTAGGTCAATCTTTGTGATTGGCTTAGAGGTGAGTGACTTGGTGTCACAACAGACTCACAGTATGTAGGTCAATCTTTGTGATTGACTTAGAGGTGAGCGACTTGGTGTCGCAACAGACTCACAACTTAATTAAAGAGGAATGATAAAAGTACGAATTTAACGATGATGAAGATAATGAAAGTATTACCTATGTGTACGTACGATGTATGATCACCTGTGAAAATGAGGAACGGTTTTTGAACGAAAAGTAAAGTATTTTAACTATAAAACTAGAACTCACTCAGCAACGCTGACTTTTATGTATCTTCCAGTTGGCAGGTAACAGGTTGCTGAGAATGGCACAAGGGGATGACTACTTGGTGGGCAAGACTGACATCCAAATTATATTTTGACGATACTGTTATGTTGTAATTCATTCAATTAAACATTTTGTGACTTAGAAACTAGAATGTATTGCTTAACAACAGTGTTTTAAATGAACGGATGGTTTTGTTTAAATAATTCCGCTGCTTAAAATTATATTATGCATGTTTTATGCTGTGAATGACCAACTGTGAGGTGCCCGGGAAGGGGGCCTTACATATGGTAATCAGTATTCCTTAAAGAACTTTCGAGCGGTCTTTAGGTATTTTTGCACGAAGAAACTATTCTTAGATCTTTCAAAGAGAAGCCAATCCTCAGGTCAGTACCATCGCACAGCAGAGAGGCGGCAAACAACAATGAAGTCTAGAATATATAGGTTATGCTTATCCTCAGGTCAGTGCCATCGCACAGCAGAGAGGCACACAACCTATCTCCTTGTTAGAGCATTTCTTATTTTCTTTTGCACATAGCGCACCAACAACATAAGTTATCAGCTTGATTACGCTAGTATTCATTTTTTCGTGCTTGTGCTCTTTTTGTGGTCATTTGCACACCTTTGGTGGCATTTATTTGCTCGTTATCCCTTATCGGAAGAACTGATTGTGTTAACCAGTGATAAGATGGGAACCCACAGTTGATTGAACCTTTTAGTTTAGATTAAGTTTACCAATGAAGTCTACTTGTCTACTATGTTGAATCTACTGACACATCATATAATGAACTAGCACCTCCCTAGATCAACTTTCTCCGTGTAATTACAGTAACAATCAAACGTACTATCATTTTCCCATTTTGTTAGACTTAGACTTCTCTGATGTTTTACATTTTCAGTAAATTAATTAACATTTTTGATATCAAGCTCATTTTGTTGTTCCAAATAACTCGATGCCTGTGTACTATCATCTTCCATTTTGTCGAGTCACATTTCCTGTTTTGTTGTCTTTGCCTTTTCAGCTTTACTCACCTTCCCCCCCCCCTTTTTTTTAAGTAAATGAATACTGAAATAAATCTCCCCCTAAAATTCTAAAAAAAAATCTTTTTGTGTTTTTGGATTTTAAACGACATGGGAATTAAAAATAAAATAAAATGAAAGAAAAAGAAAATAAATAAATAGACACGAGTCGGACTATGTATCTGCTTCTTCAGCAATCACATCACTTTTCTTTTTAACGCCGTTGACCTCTAGCAGATATAAAAATCTTGGTTTATCAAACGGTTTGGTGTAAAGGTCAGCGCGCTGAAAATCCGTGTTAATTTTAATCACATCAATTAATTGTTTTTCATAGCAATCGCGTATGAAATGATATTTAATCCCGATGTGTTTTGTTTTTGGGTGTTGAACAGGATTTTTAGTGACAGCTATGGCAGCAGAATTATCAACATAAATAGGAGTGTTAGAAAATTTCAAACCGTAGTCGCGCATTTGCTGTTGAATCCAGATAATCTGAGAGCAGCAACTTGCAGCAGCAACATATTCAGCTTCACAGGTTGATAAAGCAACCGAGGTCTGCTTTTTGCATTGCCACGTGACTAACCGTCTTCCAAAGAACTGACACCCTGCTGATGTTGACTTGAAATTCATCTTGCAGCCACCATAATCCGAATCGCTGTACGCCGTAAGCTCGAAGTCATCATCATGAGGATACCACAATCCCAGTGTTGGAGTACCCTTCAGATAACGAAAAATCCTTTTCACCCCAATCAAGTGATTCACTTTCGGCTTCGCTTGATATCTAGAACATAAACATGTGGCATACATGATGTCCGGACGTGAGGCAGTAAGATACATGAGAGATCCGATCATCCCACGATACATATTGACATCCACCAAATCCCCATTCTCATCAGGAGCCACATCTTGATTTGTGGCGAGAGGGGTACCAGCAGCAGACGCATTTTCCATGTCAAAGCGACTTAGAATATCACCGGCATACTTGGACTGATGTAAGAAAATGCCAGTTGGTGTTTGATCCACCTGTAATCCTAGGAAGAACTTCATTTCTCCCATTGCACTCATTTCAAACTCTGCCTTCATCACAGATTCGAACTCTTTGCACAAAGCTTCATTTCTAGATCCAAAGATGATGTCATCCACATAAATCTGCACCATAAGCAAGTCACCATCCTTTTCTTTGATGAACAATGTACAGTCAATCACACCCCTGCGAAAACCATGCTTCAGTAGATGGGTGGAGAGCTTTTCATACCAAGCTCGAGGAGCCTGATGTAGCCCATACAGAGCCTTATCTAACTTGTAGACTCTGTCCCGATGATAAGGATCTTCGAATCCTTCGGGTTGACTGACATATACTTCTTCACGGATTTCCCCATGCAAGAATGCACTCTTAACATCTAGTTGATACACTTTGATCTTCATGTAAGAGGCGTAGGCTAGAAAGATACGAATGGCTTCCATCATAGCTACGGGAGCAAAGACTTCATTGTAGTCGATTCCTTCGACTTGTCTGAAGCCTTGAACAACCAACCGTGCCTTGTTTCTGATAACAACACCTTGGTCATCCTTCTTGCACTTCAGTACCCATTTGGTACCAATCACTTTAACTCCTTTCGGCCTGTCAACTAGTGTCCAGACTCCAAGTTTCTTGAACTGAAGTAGCTCTTCTTGCATGGCATTGACCCAGGCCTCATCTTTCAGTGCGTCACAGACATATTTGGGCTCGATTTATGAAACAAAACATGAGAAAGCCCCGTCATTGACATAACCCTTCTCCATGACTGCAGCATAATCAGCAGAGTACAACTGATTTCTTGTCTGCACACCAGATTGAATGTCCCCAATGATAGACGTGGGGGGATGATTCACACTGATTCTAGTCATTGGTGTGGTAGGAACCACAACCTCAGAATCCAGATTGGTGACGACTGGTTCAGTATCCGGATTTCCCACAGCTGGTTCAGCAGATAATGACTCACTTTGTTGATTAGCTGTATGCGTAGGGTTAGAATCAGCTGCTTCTTCATCACCTGATGAATCATCACTCTCGTCATGAGCAGGAGTTGAGGAACTTGAGGCACCATCAGTAGGTGTGATATTACTTGAATCCAGATTCAGTGAGTTAAGAACATCATACATCATCTGGGTAGCAACCTCATCCTCTGAATCAAATTGTGGAAGATTGAAGGATTTGAAAAAGCCATCATAATCAAAGAATGATGATGGACCTTTTCCAACAGGAGGGGTGATGTATCTCTGAATATCCACATTGCACCACACCTTTACCTGGCCTGTCGAGTTATTGTAAACTCGCTTGTCTGGGATGCTGTATCCTAAGAATATCCCTTGATCAGCTTTCTCGCTGAACTTGCCATCCTGAGTCTTCTTCAGCAAAGTACATGGAGCTCCAAATGGTTCCAGATACTCCAAATTTGGCTTTCTCTTCTGAAGTAGCTCATAACAAGTCTTGCCATGCCTTTTGACTACTAACACACGATTTAGCGTATAGCAGGCATTTGCAACCGCCTCATTCCAGAACTGAACTGGGAGCTTTGAATCAGCTAACATGGTTCGCGCAGTCTCAATTAAGCTCCGATTCTTTCGTTCTGCAACTCCATTCATCTGTGGCGTGTATGCGGAAGTGAACTGATGAACAATTCCCTTTTCCTTGCAGAAAGCATCCATCCACTGATTTTTGAACTCTGTGCCATTGTCAGAACGGATCTTCCTCACCTTCAAGTTGTAGAGTGACTCCAAAGTCGTGACGAGCACCTTGAATGATTCAAACGTTTCTGATTTAGCTTTCAGAAACATCACCCAGGGGAATCTTGAGTAGTCATCTGTGACTACAAAGCAGTACCAGTCCCCTGCTATACTCTTTGTGTTGACTGGACCAAAGAGATCCATGTGTAGCAACTCCAGGGGCATCTCAATTGAGTTGACGTGCTTGGTCTTGTGAGATTTCCTGGTCTGCTTTCCCTTCTTGCATGAGACACAAAAATCAGGAAGTTGGAAGTTCTTGACTGTAACTCCTTCAACTAGGTTGTTGTGAACCAGATGGTTCATCTTCCTATGATTGATGTGTCCCATCCTTCTGTGCCATGAGATGGATTCCTTCTCTGTCGCTTTTGATAGAAAACATTGAGCTGCAGACTCAGAGGTAGAAGCATTAGACATATCCAATACATATAAATCATTGTACCTGGATGCAGACATCAAAACCTGCTTCTCTGGAATCTCCATCTCCTTTTTCAGTATGTAACATTTTCGGTTGTCAAACATAACTTTGAAGCCCTTGTCACATATCTGAGACACTGAAAGTAAATTGTTTTCTAGTTGTTGAACAAAATTTACTTTATCAAACTTTACCTTCTCATTACCTACTTCCCCTTGAGCAGTAATGTATCCTCCTTTGTTACCAGCAAATGAAACGTGTCCCCCTTTAATTTGTTTGACATTGAAAAGGAGAGACTTGTTTCCCGTCATGTGCCTGGAAGCTCCGCTATCTACGATCCATGTATTTGTAGACGCACTATAGCGGACAACCTGCACATATGAGAAAATCATCAGTTAAGGAGGGGGACCCAAGCCTTGACTGGCTTGGGTTTCCCAGAGGAATCAACCATCATGAATTCAACCCACTGTCCTTTATCAGTGGATGGAATCTCAACTTTCAGATTATCCTTGCTTTCAGACACACCAGCTGTCTTGGCTTTCCATAAACCATCCTTGTGAAAAGATTGTTTGTGGTAAACCTTAGACTGATTTACAGTTTGAGCATATCGTTTAGATTCAGAAACAGGTTTTACCTCTGGCATCACGGACTTGTCAGAGACTTTTCTGTTTTGCCTTTGGTGAGGTGGAGACGAAAAAGACCTAGAAGGTGTTTTAGACCTAATAGGGGTTTTCGATCTAACTGGAGTCTTAGAACGCTGTTTTGAATCTATTATGACTTTGTTGTGTAGCTCAATCTTAGTTCTTGGTGTCTTATAGCGAGGACAGATAGTCGAAATATGACCGCGCTGACCACAAGTATAACAGGATCTCCATTCGTCAGGGCTAGGAGATCTCTTGTGGGGCGGTGAATAAACCTCAGGAATGGGCCTTTTGGTCTCAGTCTTTGGACATTTACCCTCTTTAACAAACTTAACTTGTTTAACGTTTTGATTAATTTGTCTTGGAGGTTGAATATTATCCCTTTTAACTGATTTAATTTGAGTGGTTTTAGATGTCTTGGTTTGAGTAATATTTGATTTTGATTCCAAACCAAGAGATGTTTGGACATTTGCTTCCACTCGTTTCTCAGCATTGACCTTGCTTGATGCTAAGGTTTTCTGATCATCATCCGGAGAAGCGGGCTTAACTACTGTGTCCGGATCACAAACCAGAGGAGTTGTCACCACATGATCCTTAATTGGGTTGTTATTAATTGGACGTTGTTTTGTGTTCAAAAGGATCTCATGTGGTGGTGGAACTACCTTGTAACCCAATCCCTCCCCATTGTTGCGTTCTTTAACCAAGTTTTTCAAAATGTGCGAAGAACTCGCTAAACTATGTAGTTTTTGTGTCAAAGACTCATTTTCTACTTGTAAAAAAGCTTTGTCCTTTTTAGTCTCCTCAATGGTCTTTAAGTAGTATTTAATGTCATTTTCTTGGTTAAAGACAACAACTTCAGTTTCCTTTAGTTGCTTCTGCAACGCATCTAACTTCTCCTTATAACTGCTCTCATTTTGTTTTAAGACACGATTAGCTTCTGAGCACAGTTTTAAGTCATTTACTAAGTTATCATTGTGTTCTAACAACCTAGCAAATTTTAGATCAATGCTTTCCCTAAATTTATCACATTCAACACAAGCATGTTTATCAAATAATTCATCTTTAGATTGTACCTGTGTAGATGTCAACATGCCAGCCATGAAAGCATTCTGAGACGTAGATTGAGTTTCAGATTCTGAATTCAACTCATTCTGGACAATTTCATCAACAGCATCAAACGTCTCTTCCAAATCAGCAGTATCAACCTCAGCTGAGCTTTCCCCTTCACTTGCTGAGTCTTCGTTCAAGTCCTCCACAGACGCTATGTTAGCTTCATCAGACACGAATCGAAAGGACCATTCTTGTCCTTCATCTCCTTGTGCTACAATAGCTTTAGAATCACTTCCCGTGGACGATGGTTTCTTGTCTTTATCTTGCCTGTTGAACGAAGAAAAAGGATTCCCGTTCCCAGTCTTCTTAGGCTTCGAACACTCTCTTTTAAAGTGGCCCTTTTCTCCACAATTGAAGCACGTGACTTTAGACTTGTCAAAACCAAAGGTTGTATCTTTGGTAGCCACGAGATTTTGCCCTGTTTTCTTCACAAATTTCTTGGCTCTTCGGACAGCACTGGCAAGAGCCCACATAATGTCCATTCTTTCCAGCTCGTTCTCATCTACTTGCTCGTAATCTTCATCAGCAAGGTGGCAGTTACCAATTTTGCCCGCCACCAGACCATCATAAGAATGCACAACAGCAGCAAGTAGATCCATATGCTCTTTAGCAACCTCCACTGTTACTTTTCCCAGATTATCTGTCATCAACTTTGCAGACTGAGTAACAGTGGGACTTTGAATAACTCCAGATGCACCATGAGACTCATTTGCAGATGATGAGCCTTGTTCAGCAGTTGGGGATGCATTGGACACGAAGGCTGTTTGCAGAGGTGCACCAGATGACTTTGCAGCAGGGGTGGAAGTAGGAGTGACATTGTAGAGTGAGGGATCTTGAGCATAAGAACCCTTCTTTGCCTTGTACTTGTGGCGTACTTCTTCCTCTTTCAGTTTTAGAATAAAGTCATTTATATCCAAGGTTTCTAAAACTGAGTTGAATCGCAGAGTGGAAATGAATGAATCCCACTTTTCAGGTAGACCATCTGCCAAGCTTGAAACTTTGTCTTCCATTGACGTCTTAATACCATGAGTGTGAAGTTCACTCATCAGATGATAGAAACGATCGATGATTTCATCCAAGCTTTCATTCCCAATAGCTGAGAAGTTATCAAACTCCTTCTTCAACGCTTTACCTTTCAGTGCCTTTAAATTAGAATTTCCATCATACCTCTTCTCAAGAACTTCCATCAATTTCTTACTTTGCTTGTGCTCTGAGTATTGGTGAAAATTGGGCTTGGGAATGGATTGAGTCAAAATAGCATAGGCCTTCTTCTCTGCATTGTAGGCAACCTCCTGTGTATCGGTGAGTCCACTCAAAGTCAAAGGAACACCATCAGCTCCCATGGGTATTTTATAACCAACCTCAATAGAGTTCCATAAGTTAGTATCCACCCCATTAAGATAAATCTCAAAACGCTGTCTCCATTGTGGAAAGTCCTCTATAGTCAATAGTTTGGGTGGCTTGTTATGGTTCCCTATCTCATTCTCCAGTAACAACAAGTTCTGTATCCTCGAATCCTTTCCAGCTGACATGGCATAATTTTCTGAGTCCATACTTTAATTAATTAACTTGTGAATTTAAACTGCTAATGCGACTGGGCTATACGACTGGGATGCGACTGACACTAGCTGTATACGATTAGACTCAAACGTACGATTGAACAGGCGACTGAGATACCTAGGTGACTGAACAGATCGAACGACTCAGCTGGGCGACTGGAGTTGGCGATTGACTCAATCGGGCGATTAGCTGAACGACTGACTCAATCGGGTGAATGGACTGGCGACTGACTCAAACGTGCGAAAGACCTGGGCGAATGGGTTCAGTCGTACGATTGAGATAATCGTGCGACTGGGTCGGCTGTAAACACGATTTTTGAACACTTTGACCTAGAACGCAAGTATTTGCACCCTAGACGGCTGAAACTCGAAAAATACTGATTTTTCAGAACAGGCACACGTAAAGACTCGATTTTTAGCAAAAAAATTGGATCTTTTCCGTAAAAAAGTAGACTTTTTCACAAAAACGATTGAATCAACGAAGAATCAAGAGCCAAAGCTCTGATACTACTTGTTAGGACCGTGTACGTACAGAGTACTAACTGATTCTAAGTTATACCAGATCAAATAGTGCGGAATCCTATTTGATTGGTGATCCAATCAGGGAGAACGTAATCCGGATCAAAACTAACGATTAGAAAACGTTAAGAATTGATTAGCAATGATCAGGAACGTTCTGTGAAGTTGGAATGGACGAACAGGGTGCTCTGGGTCGACTAGGGTTATGAATATTCGAAGTGTTGCGTTTTTCCACGAACCAGGTGGTATTTATAGGTTACAGATCTCATCCGTGCGACTGAGCCTTGCGACTGGCTCAGTCGTGCGATTGAGTAATACGATTGATTCATTCGTACGCTTGAGTCAGTCTTATGACTCAAACGGGCGATTGACTCAATCTCCTAGTTCAACCGTGCGATTAAACCATTCGCATGGTTCAGTCATGCGACTGAATAAGATTCTTAGTCAAACACATTCTTGAACCTTTAATGATTCAGAACTGTGTCTCACAACTGTAAACCTATATAACATGGTCATATTATGCGTGTAACAACTAATAATATAATTAGATAAAACATTATATAATCAACAACCATATAAAGAAGAGATTCTCATTAGATTGATTGAACATTACATATGTATTACAAGATAGAAGTCTATTACATTTGAGCTCACTAGACTAGAACTGGGGACATGTGTACCAACATTGGTTAAACAGATGAATTGCAAGGATGATGGTATACAGTACTTCATGGATCGTATATGGGTACCCAAATGGGGAGATGTTCGTACCCTAATCATGGATGAAGCACACAAGACACGATATTCTGTTCATCCTGGTGCAAACAAGATGTATCACGATCTTAAAGATCTATACTGGTGGCCAGGCATGAAGAAAGACATTGCTATGTATGTAAGCCGATGCTTGACGTGCTTGAAAGTTAAGGTTGAACACCAGAAACCATCGTGATTATTACAGCAACCTGAAATTCTTGAGTGGAAATAGGAGAATATAGCCATGGATTTCATTACCAAACTCCCCAGAACAAGTAGCGGGCATGACTCGATATGGGTCGTAGTGGATCAGATGACAAAGTCAGCTCATTTCTTACCGACCCGAGAGGATTACAAGATGGAAAAGTTGGCGAGATTGTACATAAAGGAGGTCGTGACAAGACACGGAGTGCCGTGTCGATCATATCCGACCATGACAGCCGATTTACTTCACGATTTTGGCAGACACAGCAGAAAGCGATGGGCACTCGATTAGATATGAGTACCGCCTATCACCCGCAAACATATGGTCAAAGTGAATGAATGATACAAACACTAGATAACATGCTCAGGTCTTGTGTAATCGGCTTTGGTGGTAGCTGGAACACTCATCTACCATTGATTGAGTTCTCTTACAACAACAGCTACCATACGAGCATTGGATGCGCTCCATTTGAAGCATTGTATGGGAGGAAATGTAGATCCCCAGTTTGTTGGGTAGAGATTGGTGAAAGCCAGTTGACGGGCCCAGAGATCATTCAGGAAACAACAGACAAGATTTTCTAGATCAAAGACAGACTAAAAGCAGCAAGAGATTGCCAAAAGAGCTACGCCGACAACCGTCAGAAACCTCTGGAATTCGACGTGGGAGATCAAGTTCTACTCAAAGTCTCTCCCTGGAAAGGGATTGTACGATTTGGAAAGAAAGGGAAATTAGCCCCAAGATACGTGGGACCATTCGAAATCACAGAAAGAATCTGTCTAGTGGCATATCAACTAAGGTTGCCACCAGAACTCAGTGGTGTACACGATACATTTCACATATCAAACCTTAAAAAGTGTCTGGTGGATGAAACTCTTCATGTACCAATTGAGGAAATCAAGATCGACGAGAAGCTTCATTTTATCGAAGAACCTATAGAGGTCATGGACCGAAAGGTCAAACGATTAAGGCACATCAAGATCCCGATTGTCTGCGTGAGATTGAACTCCAAACGAGGACCGGAGTTTACATGGGAAAGGGAAGACCATATGAGACGCAAGTATCCACACCTATTCGAGGATGACACTCTAGGACCTAACTCCAGCTGAATTTCAGGACGAAATTTTCTCAACTGAGGGATACTGTGACATCCGTCACCAAAAGGTCCGTCATTTAACATGGACACCGTTAACTTTTTCGAACGTTCATTCCTCATCTTTATAAACTATTCTTGTGGATATTATACTTGCTTTATCATCTTTTACACTTGTATTCTCATCGTTAGCGTTTCTATCATTGAAACCCTTACAATTGTCCTTATTGTTATCATTATATATACCATCTGTATATATATTTATTGTTATTAATAAAACCATTTTCAAGTTACAAATATCATTATTTGCACTTTTATGGTGAATATAACTAGCCGATTAAGGTCGTTTTTAACCGAAGCAAAATTTGGGAACTCGGGGGCTAAGTGCAGGGACCAAATGTGATATTTTGCCAAACTAGGGCTGGGTATAAATACCCACATACCAGCCCTAGCCACCACATTTCACCTTCTTCTTCTTCATCTTCTTCTTCTTCCATTTTCTTCCTCCTCCTTGCACCAAACTGCTCCATTTTCTTCGCGTTTTCACCGGCAAGACCTCGGCTACAGCTGAGACTACTCCTTTCTTGCAGGTAGACGACCTTGGTCGTCCCTTTTCTTGCTTGTTACTTCTACGTTTTTAGGGTTTCGGGTGCTCGGAGCCAACCCGAGCACATGAGGTCGCGTGGGTGCGTGTGTTGCCTTTCTGCGTGTTCTTCTTGTTTGTACATGTTTGAAATGTGTTTCTGGAAGTCCTTGAGGTGCAAAACCCGTGCACGGAGCAGCCGAAGGCTGCTCTGCACTTCTGCAGTCGTGATTCTGCTGTTCACGCGACTGGGTCTGTCGTGCGACTGAGCCGTGCGACTGGGTGAGTCGTGCGACTGAGTAATGCGACTAGGTTGTGTCGTGCGATTGAGTCATGCGACTGGGTGAGTCGTGCGACTGAGTCATGCGACTGTGTGTGTGGTGCGATTGAGTCTATGCGGATGAATGTGTGAGATTGTGCGTGTATCGCACGACTGAATGCTGAGTCGTACGAATGAAGCTGATTCATGCGAATGAAGGTTGATTCGTACGTATGGAGGTTGAGTCATGCGATTGAGTATTGTGTGGTACGAGTGAAGGCCCAATTGCACGAATGGAGGTCCAATGGTACGAATGTAGCTGATTCGTACGAAGGAAGGTCGATTGTGCAGATGAGTGGTTCAGTCGTGCGTCTGGTCCTGTCGTGCGACTGGAGTTGTTGTGTGTGAGTTTCTTCTTATGTGTGGTGTGTGTTAGTCGTGTGATGTTAAGGTGACATCGACACGAGAACCGTTGCTAATGACAATCTTTAAAATGGACACTATCAAATTTATTAATGCTATTCCAAATCAAATCAACGTAACATTTTATAATTATCAACAATCGATTTGCAATGCTGATATTTGCTAAGTATTTCTCTAATAACAATGACACCTTTACACAAATATCATCGGCAGTGGCAACGATTCTAGTACTTGGATCTACATCAGATCTAATACTTATGTCTGTTTGTGTGTGTTGCACGCGACCAAACCAATGCAACCCGAACCGACCGAACGCTATTACTTATTTTGTACGTATCATTAATGCTTAACAATAACTGTCAATAGGTGTTTGACCGTTTACTACATACAACATTTGGAAACTTTGATCATCCATACTTACCACTTAACAAGTGAGTTTCATGGCCCCTTTTTATGCTTATACAATATTTTTTTTACAAACATGGGGGAAAAGTATGCTCACCCACTTTCTTATGCTGTACAACTTACATACAATTTTACATACTTGGAATCAACGTGATACTGTGTTGTGAGTACTTATCTGATACATACGTGAGTTGCTGTGTGGTTCTTTCTTTACAACCATTTAATTCCGGTGTTGGAACCAACGGATAGGTATTGGTAGTACTACTGGGTTGACACCCCCACCCATGCATGTTGGTATACTAGTTAGTACCAACGGTGGCCAGGAACGGGCCCTTGGGTGAATATATTCTGACAAGTTACTGTGTGTACGTCATTAGGTTTGGTTGTAAAGCTCATGGTTATGTGATTTTGCTTACTTATAACTGTATGCACGGTATTCCACAACAATTACTATACAGAATCACTTACTTATATACTATTTCAACCTGCGAGCTCACCAACAATTTTGTTGACCGTTTTGAACATATTTTTTCAGGTGACAATGCTAATTGAAGATCTAGGTGTGCTGCCTTAGTGGAGACCCTAGGATGCATTTTTGAGACTAAACATACTTAACAAACATTCATTTTAAACCGTTGTTGTAGTCTATTAAACAATCTTCATACTTTTGATACTTGTTCCCGGGTTGTGGGAATTACATTACAATGATATTATTGTTGGTTATGTAAATCATTTACAAGTTTATGCTTATGGCAATGTTGTCGTGAATGTAGGGGTTTTAACATGTTTATCAAAGCTTCATACAACTTAATTTATATGAAAAACGCAGCGGGTTTATATTTTAAAACATGTTATTAAGTTAGTTGTTAAACCATTTTAACAAACAACCCCAAGCCATGGATCTTTATACACAATGCATACAAATGAAAGAACAAGATAGATAAGAATCTACAACCTTTGTAGGTTCCTTAAACTCGAAAATGAGGGCTGTGAAAGATGACTTTGTGGCTGAAACTTCAAAGAAGAAGCTCTCAAGAGGCTATACCCGAAGCTTCTTCAAACATCTTTGATTGCTAGGAATCCCTTGACACCAATTTTCAGCAATCCAAAACGATTTTGAAAGCTGAAATGTTTCTCTTCACGATTTGAAAGCTGAAATTTTTTTCTCTTCTTCTTCTCCAAACCGTGAACTAGAGAGAGAGAGATGAGAGGAGAATTTTCTTGCATGCAAAAGAGAATGTAGAATGTGTTGGGAAGAGATAGCATGTGTGGTCTTTGTATATTTACAAGACAAAGACTTATGGGCTTTTGCATGCCCCTTGGGCAGCCGTGAATTTAAAACCAAAGGGGTCCCACCCTTTTAAATCTTAAACACAATTAAACACACACTTATTTCAAGTTTATAAAATTTAAAACTAGTTTTTAAACTTTATAAACTAAACATTCTTTTATTTGTTATCATTTAGTAACACTAAATAATGAAAAACAAATAATATCTCATGAACAATTATTCGTATAATAATGTTCATTTGCATAAGCAATAATTTAGAAAATCCATTTTTCTAAATTGGTGTCATTATTTATTTGTATGATCTTATCAACAAATAAATCATCTTTTGATGTTTGTTAAGCTTGTTATTGGGTATGACCCGACTTGGAATATATCACACTAGCCACATCAATTTAATATGTATCTTGGGCAGATCAATTCCTTCAATCTCCCACTTGCACAAGATTCATAGAAAATTGATGCAAGCAGCAAATAACGCCTAGCAACGGTTTGCTACCCCTAATGTATATGACTAAGTGCCATTCAATAACATCATCCTTTTCAAGTACCTTACTTGGATATGTTTTAGGTGAATCAATCATCTATCCTTTTGTTCAGATGTCATGTTAAATCCAAGAGACACAGAATTGTCATTCTCCGATGATTTAACTTTAATAGGCCTTAGACATCTAACTCTCAACGAATAAGAGGAACAAATTCCATCTTGACTACATACGTCTCTCACAATCACCTCATATCATACCTGAACTCAGCCTTATGTACTGCCAATTTTTCAGAACAACAAAGTACTAAGTCAAAGTACAATACTTGGTGAATATCAAGACCCAATATGTATCTCAGGTTTGAGGATACAATGATATTCGCCTTTACTCAAAATCTCTTATGACTAATCAGAAAGATTCCATGCAGAAATAATTGAGAGCGGGTCAGTCCAATATCTATATCCCATAGATATCAATGAACCTTGGTAGCAACCTCTTGCTCTATATTCATACTTTATGAATATCAACCAATCCAATTTCATTATAGTCTTACATTCATAATTGTTCCCACAAGTATGATCGACTACGGACGTTTAGAATAACTTATTTATTCACGGATTTAAACATGCTAAAATAGAAGAACAAATGAAATTATAACCATATAATTAAGTCAAATAACATAAGTTCCAATATTTAAATACAAAATACAACATCAAACCCAGTCACTCGAATATCTAAGTCCCATGGCACAAGCATGACCTTGATGTTTTGCCTTTTCAAGGAGTTTTGTGAGTGGATCCGCAATGTTTTTATCAGTGTAGACTTTGCGAATACATATCTTTCCTTTTTCAACTTCATCCCTTATGTAGTTGAATCTCCGTTCAATGTGCCGAGTCTTTTGATGAGCACGAGGTTCCTTGATTTGAGCAATCGCACCCTCATTGTCATAAAAGATCTCTAGGGGATCCTGAATGGAAGGGACTACCCCTAGATCGGCTATGAATTTCTTCATCCATGCAGCTTCCTGTGCTGCCATTGAAGCGGCGACGTATTCTGACTCTGTAGTGGACAACGCTACGACTTCTTGCTTTGAGCTTTTCCAAGAAACAGCTCCCCCATTCAGAATAAAGATGTACCCCGATTGAGATCGTGAACCATCTCGATCGGATTGGAAACTCGCATCCGTGTAACCTTTTACTACGAGTTCCTCTTCACTAGACCCGTAGATCAAGAACATATCCTTGGTCCTCCTTAGGTACTTCAGAATGTTCTTGACAGCCATCCAATGACTATCACCAGGATTTTGCTGGTATCTACTTGTCATGCTTAAAGCGCATGACACGTCTGGTCTAGTGCATATCATTGCATACATGATGGATCCTATAGCAGATGCATATGGAATTACCTTCATTCTATTTTGCTCCTCCTTTGAGCTTGGACATTGAGTCGTACTCAATATTGTCCCTCTTTGAATAGGTACACTACCTTTCTTAGAGTTTTCCATCTTGAACCTTTTCAAGATTTTGTCAATGTATGCACTTTGATTCAAACCAATCAGCCGCCTTGATCTATCCCTATAGATCTTTATTCCCAGAATATAGGCAGCTTCACCAAGATCCTTGATGGAAAAACAACTTCCAAGCCAGGTTTTTACACCTTCCAAGGTTGGGATGTCATTTCCAAATAGTAGTATGTCATCAACATACAATACTAGGAAGGTTATTATGCTCCCACTAGCCTTCTTATACACACAAGCCTCATCATCGTTTTGATGAAGCCAAATTTCTTTATCTCCTCATCAAAACGGTGATTCCAGCTTCTCGATGCTTGCTTCAATCCATAGATTGATTTCTTTAACTTGCATACTTTATCAGGATGTTTTGGATCGACAAAACCTTCAGGCTGAACCATATAGACATCTTCCTCAAGATATCCATTTAGGAAAGCGGTTTTGACATCCATTTGCCAAATCTCATAGTCATAATGAGCAGCTATGGCAAACAATATCCTTATAGACTTTAGCATTGCAACAGGTGAGAAGGTTTCATCATAATCAACCTCTTGAGTTTGAGTGAAACCCTTTGCTACAAGTCTAGCTTTGTAAGTATCCAAGTTTCCATGCATATCGGTTTTCTTCTTGAAAACCCATTTACTTCCAACTACTTTGGAATTAAGAGGTGGTACAACAAGTTCCCAAACTTGATTGTCATACATGGATTGCATCTCAACATTCATGGCCTCAAGCCATTTGTCACAATCCAAATTGGACACTGCATCATGATATGTGGTTGGTTCATCTGAATCTACCACGTAGCATCCATCCATGAAAAATCCGTATCTTTCAGGTGGATTACTAGTTCTACCACTTCTGCGAACGTTTTGTGTGTATTGATCAACCGCTTGATCATTCTCAACATCCTCATATTGAGTGCTAGTTTCAACCAAACGTGCATTGGGCTGTGAATCTTGATCCTCCTCAAGATCCACTGTTCTACTGCTAGTTTCTTCCATAAGGAACTTTGTTTCTAAGAACTCACCCTTTCTGGCAACAAACACCTTTTGTTCCAGTGGATCATAGAAATAATATCCCATGGAATCTCTAGGATATCCAACAAAGATACACTTGGTGGATCGGACATCTAATTTGTTTGGGGTGGGAGTCTTAACATAAGCCTCACAACCCCAGACCCTTAAGTATGATTGGGATGGAACTCTTCCATGCCATATCTCAAAAGGTGTCTTTTCCACCTTTTTGGTTGGGGCCATATTCAGAATACGGGCCGCGGAGAGCAAAGCGAAACCCCAAAATGATAGAGGCAATGTGCTTCTAGCCATCATAGATCGAACCATATCCAACAGGGTTCGATTCCTCCTCTCAGACACACCATTATGTTGTGGTGTTCCAGGTGGAGTGAGTTGTGAGACAATCCCACAACTCCTAAGATGATCTTGAAAAACATCACTTAGGTATTCACCACCTCTATCGGTGCGGAGAATTTTAATTGACTTGTTGAGTTGATTCTCAACTTCCTTCTTGAAGATTTTGAACATTTCAAAAGCTTCATCTTTGTGCCTTAATAAGTACACATATCCATAGCGACTATAATCGTCGGTGAAGGTAATGAAGTATCTCTCACCATTCCTAGTCATTGGTTTAAAAGGACCACATACATCCGAATGTATGATACCTAATAAATCTTTCGCCCTTTCGTTAGTTCCACTAAAGGGTGCCTTAGTCATTTTTCCTTGTAAACAAGATTCACATACATCAAATGAATCGCATTCATTTGTTTTTAAAAGACCATTCTTTTGAAGCGTTTGTATACGTTTCTTGTTTATATGACCAAGACGACAATGCCAAAGGTAGGTATCACTCAAATCTAATTTGAGTCTTTTGGTGATTGCTTGGTATATAGAGCTATCATATGTTGTGTTTTCATGAACCAGTTCATAAATGCCATTACAAGGTATAGCCTTAAAATAAAATACATGATTTAAAGAAACATGAATATCATTGTCAACAAACTTGAAATCATAATCATATTGTCTTAAACGGGAAACAGAAATTATGTTCCTAGTCAAACTAGGAGCATATAATACATTACATAAAATAACTTCCAAACCACTTGGAAGCTTCAAAATGTAGTCTCCTTGGGCTTCCACGTGAACCTTTGCACCATTTCCCATGAAGAGACTTATTTCCCCTTTTGCATAATGCTCATTTCTTCTGAACCCCTGCAACAAATTACAAATGTGAGTTCCACATCCGGTATCTAATACCCATGTGTTAGAAGAA
This sequence comes from Flaveria linearis, assembly GCA_024085815.1. Classification (NCBI taxonomy): domain Eukaryota; kingdom Viridiplantae; phylum Streptophyta; class Magnoliopsida; order Asterales; family Asteraceae; genus Flaveria; species Flaveria linearis. The sequence goes on along the minus strand of CM044009.1, from coordinate 36,491,619 downwards.
ATAACATTCAGCTCAACATGTATCATGTAAATTATACCTGAGGTTTGCCCCGCATCCCTCTTTTCTCTCAACTCTTTGAGATAGACTGGACAATTTCTCATCAAATGCCCTATCTCACCACATTTGAAGCATGGGTCGTTCACAGCAACCTTTTGCTTCTTCTCCTTGGGCTTCGGAGGTTGCGCCCTAACAGCCATCTTCCCCTTTCCCCTAATATGCCCCTTTCCTTTGGCAACAGTTGCCTTAGGAGGGGTAGGGACCTTCTCTTTCTCCCACCTTCACTTATGGTGAGAACGGGTAAAACCTTCTTACCCATTCCCGCCTCGGCTGATTTGAGCATAGAATGAAGTTCATTTATGCTCTTGTCCCATCCGTTCATGTTGTAGTTCATAACGAATGCCTCAAACTTTTTAGTTAGGCCATTAAGAATCAAATCCGTGGCCAACTCTTTTGAGACGGGACAGTTTAGCCTTTGAAGGCGGTCGATGTGGCTTTTCATCTTAAGAACATAAGATGAAACTGATTGGGATTCCTCCATCCGACATGCATTAAGCGCTTGAACCGTTTCGTAGCGCTCCACTCTAGCTTGTTGCTGGAACGTTTCCCGCAACTGAGTGATCATGTCATAAGATCCATGGAGCTCATACTCCTTTTGGAGTTCGGGTGTCATACTTGCTAACATTAGGCAAGAGACTTGGACGGAGTCTTCCACATATCTAACCCAATCATTGTACGCTTCCATATCTTCCTCGTCAGGTTCATCGGGGATGGGATCATCAAGGATGTAAGCCCGCTTTTCTTGCTTGAGAACGATTCTCAAGTTGCGGTACCAATCCATGAAATTGTTAGGTGTTAGACGATCCCTTTGAAGGATCGCCCTTAGGGATTGGTTGTTTTGGTTTGGTACATCATTATTAGCGTTGTTGTTGTCGGCCATCTACAAGATTTTACAAAGTTCCATTAGTAATCGTTGATATAATTATATTTCATTTATCAATACCCTTTATGTCTCATAGACCATTAATAAATAAAATTTTAGAATCCAACGTTATATTTAAATATTGGTTAGGTGACCTTTATCCCATTATTTAAATAAACAAGGTAGTCATAAATGACAATTACAACCTATTGTAACTTCTAGTGGTATGGGATCGTTTGAACATCTTATGTTTATAACGGCATGTTTATCCCATCAACACCTTTTGTAAAACATATTTTAGGTGATCCATTCAATATATTTTACAAATCAAGTTGTCCTACTTACACATACGTGTGAGTTTACTACATAAGTGGTTAGGTGACCTTTATCCCACAAACATGGTATTCTCACCTCAAGTTACAAGTTCCCTCAAAGTGGTTAGGTGACCTTTATCCCACTAAGAGTTTGCAAGTAACCTAAGTGTTGTGTAAAAGGATGGTGTTTAACTTTTTATCAAAAGGGATTTACAATTTCACAATTCTTGTTTAGAAAAGTCTATGTACCATATGATTGTATGCATTCAACCATATGGTACCCTATTGGTTCTTTTAAATAAAACCCATTTTATTTTGCAAACCATTAACTCCTTTTATAGAACCATTCTATTTATGCTTAATGATTTGAGAACCAATTACTTGTTTATTGTTTGTTTTAGTTGATGGTTTGTTAATCACATCCAAATATTCAAAACAAACATCATCATATGCATTCAACCAAACATAAACAAAACAAGTCATATATGCATAACAAAGCATACTAAGTTGATCACACTTGTTTAGCCAAAACAAGTGTGTCAAATGGTCATGTCCTAAGGGTTAAGAATCATGACACATGGTTGACCAAAGGGGACTCCCACTTGAAACCATATCTTCAAGAATCCTCTTTGTCCATCTTTTCTTCAAGTCTTGATCTTGAGCTTCCTTACAAGATATGTATCCTAATACATTTTTCTAGTAAAGATAAACTCCTAATCTATTTATTACAAACCATATGAATAAATAAATTACAAGACTAGACTTGAAACAAAAATTAAATTATTACATGCCCAAATGAATATAACATGACAACCAATCATTCAATCCAAAAGGTCAAGGCTTTGTTATGCATAATCAACAACAACATGAGCAAACATACATAAGAAAACGATTTTTCAGCCCCTTGTAGCCCATGTTTTTGGCCAACATAAACCAAGAACAAGTGCGTTAAGAACACATAAACAACCATATAATAAGCTAGAGTTTTAAAGATCCTTGTATGCATAAAGTAGCATCTTTAAAACACCATAAGGGGTCAAAATCCAGCCCCTAATTCACGGATGTTTGGTGTCAAGTACCACAAAAACCGTGAACTAGAAGGTAGTACATGTATGCATATGTATAAGTGGCTCTTGATGCCATTGTAGGGGTTTTAACATGTTTATCAAAGCTTCATACAACTTAATTTATATGAAAAACGCAGCGGATTTATATTTTAAAACATGTTATTAAGTTAGTTGTTAAACCATTTTAACAAACAACCCCAAGCCATGGATCTTTATACACAATGCATACAAATGAAAGAACAAGATAGATAAGAATCTACAACCTTTGTAGGTTCCTTAAACTCGAAAATGAGGGCTGTGAAAGATGACTTTGTGGCTGAAACTTCAAAGAAGAAGCTCTCAAGAGGCTATACCCAAAGCTTCTTCAAACATCTTTGATTGCTAGGAATCCCTTGACACCAATTTTCAGCAATCCAAAACGATTTTGAAAGCTGAAATGTTTCTCTTCATGATTTGAAAGCTGAAATTTTTTCTCTTCTTCTTCTCCAAATCGTGAACTAGAGAGAGAGAGATGAGGGGAGAATTTTCTTTCATGCAAAAGAGAATGTAGAATGTGTTAGGAAGAGATAGCATGTGTGGTCTTTGTATATTTACAAGACAAAGACTTATGGGCTTTTGCATGCCCCTTGGGCAGCCGTGAATTTAAAACCAAAGGGGTCCCACCCTTTTAAATCTTAAACACAATTAAACACACACTTATTTCAAGTTTATAAAATTTAAAACTAGTTTTTAAACTTTATAAACTAAACATTCTTTTATTTGTTATCATTTAGTAACACTAAATAATGAAAAACAAATAATATCTCATGAACAATTATTCGTATAATAATGTTCATTTGCATAAGCAATAATTTAGAAAATCCATTTTTCTAAATTGGTGTCATTATTTATTTGTATGATCTTATCAACAAATAAATCATCTTTTGATGTTTGTTAAGCTTGTTATTGGGTATGACCCGACTTGGATCATATCACGCTAGCCACATCAATTTAATATGTATCTTGGGCAGATCAATTCCTTCAGTGAATACTGACTAAACATGACACAAGTCTCTATTTGTGTCGGGTGTTGTTATGACACGTCTTATCATCAATTACATACATTGCATCTCTATTGTTAACAATGTGTTATGACGATCCCGTCTCGTTACATCCCCGTGTTTCCGCTCTCAGCGGGGGTGTGACAGTAAATATTATGTAACAAAGAGAAAGATAATGATAAAGTACAAACGAACGAATACGATAAAGTACGAAACGAACAAACACATGAAATAATGAATGGTGAGTATGGAAGTGACGGATGATGAGATCCGTGTCGCGTACCCCGGTACTGTGTCAGTCTTCGGACATGAGTCAGGGGTTTGATTACAGGCCCCGACACAGTATCAGTCTTCGGACATGAGTCGGGGGTATTGCATGAGACAAAATAGAGAGATGAGATCTTTGTCGCGTACTCCGGTACTATGTCAGTCTTCGGACATGAGTCGGGGGTTTGTTTATCAGGCCCCGGCACAGTATCAGTCTTCGGACATGAGTCAGGGGTTTGTTTATCAGGCCCCGACACAGTATCAGTCTTCGAACATGAGTCGGGGGTATTGCATGAGACGAGATAATGAGGTGAGCGACTTTGTGTTGCAACAAACTCGGATAGAGTTCAATCCATGTGATTAACTCGAATGGGATCTTTGTCGCGTATCCCGGTGCTGTGTTAGTCTTCGGACATGAGTCGGGGGTTTGTGTACAGGCCCCGGCACAGCATCAGCTTTCGAGCATGAGTCGGGGATATTGCATGAGACAAGATTCGAGTAATTATGAGTAATGAGCGAAGGAATGTATGGATTGAACGTTAACGAAATATAATAGTAAAGAACGAAACAGGATTCTTCTCAATTGACCTCAGCAATTGTGGCTGCGTGCCATGAAAAGGGTAAAGCTTGACAGGATCGAGATAGAAGTGAAAGATAACAAATGATGTACGAAAAGTGTGATATGAATGAATGAACGAATTATCAGTATGTATGTATGATGTATGACAACTGACGAACGTAAAGTACGAAAAGAAAGTAAGAGAAAAAGAAGGTAAAAGATAGTGAGAAGTATGAACGATGATATGAATACAAAAGTAAATAAAAGAACGGAATGAATAATGAATATATAGAATGAATGTACGTATGATGTATGACCACGGCTGAATGTAAAGATTGGTTTTGAAGAAAGTAAAGTATTTTATTATAAAAACTAGAACTCACTCAGCGTCGCTGACTTTTGCATGCATGATAGTTGGCAGGTAATTCCTTGATGCTGAGGAGTTGCCGGCATGGATGCATAAGCTACTGGGAGCGTTTTGAGGCTGGCATCCATATTTTGACATGTCATTGTATTTTGAGATGAAAACGAATGTTGTAATGTAATGTAATGACATGTTTTTAGTTATTAATGAAAGTTTTAAATTCCGATGCAAAGTAAATGTACGTTTTAAAATGTTTTATGCGCGGTGAATGACCAACTGTGAGATGCCCAGGAACGGGGCCTTACAAGTTGGTATCAGAGCTAAAGTTTAAGTGAAACAGGTAAACTTTCAAATTAAACATAATCTTAAACTGAGAATGGGATGAAAAGAAAAGGATGCCAGTCCTGGTAGCTACGTGCCCGCAGGTAAAGGTTTTATGTAAACAATTTTTATAAGTTAATGTTAACTGGTATTATATGCGCATGTTATGTGGCTAGTGTGCTTTTGTGTAGATTTAGATACTGATGTAATCAGGATAAGAGATGCTTGGGGTGTGAAAAGTAAAGTAAGTGGCTAATCACAACTGGCCACCGTAATTAGGGACTTACTATACTTGACATAATCCGAGCTACTTCTTGAATGACTGTGTTAGTGTTTGAATCTTATAGTGATTAGAGAATGGATGGAGGTAGACCATCTAAGGCCTCTAGGGGTGGAGCACAGGGAGGATGTGGTGCTGAACCGCGTGTTACGAGGAATAGGGCTAGGGCTACCGAGAGGACACATGAGGAGCCCGAGATGCATCACCAGGAAGGTGGTGATAAGAGTTCGAACTTGAGGGCCTTGGTGAAAGAGGCAGTAGTAGAAGAGGTCCATCAAGTTATGCAGATGATTCTGCCATCTGTAGTGACCAAAGTGATTAAAGCTGTTAGGGAAGGCGAAAGGAGGGAGAGGAATAGGTCCTCGGGAAGTAGAGAGCAACCAGAGACCGAGACGGTTATCCCTACTGATGAGGAAGAGGAGGAAGAAGAGCATGTGCCTGAGGCAGCATGAGGCTGTAATTATGGGGAATTCCAAAGGTGCAAGCCCTCTACCTTTGATGGTAATGGTACTGCTGCTGCTGCTCACCGATGGGTGAGGGAGATGGAGGCTGTCCTTGAGATCAGCGAGTGCCGAGAGGACCAAAAGGTGAAGTTTGCCACTCACTCATTATGGACTCGGCCTTGTGCTGGTGGGACAACATTTTCCAGGCTGAGGGTACCAAGGCAATCAGGAGAATGAGGTGGAGTGAACTGAAGAAGCTGGTAATCGATGAGTTTTGTCCTCACCGTGAATTGGACAAGATTGATAGATAGAGTTCTTGCAGCTGGAGGCGGGAACAATGACACCCCAGTAATACACCACTAAGTTCAACGAGATGGCAAGACTGGTGCCAGATCAGGTGACGCCTGTGTCACGAAAGATCAAGAGGTACATTCAAGGACTGCCGGCAGATATCCGCAGACATTTGATCGCTGCCCGACCAGGTACATTCAGATCGGTGGTCGACTTAGCTGGGAGATTGTACGACGAGCGAGAGGTGATGGCGATAACGGATGAAGAGGAGGAGCGGGGCTATGTTAAGAATGGGAATGGAAGACGAGATAGTAATGGTGGAATGGTGGCTGAAGGTAAGGTGATGAGGGTCGATGATCGAGAGAGGATAACAAGGATGGACGAGGTATGCAAGAAGTGTGGTAGAGGTCACGTAGGGGAGTGCAAATGGGGACCGAACGTTTGTTTCCTGTGTGGAAAGGAGGGCCACAGGGCAAGACATTATCAAATGTCAGAATGCTACGACTGTGGCGAGACTGGACATATGAGCAGAGATTGCAAGAAGTCAAGGGCAGGAAGCTCCGGTGCGAGGAAAGAGAAGAGAGGGTGAAAGCTAAAGCATTTGCTATGACCGGGAGGAGGTTAGCTCAGACTCTGAGGTAATGTCAGGTACGTTTTCGAAAAATTTAGATTTGTGCATATATGCTTTGATTGGGGTGCTAGTAGTAGTTCCATTTCTGCTGCCTTATGTGATAAGGCATGTTAGGAGTAGGAAGATCGATGTCCTTCGACATAGAAACTACTATGAGTAAGTCTACCAGATTACCTGATGCATTAAAGGATCACGCAATATAATTGAAACAACGCTTGTTTTCTGTTTGACCATCCCTAATAGACGTAGGTGGATAGACGTACACCTCCGGGTGAATTGAACAGTAACTTATGAGGCGAACCCCGAGTGTTGCCAGAAGATGGGTTGATTAACCGTGCCTACAAAAGTTCGGTGCCGACCTACGACAATGGATTACGATGAAGGCTTCGACCAGGAAAACGGATTGTTTGATTTGGAAATCGAGTAAAGTTAATACTAAAGTATAGAGGGTCATTCCGAGTTGTTGCTCAGGTAGGAGAAGTGACACATCGACTGGAGCTACCCGATGAGTTAAGTGGAATTCATCTGATGTTCCATGCATTTCGTCTAAAAAAGTGCCCGATCGGTGAGAATATGATCGTGCCACTAGAGGATACTCAGATGAGTGAAAGAATCAACTACGAGAACAACTTGTGGTCGTTTCTGATAGAAGGAAGAGAGGGAGGTGCAAATGCTGTGGAGCCCAAAGGGAACTAATTCTACGTTTAAGGACAAGGAAGAGGTGAGACAGTATCACCCGTGACTGTTCGAGAAGCGACAGGTTTTAGGGACGAAACCTATATAAGGGTGGTGGACTTTGTAACACCCCGAATTTTAGTAAAAAAAGAGCAAAAGAAAAGTATCTAGAAAGAAAAGATAATGGGCACAAGTGGAGGGGGATAAAGTGTACAAAGTACAAAAGTTTACTATTTTATACTAAAATAGGTATGGCCGCCCACTTTAAAGCAGAAAACTGCTTTTGCTCTTGGTTGAAGAAGAAGAACAAGAAAAGCTCTCGGCTTTAGAGAGAGAAAGGAAGAAGAAGCTGTAAAAGGTAAGTTTTTCTTGATGTTTGTTCGGTTAAACCGAATTCACAACCTCTTGACCGAGATTCTTGATGATTTAGAGTTGTTTCCAAGAACTTGGAGTTTAATTTGCTAGTAAAAGTGACTAGCACGAAGACCTGCTTCAAGGTGAGTTTCTAGAACCCCTCTTTTACTGATTTTAAAGTGTTCGGGGCTATTATGCATACCAAGTAAACATTTTTAAAAGAAACCGTGGGTTTATAGCTGTATGTTCGAAAATAATATGAGTATGTATGTTTTAGAGTTTGATTATGGCCAAGAAATTGATGTTAGAATGTTTTAAGAGCCCTAGTATGTTAGATCTGTGTTTGGGTAGTGTTAGAATGATAATTGGGTGTTTTATGTAGCATAGAAAATATTTCAAAATGATCCCATGCGCCTAAACAGTGTCCCCATGCGCCCAACGGCCAATTACCTAAGTATGCCCAACCGCCCAAACCCCATGTGCATATGTGTAAAAAAATAAAAAAATTAAGTGTAAGCTCAGACGCCCAAACAGTGGCAAAGCGCCCAAACAGGGCAGAAACGCCCAAATAGTTCCCAGGCGCCCAAGTGTTAAAACGGCTAAGTGTTGATGCGCCTGAACAGGAGCCATGCGCCTGCATGGCGAAGCGCATGCGCCTGCATGGCGAAGCGCCCAAACAGGGCAGAAACGCCCAAATAGTTCCCATGCGCCCAGAAGCTTTTACACTTAGAATTTTCTGCTGATGCACCTAAGGTATTCCATACGCCTAGTTTGAGACTTAGGATTTTCTAAGGGGCCTTATGAGAAGAAAATGATTGAGATAGGATCTGTTATGATGGCTTATGCTTGATGTGTGCATGATGATGCGATGGAGACTAAGATGTGTATGTGTGTAAGTGATATGTTATCTTTCTTCGTTAAAGAGTTTTCAAAACGTACGTATGATGTTTTGTAATACACTAGTAGAAAACCCGCGCGATGCGGCGGGAATACAATTTTGATCGTTATCGGTTTGGTTTGTTACGGCGTGGATTTAAATAACAAAATAAAATTATCACAAAAACTGAATTAAAGAAAACAATTATGTATCTTGGAAAAGTCTTTTACCACGTAAAAAACAACTATATTATCCACAACACAATAAATTTAACCCCCTACCACATACACCATAGTGTTTTCACTATGAAAAATCAACATGATTAATTATCATGACTATAATTGAGATTTATAGATTTTAGACTATCAATGATGGAGGAGTCAATGCCATAAAATTCATCCACATTAAAACTCTTTGACCGGCTCAGAAACTATATTTACCTCCGTACCCTCTCCGTTATTTCTAGTTGGAGGCATTGATTAAATGAAAAGTTTCTTACAAAAGATTGCAGCCGGTAAACATATATTTGTATTCAATAGGGGTGACATGTCAAACACTTTTAGTCACAACGAGTTATTAGAGTCGACCTCATAATCCTTTCTTTTTATCTTTATAAAATTTAAGAGATGCATTAAATACTACCAATAAAAATAATCACTAATATGTTCGCTAAATCAATTTAAAAAAATGAAAACACTTGCCCCACGAAAAGAAAAAGAAACTTAAGATCTCAAATCTAAAACAACAATCTATTTTATGATGTTAATGTGCAGATAAACATATTAAGCACTTTAAAACTTGAAAGCTTCTTAAAAAGAAAAATAGGTGTATCCTATGTTAAGGTAACCCTTAAATAAATTAAGTCATGTAGATTAATCAAACTATGTGTCCATAATGTTTAAATCACAACCATGAAGCAATGTTTGTAGCCCTACGTTCAGTCTTTCTACCAACCTACAACATAATGCAATGAATGACGTCATGTAAATCCACATGTTAAATAGTGAAGTGGCTTGTAGTTTTATAGTTAGAAACTAAAGTGACATCTAATTTTAACGTTTCAGATTAGAGAGCTCTACTTGTTCATAATCCTAAATATTTGCACAACCATCTTCTGTTGAACTCTCGGATGCGGAAGGCTTGTCTGGACACCACTGTAAGATATATATAGTTTCAAGATAAATCATGAAGGTTTACAATTAAAAAATAAATAAAATAGAAGACAAAATTAAACAGGAGTAATACTTGTACGCAAAGAACAAGAGATTTGTGTTCTTCAAAATTATGAACACGAGAACTGTTTCCATCAGAAGCTAGGTTTCGACAGTCAAACATGCAAATGGACCTGAAAATCACATCATAGAAAACAATAATCTATTTATGAAAAAATTAAAAGTTTATTAAACTATCTTTTATATCACATATAAAACAAAACAGTTTCATATGTCAATAATTATAAAAACATTTATAAACCGATGAGCACATAGTTCAAGATATTAAGCTACAAAATGTATATAACTCATACCAACATGTTCGGTTTTCACCTTTAACTTTATTATCTAATCTAAAACCAATTTAGGACACCAAACCCTATAGTTCAATGATAGTATGCCAACCCCAAACCGTGTTGTTCAAATTGCCTACAAAGACTAACCTTCACCAACATCTTTCGATATGAGAAGCCCATTGTGTATCAACATTACTTGGAATCCCTAACCCTTGATTCATGTATCCTACAGCTCCAATAACCTGCAACTTCCATTATAGTCATATACAAACCTTAAAAATCTCAAATGCTTGTATTTCTACTTCATTGACTTTTGATGTCAAACAAACAAGATTCCAGCTTTTATAAGAAAAGCTGCATAAATATACATTTTAATGTCAAAGCTATCATGTATGCACGTAAAATTTTCTTTTAAGGGAACTATGTTTGATAATTGAAGTCAAAGTTTAACAAGAAAAGTTTAACTTATAAATCATGATGAGTGTTATCTATTATCTTACATGAGTTTCAGTTGACTTGGTTGTCCAAATATTAACTATTCTTGTAGCGCGATGGTCGGGTTCAAAATCCATGTTCTGTCAATGACTCAATTTAAAACAAAAAATATACAACTTTAATTTTCATCCACTTGCTCATTACCATGAACTTCTATGCCATCCGATGAGGCTAACACAACATAAGAATTAATGAACTAAAACATGTTTTAGTGATGGACATTTAAATTAATTTATCTAAAAAATAGTTTTCAATAGCGATCAAATAGTCAATACAACCTTTTTACAATCGACTGTCAAGAAAATAACAAAAGAAAATGTATATATTAGCGACACCATTAGTCACTAAACTGCAGCAAATTACTTATGTCATTAACTATTATGGCAACAAATCAAACACAAATGCTTTCAAATGTAAGGAAACTTCAATAGTTGTTATTTGGCAATAGTAACACACAGGCAAACCAAAAAAATGCATACTAACACATAACACATATTACTTTCTATCACCTCTCCCTACAACAACAACATAAGTAGCTCCGATTAATGTTATGCAAAAACTTTTCTGATGAATATCAACATGGTTGGCTATTCCACACTTCCACGTAACTGAAAGCATTTAAAAAATATGTATGAAATCAACATAACACTCTTGCAAGGATGAGTTAATATGGATTATGGAATATGAAGAGTTGAGCAAAATTAACATGTACAAACAAAGACGAGTAGATCAAGAAAACCCAACCCAACCCGTTTGACCATATAAAAAAGGTTATTAGTTTTGACATGTAATCCAATCCGACCCATTTTGACCCATGCAAAAATCATTTGTTTTGCCATGTAAAACAACCCGACTCATTTTGACTCGTACAAGAATTTATTTGTTTTAACATCTAACCCCACATGATCCACTTCGACTTGTACAACGGGTTATTAGATTCGACCCTATAACCCTTTCTTACTATCTTTATAAAAGTTAAATGGCGCATTAAATACTACCAATAAAAGTAATTGCCTAATTGTAGTAGTTGCATAATGTGTTAGTCTAAACCATAATTAATTTGCTTCCATCCAAACATCTATAATTGTTTAGCTGTTAAATTAAAACTCGATTTCCAAATTTGCAGTTTTAACAAGCAATACCAAACATACTGAGGAAGAACTCTACTTGTATGTATTCATCATTCTCCATCATGGTACTGAGTACTTTCATTTTTCATCAATCAACTCAAAAATTCAAAGGGTTCTACCTACAGTGAAGCACAAATGATATCCTAACTCAATCTACACATCCACATTCCAGTTAATCATGTAAAAGAAACACGGACCATTCCCCAATTCGACCAAATAAACCAGAAACTAAACATCATCAACAGAAGATCCATAAAAGTAACCATACCTGATAGCAATGGATTTGAGTTCATCGTAGGCTACAGGGGGCATGGGAGTGAAACCAAATGCAATCAATGAGAGCAAATAAACCAAACGTGTATGCCCCTGTTTGACAATGCGAAACCACAACTACAATCAGAAAACATGACAAGAGAAGAGGAAGAAGATCATACCTGATCAAGGCGGATGTGGGTCATCCTCGTTGACATCAGCTGTAGATATACGTGTGGGATTGGAAACGCACATGAATCTGTTCTTTTGTATCGAATGCTTCCATTCATAAAGTTCTCTCAAATATTACCTAAATGAATAGCAAAACTAATCAAATCAACATGCTTCTTTTTCTCCAAATCAATGGATGAAGATCTGAAAACCCATGCGGGTTTAGAAGGGGATAATCAAAATAACGAACCGAACTTACCAACAGCCGTATCGTTCTTCTTGCCCTGCACAAAAGGGGCCACCGTGCTCATTGCAATCGATTCGGATTATAAAAGGGACTGAACGGGAAGGGGCGGCCGGTGAGTTTGGAATCAGGGAAGATGAAATGCTTGAGCAAGAGGTAATGCCACGATTTTAAAAATCGATTCAAATTCTGAAAATCAATTCAGATTTTGAACTGCTTGGAGTTTTGTGATGGTAACCGGCGCCTGATGAAGAAGAAGGCAAACATACAGGCACGTCTTACAAACCCAGGTTAAATTACCAATCTATCCCCTGTTTATGTATTATAATAGTAGTAAAGATTATGCATGACCTTACATGGTATGATGTATGAACGAATAAATTAATAAACATAAAGTATTATGTAACGAAGTGAAAGATAATGATAAAGTACAAACGAACGAATACGATAAATTGCGAAACGAACAAACACATGAAATAATGAATGGTGAGTATGGAAGTGACGGATGATGAGATCCGTGTCGCGTACCCTGGTACTGTGTCAGTCTTCGGACATAAGTCGGGGGTTTGATTGCAGGCCCCGACACAGTTTCAGTCTTCGGACATGAGTCGGGGGTATTGCATGAGACAAAATAGAGAGATGAGATCTTTGTCGCGTACTCCGGTACTGTGTCAGTCTTCGGACATGAGTCGGGGGTTTGTTTATCAGGCCCCGGCACAGTATCAGTCTTCGGACATGAGTCAGGGGTATTGCATGAGACGATATAATGAGGTGAGCGACTTTGTGTTGCAACAGACTCGGATAGAGTTCAATCCATGTGATTGACTCGAATGGGATCTTTGTCGCGTATCCCGGTGCTGTGTTAGTCTTCGGACATGAGTCGGGGGTTTGTGTACAGGCCCCGACACAGCATCAGCTTTCGAGCATGAGTCGGGGATATTGCATGAGACAAGATTCGAGTAATTATGAGTAATGAGCGATGGAATATACGAATTGAACCTTAACGAAATATAATAATAAAGAACGAAACATGATCCTTCTCATTCGACCTCAGCAATCGTGGCTGCGTGCCATGAAAAGGGTAAAGCTTGACAGGATCTAGATAGAAGTGAAAGATAACAAATGATGTACGAAAAGTGTGATATGAATGAATGAACGAATGATGATGAAGATAATAATAATTATTATCAGTATGTATGTATGATGTATGACAACTGACGAACGGTATGAAAAGAAAGTAAGAGAAAAAGAAGGTAAAAGATAGTGAGAAGTACGAACGATGATATTAATACGAAAATAAATAAAAGAACGGAATGAATAAAGAATATATAGAATGAATGTACGTATGATGTATGACCACGGCTGAATGTAAAGATTAGTTTTGAAGAAAGTAAAGTATTTTATTATAAAAACTAGAACTCACTCAGCGTCGCTGAATTTTGTATGCATGATAGTTGGCAGGTAATTCGTTGATGCTGAGGAGTTGCAGGCATGGATGCATAAGCTACTAGGAGCGTTTTGAGGCTGGCATCCATATTTTGACATGTCATTGTATTTTGAGATGAAAACGAATGTTGTAATGTAATGAAATGACATGTTTTTAGTTATTAATGAAAGTTTTAAATTCTGCTGCAAAGTAAATGTACGTTTTAAAATGTTTTATGTGCGATGAATGACCAACTGTGAGGTGCCCGGGAACGGGGCCTTACAAGTTGGTATCAGAGCTAAAGTTTAAGTGAAATGGGAGCTAAAGTTTAAGTGAAATGGGTAAATTTTCAAAATAAACCTAATCTTAAACTGAAAATGGGATGAAAAGAAAAGGATGCCAGTCCCGGTAGCTACGTGCCTGCAAGTAAAGGTTTTATGTAAACAATTTTATAAGTTAATGTTAACTGGTATTATATGCGCATGTTATGTGGGTAGTGTGCTTTTGTGTAGAGTTAGATACTGATGTAATCAGGATAAGAGATGCTTGGGGTGTGAAAAGTAAAATAAGTGGCTAATCACAACTGGCCACTGTAATTAGGGACTTACTATACTTGACATAATCCGAGCTACTTCTTGAATGACTGTGTTAGTGTTTGAATCTTATAGTGATTAGAGAATGGCTGGAGGTAGACCATCTAAGGCCTCTAGGGGTAGAGCACAGGGAGGATGTGGTGCTGAACCGCGTGTTACGAGGAATAGGGCTAGGGCTACCGAGAGGACACGTGAGGAGCCCGAGATGCATCACCAGGAAGGTGGTGATTAGAGTGCGAACTTGAGGGCCTCGGTGAAAGAGGCAGTAGTAGAAGAGGTCCATCAAGTTATGCAGACGATTCTACCATCTGTAGTGACCAAAGTGATTAAAGCTGTTAGGGAAGGCGAAAGGAGGGAGAGGAACAGGTCTTCGGGAAGTAGAGAGCAACCGGAGACCGAGACGGTTATCCCTACTGATGAGGAAGAGGAGGAAGAAGAGCATGTGCCTGAGGCAGCACGAGGCTGTAATTATGGGGCATTCCAAAGGTGCAAGCCCCCTACCTTTGATGGTAATGGTACTACTGCTGCTGCTCACCGATGGGTGAGGGAGATGGAGGCTATCTTTGAGATCAGCGAGTGCCGAGAGGACCAAAAGGTGAAGTTTGCCACTCACTCATTGTGGACTCAGCCTTGTGCTGGTGGGACAACATTATCCAGGCTGAGGGTACAAGGGCAATCAGGAGAATGAGGTTGAGTGAACTGAAGAAGCTGGTAATCGATGAGTTTTGTCCTCACCGTGAATTGGGCAAGATTGAGAGAGAGTTCTTGCAGCAGGAGGCGGGAACAATGACACCCCAGCAATACACCACTAAGTTCAACGAGATGGCAAGACTGGTGCCAGATCAGGTGATGCCTGTGTCACGAAAGATCAAGAGGTACATTCAAGGACTGCCGGCAGATATCCTTAGACATTTGATCGCCGCCCGACTAGGTACATTCATATCAGTGGTCGACTTAGCTGGGAGATTGTACGACGAGCGAGAGGTGATGGCGATAACGGACGAAGAGGAGGAGCGGGGCTATGTTAAGAATGGGAATGGAAGGCGAGATAGTAATGGTGAAATGGTGGCTGAAGGTAAGGTGATGAGGGTCGATGATCGAGAGAGGATAACAAGGAAGGACGATGTATGCAAGAAGTGTGGTAGAGGTCACGTAGGGGAGTGCAAATGGGGACTGAACGTTTGCTTCCAGTGTGGAAAGGAGGGCCACAGGCAAGAGATTATCAAATGTCTAAATGCTACGACTGCGGCGAGACTGGACATATGAGCAGAGATTGCAAGAAGTCGAGGTCAGGAAGCTCCGGTGCAAGGAAAGAGAAGAGAGGGTGAAGGCTAAAGCATTTCTATGACCAGGAGGAGGTTAGCTCAGACTCTGAGGTGATGTCAGGTACGTTTTCGAAAAATTTAGATTTGTGCATATATGCTTTGATTGGTGTGCTAGTAGTAGTTCCATTTCTGCTGCCTTATGTGATAAGGCATGTTAGGAGTAGGAAGATCGATGTCCTTTAACATAGAAACTACTATGAGTAAGTCTACAAGATTACCTGATACATTAAAGGATCATGCAATATAATTGAGAGAGCGCTTGTTTTCTGTTTGACCATCCCTAATAGACGTAGGTGGATAGACGTACACCTCCGGGTGAATTGAACAGTAACTTATGAGGCGAACCCCGAGTGTTGCCAGAAGATGGGTTGATTAACCGTGCCTACAAAAGTTCGGTGCCGACCTACGACAATGGATTACGATGAAGGCTTC
Organism: Flaveria linearis; assembly: GCA_024085815.1. Classification (NCBI taxonomy): domain Eukaryota; kingdom Viridiplantae; phylum Streptophyta; class Magnoliopsida; order Asterales; family Asteraceae; genus Flaveria; species Flaveria linearis. The sequence goes on along the minus strand of CM044009.1, from coordinate 36,475,642 downwards.
AACCAGGAAAGCGGATTGTTTGATTTGGAAATCGAGTAAAGTTAATACTAAAGTATAGAGGGTCATTCCGAGTTGTTGCTCAGGTAGGAGAAGTGACACATCGACTGGAGCTACCCGAAGAGTTAAGTGGAATTCATCTGATGTTCCATGCATTTCGTCTAAAAAAGTGCTCGATCGGTGAGAATATGATCGTGCCACTAGAGGATACTGAGATGAGTGAAAGAATCAACTACGGGAACAACTTGTGGTCGTTTCTGATAGAAGGAAGAGAGGGACTAAGTAGAGTGGTGGTTTCACTGGTGCAAATGCAGTGGAGCCTAAAGGGAACTAATTCTACGTGTAAGGACAAGGAAGAGGTGAGACAGTATCACCCGTGACTGTTCGAGAAGCGACAGGTTTCGGGGATGAAACCTATATAAGGGTAGTGGACTTGTAACACCCTGAATTTTAGTAAAAAAAGAGCAAAAGAAAAGTATCTAGAAAGAAAAGATAATGGGCACAAGTGGAGGGGGATAAAGTGTACAAAGTACAAAAGTTTAATATTTTATATTAAAATAGGTATGGCCGCCCACTTTAAAGCAGAAAACTGCTTTTGCTCTCGGTTGAAGAAGAAGAACAAGAAAAGCTCTCGGCTTTAGAGAGAGAAAGGAAGAAGAAGCTGTAAAAGGTAAGTTTTTCTTGATGTTTGTTCGGTTAAACCGAATTCACAACCTCTTGACCGAGATTCTTGATGATTTAGAGTTGTTTCCAAGAACTTGGAGTTTAATTTGCTAGTAGAAGTGACTAGCACGAAGACCTGCTTCAAGGTGAGTTTCTAGAACCCCTCTTTTACTGATTATAAAGTGTTCGGGGCTATTATGCATACCAAGTAAACATTTTTAAAAGAAACCGTGGGTTTATAGCTGTATGTTCGAAAATAATATGTGTATGTATGTTTTAGAGTTTGATTATGGCCGAGAAATTGATGTTAGAATGTTTTAAGAGCCCTAGTATGTTAGATCTGTGTTTCGGTAGTGTTAGAATGATAATCGGGTGTTGTATGTAGCAAAGAAAATATTTCAAAATGATCCCATGCACCTAAACAGTGTTCCCATGCGCCCAACGGCCAATTGCCTAAGTATGCCCAACCGCCCAAACCCCATGCGCCTAAGTGTAAAAAAAAAAATTAAGTGTAAGCTCAGACGCCCAAACAGTGGCAAAGCGCCCTAACAGGGCAGAAACGCCCAAATAGTTCCCAGGTGCCCAAGTGTTAAAACGGTTAAGGGTTGATGCGCCTGAACAGGAGCCATGCGCCTGCATAGTGGCGAAGCGCCCAAATAGTGCCCATGCGCCCAGAAGCTTTTACACTTAGAATTTTCTGTTGATGCACCTAAGGTATTCCATACGCCGAGTTTGAGACCTAGGATTTTCTAAGGGGCCTTATAAGAAGAAAGTGATTGAGATAGGATCTATTATGATGGCTTATGCTTGATGTGTGCATGATGATGCGATGGAGACTACGATGTGTATGTGTGTGAGTGATATGTTATCTTTCTTCGTTAAAGAGTTTTCAAAACGTACGTATGATGTTTTGTAATACATTATGTATGACCTTACATGGTGTAACAATAAATTAATGAACGTAAAGTATTATATAACGAAGTGAAAGATAATGATAAAGTACAAACGAGCGAATACGATAAAGTACGAAACGAACAAACACATGAAATAATGAATGGTGAGTATGGAAGTGACGGATGATGAGATCCGTGTCGCATACCCCGGTACTGTGTCAGTCTTCGGACATGATTCGGGGGTTTGATTACAGGCCCCGACATAGTATCAGTCTTCGGATAAGAGTCGGGGGTATTGCATGAGACAAAATAGAGAGATGAGATCTTTGTCGCGTACTCCGGTACTATGTCAGTCTTCGGACATGAGTCGGGGGTTTGTTTTTCAGGGCTCGGCACAGTATCAGCTTTCGAGCATGAGTCGTGGATGTTGCATGAGACAATATTCGAGTAATTATGAGTAATGAGCGAAGGAATGTATGAATTGAACATTAACGAAATATAATAATAAAGAACGAAACAAGATCCTTCTCATTCGACCTCAGCAATCGTGGCTGCGTACAATGAAGAGGGTAAAGCTTGACAGGATCTAGATAGAAGTGAAAGGTAACAAATGATGTATGAAAAGTGTGATATGAATGAATGAACGAATGATGATGAAGATAATAATAATTATTATCAGTATGTATGTATGATGTATGACAACTGACGAAAGTAAAGTACGAAAAGAAAGTAAGAGAAAAAGAAGGTAAAAGATAGTGAGAAGTATGAATGATGATATGAATACAAAAGTAAATAAAAGAACGGAATGAATAAAGAATATATAGAATGAATGTACGTATGATATATGACCACGGCTGAATGTAAAGATTGGTTTTGAAGAAAGTAAAGTATTTTATTACAAAAACTAGAACTCACTCAGCGTCGCTGACTTTTGTATGTATGATAGTTGGCAGGTAATTCGTTGATGCTGAGGAATTGCAGGCATGGATGCATAAGCTACTGGGAGCGTTTTGAGGCTGGCATCCATATTTTGACATGTCATTGTATTCTGAGATGAAAACGAATGCTGTAATGTAATGAAATGACATGTTTTAGTTATTAATGAAAGTTTTAAATTCCGCTGCAAAGTAAATGTAGGTTTTAAATTCCGCTACATTTTAAAATGTTTTATGTGCGATGAATGACCAACTGTGAGGTGCCCAGGAACGGGGCCTTACAATATGTATATATATATGTATATATATGTATATATATGTATATATATATGTATATATATGTATATATATACATATATGTTTATATGTGTGTGTATATATATATATGTATGTATGTATATATGTATATATATGTATATAGAGGGAGGTTCCCCTAAAAAATAATTTTTCCCTAAGTAGGCTAAGAAGTAATCTTAGCCATCTAATTATCTAATTAAGGGCTAAGATCAAAGTGTAGAAAAAATAAGTAATCAAGGGTAATTAGGGTATTTTATTATATTACCCACAATTGTTGACTTTTTAAAATTTCCCCCTATTTTTTTAAATGCTAATAACTTTTTCGTACGACATTATTTTTTAAATAAATTACACTATAAAATCAAGCATTTTTTTCTCTTTAATTTGAGTATAGTATTACTATAGTTTTTTACAAAAAAAAAATCAAATTATGTGAAGTTGTGCTACATTTTTAACGATTTTGTGCAGCATTTTATAAAACAGCATAAAGTTGTGCTGTATTTCATAAAACAGCACAAAGCTGTGGTGTATTTCATAAAACAGCACAAAGCTGTGCTGTATTTCATAAAACAGCACAAAGCTGTGCTGTATTTCATAAAACAGCACAAAGCTGTGCTGTATTTCATAAAACAGCACAAAGCTGTGCTGTATTTCATAAAACAGCACAAAGCTGTGCTGTATTTCATAAAACAGCACAAAGCTGTGCTGTATTTCATAAAACAGCACAAAGCTATGCCGTATTTCATAAAACAGCACAACTGTATTTCATAAAACAGCACAAAGCTGTGCTGTATTTCATAAAACAGCACAAAGCTGTGTTGTATTTCATAAAACAGCATAAAGCTGTGCTGTATTTCATAAAACAGCACAAAGCTGTATTCAACCGATCAGGGAATCACCGAGATGGTGTTGTTAGCATTGGATCACCTGTGCCAATGTGCTGAAGGTAGACCTGCTCGATTGAAGCCCTAACCACCTTCTCGATTGAAGCTTTAACCACCTGCTCGATTGAAGCCCTAATCGATCAGATGTGCTTTAACTTGTGCTGCATTTTCATCATTCTTGTTACAACAAACTAAATTATACAGCATACACTACACTACTCCGATCATCTTCTCCGGCGAGTCTGCAACTACCCAGTATTCCTCATCCCGGCAGCAATCCCATTAATGGTGATAAGCAACGCATCTCTAAGCCGATGATTCTCCGGTTCGGTCCTCAACCTCTTCAAAATCTCCACCTGCAACATATTCAACGGATTAAAATACGGAAACCGGCTCTCAATCAACATCCTCAAGCTCTTATTATTCCCCGAAAGCTTCTCATGTCCGGTGACCACCAACACATACTACTCCGTCGCCACAAGCTCCGCCCTCAGCCCTGCCCTCAGCCCCGCCCCCAAATCCCTCCGGCTCTCCGACACCAACACCTCGTCATAATGCTTCACGATTGGAACATCAGCTTTCCCCAACACCATCTCGATGAGATCGAGAGTCGATTAGAAGAAGGGCCATTCGCTGTACGCGGCTCGGAGCTCGTCGGCGTGGCCCTCGTCGCAAACGGCTTTGAGGCCGGCACCGACGCCGAGCCACGCCGGGAGGACGAAGCGGGTCCGGGTCCAGGCGAAGATCCAGGGGATGGCGCGGAGGTGGCCGATGGCGGCGGAGGTTTTCCGGCGGGTGGGGCAGCTGCCGATGTTGAGGTAGCCGAGCTCGGCTTGGGGGTGGCTTCTTGGAAGTAGCTGAGGAATTGGGGGTTGTCGTAGACGGTGCTGCGGTAGCTTTGGGAGCTGATTTGGGAGATTTGTTCCATTAAGGTTTTCCGGCTGATTTGGGAGCTTTGTGCTGCATTTTTGATAAAATACAAAAGGGCACTAATGAGTGTGTTTTAGGACCATAATGCCCTTTAATCCTAATTTGAAGAGTGCCACATGTAATCTCCTTATTCCTTCTTAGCCTACTTAGGCAAAATTTATTTCTTAATAGAACCTCTACCTATGTATATATATGTATATATATGTATATATATGTATATATATATGTATGTATATGTATATATAGATATATATATATATATGTATATATATGTATATATCTATATATATGTATATAAGATATATATGTATATATATAGACACACACACCACACGAGGATGGATCCGGTACAAACCTTATGTTATCTAAAAATTATGAGAATAGATCTTAGACGTTAAAAATTTAGATCTAGGGTTGTTAATGATGACACATAATCAAACTAAAATTAGTGTGGTGATTAAATACAAGGAAGGACATTTTAGGTATTTTGTTGATTTGTTAAAAGAAACTTCCACCCAAAATCCCTAAAAAATCTCACAACAATTTAAATGTTACGTGTATTAACATAAAAAAAGCTTGAATTTCAAAATTAAAAAGTCTAATGGTAGTTTAAGGTGCTGTTTGTTTTTTCTGCAGGAAAATGTCTGCAGTCTGCGGACCACATCTGTAGACATCTGCAGGAGAAGAGGTGGACCAAACGTTTGCAGTCTGCAATAAGAAGACTGTTTGTTTTCTAAAATCTGTCCTATTAAAGTATTATGTAATTAAAGTAAATTTATTTTTCAATTGGTGATGTAATTAAAGTAAATCCTTTTCATTTTAATCAATAGCTCAATTTCATACTCAAATGCAGCAATCGGCTTAATCCACCTGAACTTGATCCAAAAACATTCGATCACCAACAGCAAACGATCCACCGATTGCACCAAAAACAACATAATACAAACACTCGTCAATCTCTGCAACGGCGGTGCCACATAGTTCGCCCTAATCTGAATCCAATGCGCATAAACATACTCCACCACATCCGCCGCTCGCCGTACCGTCGGAGGACTGAAATACCACCCCTTACAGTACGCAACGAGCTCGAACACAAGCAACAAAACCACAATCACCAAAAACACCTTGATAACTCGATAAAACCGCGTTTCAACTCGATACGAATCGGATTTGATCCGTCGATTCGCAGTTCTAACAACCAAAACGAATCCGTTGATTCCATAAGCCAACAGACTAGCGATCTGAACCAATTTCAACAGCCACACGTGTTTGATCTATCGAGCAGAACGAGTTCGCTCTCTATCAACCGTTTGTTCGTGATTCTGCCATGGTTGTCAACTTCAACCGCTAGAAAATTGGGCGTTTCAGGTTTATCGTTGAATAACAAGTCAGAATTGTATTTTTCCCTCTGTTTGTTCCACCATTGCTGAAATTCGTAGTGTTGTTGTCGAGACATAAATTGATGAACATTGATCACTGCAGGTGTTTTTTTTTCTTTTGAGTTTTGGAGTTTGAAGGTGTAAAAAAGGTGAGATTGTTCCGGCCGGTGGGGGGAATTGGTCCGGCCGGTGGGGGTGGTGGGGCGGCGGTGGTCCGGCCAGTGGGGGGAGGTGGGGTGGCCGATGGGGGAGGTGGGGGAGGTGGGGGAGGTGGGGAGGGTGGGGAGGTTGGGGAGGGTGGGAGATGTGAGAAGAGGTTAGAAGATCGCAGAAGATATAGGTCCACATCTTCTCCATGCAGACCTCCTGCAGACTTTTTTTAATGAAACGTCTTCCAAAAAACAAACAGTCTGCGCACTTAAAACCTCTTCCCGCGTCTCCGTGCACGCAGATGAAGAGGTGAGGAAGAGGTTTTGGTAAAAAACAAACACCACCTAAATGTTTAAAAATATCATATTTTTTTAATTATATTCAGATTGAAAGTAGCTTTTATTGTTTTATATTTGTTCATACGTAAAATATATTGTTGTATTATGTGTCATAGTACAATATATAAATTAACTTTATGCCATTTACATTGTGTTATTTACATATTTACTTTATATAATTTACAAAATGCATTGTGCTATTATAAGTTGATATGATAAGTCTTGTGTTATTTATTTATTCTTCACTAGAGTTCATCTTTTGCATTATTCTACCATTTCTTTGTACTAATAAGTGTTTGTTTAGCGTTATCTAGCTTTCTAATAATATGAAACTATGTATTTTTTTCTATGGCCTTATAAGACATAATAATTCTAAGCTAATAAGAAATATTCTTTGTGTTATTACCACATAAGTTTATGAAATCTTCATAGTTTTCTCTATTTAAAGCAACACTAATTTAATCAGATGTTAAGATTAAAAATAACATTTTATAATGTCAAAATAGTACTTTATAAACAAAAGTAACACTTCATAAAAATAAAAAAAGTTCATATGGATCCATCGAATCTGTCTACATGAATCTGTAAACAAGTGATGGTTACGTGCCCTTGAACAATAAGATCACTTTGATTCTTATCTGAAAAAAATTACACATTCACAATATAAGTATAACATAGCACAATTGATATATAAATTGTAAGGCTCCGTTCCCGGAGACCTCACCGTCGGACAATCGTCGCATTATTACATAAAACATTACATAATTCATAAAATACGCAGCGGAATTCATTTAACAAAAACCATTCACAAATCATTATAGTTAGTGTTGTTAAGCAATACAATGTTGATCATCAGTTTCAAAAGAACCATTCAAAAACCATTCAAAAGATTTGTTTATTTGCATTACAAAACAACAATAGCATCAAAATATGAATGGATGTCAGTCTTGTCCCGCCAAGTAGCTTTACCCTCGTGCCATCCTCAGCAATGATGACCTGCCAAATAAAAATATATAAAAGTCAGTGTTGCTGAGTGAGTTCTAGTTTTAAAAGCGTTAAAATACCTTATCCAATTTATATATGAAAATACTAATTTTAATAAAATACTTTGTTTGCTTTCGTACGTGAACACACATTATATATACATCAAGGTAATACTTTCTTTCTTTCATTATTGTACGCGTTTGTTCATTTGGTACTTTTATTATTATCTTTCACTTTCTGGACCAATGTGCAATACCCCGAATATTATGCACGAAGCTGATGCTGGGCCTGTGGTCTATAAATAGACCACAAACATTGTGCACTAAGCTGACCCAGTCACCTAGGGTATGCTACAAGGGTCCCTGTCAGTCGCAATGACTGACCCTGCATGCATCCTTCGGGTTAGCTAAACTGCATACAGTTGAGCTAATGATATTAATGATAATACTTGCTTGCAAGACTTGCATTCTTTTATTTATATTCCACTTTTCTTTATCATTAATCTTTCACTTTTATTAATGATAATACTTTACGTATACGTTCATAAAGACACCATGTAAAGTCACACAATAATAATTATTAAAGAACATAAGAACAGCTTATATTCATGCATAATAATAACAATTAAAATTCTAAAGTCAAACCAGGATCAAACCCTAATCATTCTGTTTTCTCAAAAATTCCCCGAAAAATTCTAAGTGTTAGGCGCATGAGAACTATGCAGGCGCACGAGGTCTGTTTACGCGCATTACAACTATGCGGGCGCATGAGTTTACACTTAGGCATTTCAACACTTAGGCTCATGAGCCTTTTAGGCGCATGGGCACTATTTGGGCGCATGGGATATACTTGGGCGCCTGAGCTTAGAACTTAGGCGCATGAACTACTGTTCAGGCGCATGGACTTACACTTAGAATTTATAAGGCATAATTTGGGCGCATGGGGTACTGTTTGGGCGCATGAACCCTACTTAGAACTTTTCTAAGGCAAAGTTAGGCGCATGAGCCTTATATAGGCGCATGAGCAGCCTGTTTAACATATTCCTAATTTGTTTTCAAATCCAATCTTCATATCCTCCTGTTCTAAGTTTGTTAAAACCATTCTAGGCCTAAACACATCATAGATATCAAGATACATTAGTATACATTCATAAACACATACGATTTACATATCAAAAAAAATTGTAAAATCTTTCATATACATTTTCAGCCAAAATATTTATAAAACAGGTAGAAAATGGGGTCTAGAACTTACCTTATGTAGCAAACAAGCACCACTCTCCCAAACTTGTTTGTTCGCAGGTTCAAGCACCTAAAACAACCCAAGCAACACCAAAACACACAAACCTGAACACATAAGAACACATACTTTTGATTTTATGGTCAAACCTAACCAAAAACCGAGCAATTAAACATCAAAAACACTTTCCTAGTCAAGAACAGCTTCTCTCTCTCTCTAAAACCGACGGCTTCGGTTTTCTTCTCTTCTTCTGCTATTTTTGGTCAACAAAATGTAACACCCCGAAATTTTATTTAAAGAAAAGGAAAGGAAAACTAAATGGAAAGAATAGATAATGGGCACAAGTGGAGGGGGATAAAGTGTACAAAGTACAAAAGTTTAATATTTTATATTAGAATGGGTATGGCCGCCCAAATTAAAGCAGAGAACTGCTTCTGCTTTCGGCCAAGGAAGAAAGAAGAGAGAGAAAGCTCTCGGTTTTAGAGAGAGAAAGGAAGAAGAAGCAGTGAAAGGTTAGTTTTCTTAATCTAAGATCGGTTTTAACTGAATTCACAGCTCCTTTACCGAGATTCTTGGTGTTTAGTGTTTGTTTTCGGGATTTAAGAGCAGAATTGGAAGGTGGGTCTCGAACTTGAAGTGTGTTGCTCAAAGGCTGCTTAAGGTGAGTTTCTAGAACCCCTCTTTTACTGATTTTAAAGTGTTTGGGGCTATTATGCATACCAAGTAAACATTTTTAAAGGAAACCGTGGGTTTACAGCTGTATGTTCGGAAATAATATGTGTATGTATGTTTTAGAGTTTGTGTAGGGGTTAGTGTCGATGTTTAGCATGTTTAGGTGCCTTAGTATGTTAGATTTATGTTTGGTTGGGATTGGAAGGATGTTCGGACTATTTGGACAGTGTTAGAAAGATTCCAGAATCGTCTCATACGCCCAAGAAATTTTGATTGTGTTCTGGTGCGCCCAAACAGGGCTGTTGCGCCCAGGTCATGCGCCCGAATAGTGGTTATACGCTTAGAGAATGTGAAGTTGGCTAAGTCAGGGTAATGAGTCTGAATAGTACTCATACGCCTGAATTCTGACTTAGAAAAACTAAATTTAGGGTAATGAGCCTAAACAGTGCTCTTGTGCCCGAAATAATGACTTAGAAAACTAAGTGTAGGGTGATGAGCCTAAATAGTGCTCTTACGCCTAGAATTATTTTCTAAGTGTAAGGAGATATGTCCCAACAGTGCTCACGCGCCTAAACAGTTCTCATGCGCCCAAATAGTGCTCATGCGCGCAGAATGTTTATACTTAGAATTTTATTTCTCATGCGCCTGAAAGGTTCCATGTGCCTCATTTTGGACTTAGGATTCCCTTAGGGGTTTTAGGAGGGAGATGTTTGAGAGGGGCCTTGTTGTGATGTGATAGCTTATGTATGATGATGGTGATGAGGTTTATGTTGTGTGCGTATGATATGTTATCTTTCTTCGATAAAGAGTTTTTAAAACGTACGTATTATGTTTTGTAATACATTATGAATGAATGAACAAGTTAATGAACGTAAAGTATTATGTAACGAAGCGAAAGATAATGATAAAGTACAAACGAATGAATACGATAAAGTACTAAACGAACGAACACATGAAATAATGAATGGATGGAAGGCTTGCAAGCAAGTGTATGAGGTGAGCGACTCTGTGTCGCAACAGACTCGAAAGATGTCCTTGTCACGTACTCCGGTATTGCAGGAGACAGGATCCAGATGAATGAGAGTAGGATTGGTTTGGAAGCAGAAGGAAAGGATGTTCACGACCCATTGAGAGTTGTTAGCTCAACTGTGTGTGTATGCTATAGCGTGCGATCTTAGCTAACTTTAAAGGGGACATAGACACAGTGGGAGTTCAGTTTTGGTAGCTGCTCCGATATGTGCGATGTGGTATTTACTGTGTGCTATGTAGCGTGCGATTTTGGCCTACCTCATGTGGATTATGTAGCGTGCGATTTTGGCTAACCCATGAGATGGCGTGCGATTATGGCTAAACCCCCAGAGTTATGACACACAGGGAGAGTTGGTCTTAGTGACAACTCTATTGGTGCGAATTGCACGAGATGAGATAGTGAGGTGAGCAACTTCGTGTTGCAACAGACTCGGATGAGTAATGAAAAGTAAAGAGCAAAGAAATGAATGAATGAACGAACGATCATGAAGATAATAATAACAATTATTATCTGTATGTATGTATGATGTATGCTCACGAACGAAATACCATAATAAGAACGAAAAGGGATCCTTGTCATTTGACCTCAGAAATCGTGGCTGTGTGCCATGAAGATGGTAAAGCCTGACGGGATCTAAATAAGAAATGAATGACAAAGATGTACGATGAAAGAACGAAAGTTAACGAACACAAAGAAGAATAATAATGATATTATGTGTACGTATGATGTGTGAGCATGTACGAAAGTATAGTACGGTTTTAACGAAAGTAAAGTATTTTATTATAAAAACTAGAACTCACTCAGCGTCGCTAACTTTTGTATACATGATAGTTGACAGGTATTTGGTTGATGCTGAGGAGTTGCAGGCATGGATGCAGAAGCTACTGGGAGCGTTTTGAGGCTGGCATCCATATTTTGACATGTCGTAGTATTTTGAGAGGAAAGAATGTTGCAATGTAATAAAATGACATGTTTTAGTTACTAATGAATGTTTTTTTTTAAATTCCGCTGCAAAGTATATATGTGTTTTAAAATGTTTTATGTGCGATGAACGAGCAACTGTGAGGTGCCCGAGAACGGGGCCTTACAAGTTGGTATCAGAGCAAAAGTTTAAGTGAAACGGGTAAATTTTTTAAAATAAACCTAAACTTAAACTGAGAATGGGACAAAAGGAAAGGATGCCAGTCCTAGTAGCTACGTGCCTGCAGGTAAAGGTGTTATGTAAACATTTTATGTAAGCAAAAAGTTAACCAGTATTATGTGCGCATGTTATGTGTTTATGTGTTACTGGTGGATTTAGATGCTGATATAGTAAGGACAGGTAATACTCGGGGTATGAAAGTAAGGTAAGTGGCTAATCACAACTGATCACTGTAATTAGGGACTTACTATACTTGACATGAACTGAGTTATTCCCTTGAATGACCGTGTTAGTGTTTAAATCTTTCAGTGTGGGGTAGGGAATGGCTGGTGGTAGACCTTCTAAGGCTTCACGTGGGGGAGGTAGTGGCGGACGTGGTGTTGAACCATGAGTCACGAGAGCACGATCTAGAGTGGAACAGGTGGTTCACGAGGAACCCGAAACACCTCAACCGGGAGGTGGTGATGAGAGTGCTAACTTGAGAGCCTCGGTGAAAGAGGCGGTAGTTGAGGAAGTGCATCAGGTCATGCAAACGATCCTACCGTCTGTAGTGACCGAGATGATGAAGGCTGTTACAGACGGGGAGAGACAGGAAAGGGGTAGACCTTCGGGCGAAGGGAGACGGCCCGAGACTGAAACGGTTTTCTTCGACGACGGAGAGGAAGAAAAGGAAGAAGAGACGACATGAGGCTGTAATTATGGGGAGTTTTAGCGATGCAAGCCCCCAACTTTTGATGGTAATGGCACTGCTGCCGCGGCTCACCGGTGGGTGAGAGAGATGGAAGCTGTTTTGAAAATCAGCGAATACCGGGAGGATCAGAAAGTAAAGTTTGCTGCCCATTCTTTCGTGGACTCAGCTTTATACTGGTGGGACAACATAGTTCAAGTTGAGGGTAGTCGGGCTATCGGAAGAATGAGATGGCCAGAGTTGAAAAGGTTAGTGATTGAGGAGTTCTGTCCTCACCGTGAGATGGACAAAGTAGAAAGGGAGTTCCTGCGGTTAGAAGCGGGGACGATGACGCATCAGCAGTACACCACCAAATTCAACGAAATGGCACGGCTGGTGCCGGATCAGGTGACACCTCTTTCGCGAAAGATTAAGAGGTATATTCAGGGCTCGCCGGCGGATATCCGTAGGCACATGATCGCTGCCCAACCAAGCACGTTTAGGTCGGCAGTTGATTTGGCGGGGAGGTTGTATGATGAAAGAACTGTGGTGGTGGTGGCTGAGGAAGGCGAGAAGGATGATGGAGACCGGAACTGGAGGAGGAGGAGAACTGAACGGGGTGGTGTCCCAACGAATAATAAGCATGCACAGGGGGATGACCGTCGTGTGGTCGCACCTGGTGCGAGGTCGGATAGGTGCGTAAATTGTGGGATGGAGCATTCGGGAGAATGCAAAAGGGAACCAAATACTTGCTACAAGTGAGGGAAGCGTGGTCATATGGCTAGAGAATGTGGAACCGTGAGATGTTATAATTGCGGAGAAATTGGCCATATGAGTAAAAACTGTGAGAAGCCAAGGGCGGAAGGTTCGGGAGTGAAGAAGGCTGGAAGAGAAGGACGAAGGGCAAACGCAGCGCCTACACGATGACGCGGGAGGAGGTTAGGGCGAACCCCGATGTTACGTCAGGTATGTTTCCAGTCCATCAACCTTTAGCCTTTGTGTAGTTCGATTGTGGCTCTGGTTTCATTCCTGCTGCCTTCTGTGATAAGTTGCATGTTAGGAGTTGGAAGATCGATGTCAATCGATGTAGGAACTACTATAGGTATGTCTACTAGATTACCTAGTGCACTAAAGGACCATGCAATAGAATTGAGAGAGTGCTTGTTTTCAGTTAGACCATCCCTAATAGACGTAGGTGGATAGCGGAGGAGGCAAGCACCAAGCACTGCAAACGATGGATTGATTGGTGGTACCCGATAAAAGTTCGGTGCCGATTTGCGACAAGGGATTATGATGAAGGCTTCACCGGGAAGGTAGTACGACGAGCGGGAGACGATGGTGATAACGGGCGAAGCGGAGGAGCGAGTCTGTGTTAAGAAGGGGAAAGGAAGGCCAAACAATGATAGTGGATTTGTGTCCGAAAGTACAGCATTGAGGGACGAGGATCGGAAGGGAACGGAAAGAAAAGGAGAAGGAACCTCGATGAGCCCTTCAATGTAGAGATTACTATTAATGGATTCACTAGGCTACCTGATGCCCTAGAGGATTACGTGATGCAATTGAGAAAACGTTTGTTCCTGCTAGACTGTTCGGGACAGCCTTGGGTGAATAGGCGTACACCATAAGATAACACTAGATACATTGGGTATCCTGCACAGGTTAAGATTGGAGTGAGAAAGTTGAGTCACCCGTTGCCTGAGGAACAGTTTCAGCTTGTGATTGGTTCATCGAACGGTAACGTATAATAGTTTCGACGTCATAGCAAACAAGTAGAATGGGAGGTCGGAAGCAAAAGGAGAAGATAAATTTCATTAGGGCAAACAAAGAAGCGGATTTGCCTTTTCAATCACAGTGTATTTGTAAGGAACCTGAGAAAAACCGATCTCGGTGCAGTTATATTTGGAACAACACATAGTACGATTAAGGAATGCCTTTCTCGTCAGTTGTTTGGTTTGCCAAAGGGTCATTATTCATACGTAAAGAACATCAAACAAGGCTTGTGGTGTTTCTTTTTAAATTATAGTGACCGTACTCTGTATGGCATATTTGAGGCCGCAGGTCCTGGTCAAATAGACATTGATCAGTATGCATGGACTGCCGACGGAGATAGTCAAAGATGGACCAGAAGTCGTAAGTTGATAAATGATGTAGAGCGATAGGATTCCACGTGAGAGACTGAAAAGAGATGAGACAGTATTGCCCGCAAAGGTTTAAGGAATAATAGGTTTCGAGGACGAAACCCCTTTAAGGGGGGTAGACTTGTAACACCTCGAAATTTTATTTAAAGAAAAGGAAAGGAAAACTAAATGGAAAGAATAGATAATGGGCACAAGTGGAAGGGGATAAAGTGTACAAAGTACAAAAGTCTAATATTTTATATTAGAATGGGTATGGCCGCCCAAATTAAAGCAGAGAACTGCTTCTGCTTTCGGCCAAGGAAGAAAGAAGAGAGAGAAAGCTCTCGGTTTTAGAGAGAGAAAGGAAGAAGAAGCTGTGAAAGGTTAGTTTTCTTAATCTAAGATCGGTTTTAGATGAATTCACAGCTCCTTTACCGAGATTCTTGGTGTTCAGTGTTTGTTTTCGGGATTTAAGAGCAGAATTGGAAGGTGGGTCTCGAACTTGAAGTGTGTTGCTCAAAGGCTGCTTAAGGTGAGTTTCTAGAACCCCTCTTTTACTGATTTTAAAGTGTTTGGGGCTATTATGCATACCAAGTAACATTTTTAAAGGAAACCGTGGGTTTACAGCTGTATGTTCGGAAATAATATGTGTATGTATGTTTTAGAGTTTGTTTAGGGGTTAGTGTCGATGTTTAGCATGTTTAGGTGCCTTAGTATGTTAGATTTATGTTTGGTTGGGATTGGAAGGATGTTCGGACTATTTGGGCAGTGTTAGAAAGATTCCAGAATCATCTCATACGCTCAAGAAATTTTGATTGTGTTCTGGTGCGCCCAAACAGGGCTGTTGCGCCCAAACAGGGCTGTTGTTATGTAACGAAGCGAAAGATAATGATAAAGTACAAACGAATGAATACGAAAAAGTACTAAACGAACGAACACATGAAATAATGAATGGATGGAAGGCTTGCAAGCAAGTGTATGAGGTGAGCGACTCTGTCGCAACAGACTCGAAAGAGGTCCTTGTCGCGTACTCCGGTATTGCAGGAGACAGGATCCAGATGAATGAGAGTAGGATTGGCTTGCAAGCAGAAGGAAAGGATGTTCACGACCCATTGAGAGTTGTTAGCTCAACTGTGTGTGTATGTTATAGCGTGCGATCTTAGCTAACTTTTAAGGGGACATAGACACAGTGGGAGTTCAGTTTTGGTAGCTGCTCCGATACGTGCAATGTGGTATTTACTGTGTGCTATGTAGCGTGCGATTTTGGCCTACCTCATGTGGATTATGTAGCGTACGATTTTGGCTAACCCATGAGATGGCGTGCGATTATGGCTAAACCCCCAGAGTTATGACACACAGGGAGAGTTGGTCTTAGTGACAACTCTATTGGTGCGAATTGCACGAGATGAGATAGTGAGGTGAGCAACTTCGTGTTGCAACAGACTCGGATGAGTAATGAAAAGTAAAGAGCAAAGAAATGAATGAATGAATGAACGATCATGAAGATAATAATAACAATTATTATCTGTATGTATGTATGTATGATGTATGCTCACGAACGAAATACCATAATAAGAACGAAACGGGATCCTTGTCATTTGACCTCAGAAATCATGGCTGTGTGCCATGAAGAGGGTAAAGCCTGATGGGATCTAAATAAGAAATGAATGACAAAGATGTACGATGAATGAACGAAAGTTAACAAACACAAAGAAGAATAAAAATGATATTATGTGTACGTATGATGTGTGAGCATGTACGAAAGTATAGTACGGTTTTAATGAAAGTAAAGTATTTTATTATAAAAACTAGAACTCACTCAGCGTCGCTGACTTTTGTATGCATGATAGTTGGCAGGTATTTGGTTGATGCTGAGGAGTTGCAGGCATGGATGCATAAGCTACTGGGAGCGTTTTGAGGCTGGCATCCATATTTTGACATGTCGTAGTATTTTGAGAGGAAAGAATGTTGCAATGTAATAAAATGACATGTTTTAGTTACTAATGAATGTTTTTTTAAATTCCGCTGCAAAGTAAATATGTGTTTTAAAATGTTTTATGTGCGATGAATGAGCAACTGTGAGGTGCCCGAGAACGGGGCCTTACACAAAAATGGATGGAATTGGATTGTATGGGCGGCCATGCCCACAATATATAATAATAATTTGACTTTTGTACTTTTACACAAAGCCCCCATCCACTTTTGTTCTTTTTCCTTTCTTTCAATATATTTCCCTTTCTTCCTTTCTTATTATTTTTCTTTTCTTTTATTTGTCTAGGATTTTGGGTGTTACAAGTCTACCCCCTTAAAGAGGTTTCGGGGACGAAACCTGTCACACTTCGAACAACTGTGGGTAATGCTGTTCATCTCTTCTTCGGTCTCCCATGTAGACTCTGAACCTTTTCGGTGTTTCCACTGCACACGCACCAGTGGAACCACTTTATTCCTCAACCTCTTTTCCTTTCGATCAATGATTGCCACTGGTTGCTCTACATAATTAGGCCATTCATCCACTACAATATCATCTAGTGGTACAATCATATCTTCATCAGCGAGACACTTCCTCAGATGAGATACATGGAATGTCGGATGAATTCCACTTAGATCATCGAGTAGCTCCAGCCTATAGGCTACCTCTCCTATTCGTATGATGATTCGGAAAGGTCCTATGTATCTCGGGCTTAGCTTCCCTCATTTCCTGAATCGGATGATTTCCTTCCACGGTGAGACCTTTAGCATAATTCGGTCGCCCACCTTGAATTCGATTAGTGTACGCCTCTTATCGACGTATGACTTCTGTCGATCCTTCGCCGCTCTCATGAAGGCTTTGATTCTTTCTAACTTCTCAGTGGTAGCCTCAATCACCGCAAGGCTTTCCAACTCTTTCTGTTCGATATTACCCCAACATACGGGTGTTCTACACCTTCTACCGTATAGCATCTCATAAGTTGGCATGCCAATGCTGGCATGATAACTATTATTATACGAAAACTCTGCTAACGGTAGATGATTGTCCCAACTTCCTCCAAAATCGATCACGCATGCTCAAAGCATATCCTCGAATGTCTGGATATTCCTTTCAGACTGACCATCTGTTTAAGGATGGTAAGCCTTGCTAATGTGTAACCTCGCCCCCATCACGTAATGGAATCTCTTCTATAACTTTAACGTGAACCGAGTGTCACGATTCGACACGACAGACACTGGCACACCATTACGAGCCACAATCTCTTTGATGAATAGATCCGCCAGTCTCTCGGATGAACACGTCTCGCGGATCGGAAGGAAGTGAGCACTCTTTGTCAGACGATCAACTATCACCAATATGGTATCGTACCCCCTCGCTGTACGGGGTAACTTCACAATGAAGTCTATAGTGATGTGCTCCCACTTCCACTCGGGTTTATCCAATGGTTTAATCTTCCCGTATGGTTTCTGATATTCCACCTTCACTTGCAAACAAGTGAGGCACTTGCTCATATACTCCACTATATCGCGCTTCATTCCCGGTAACCAATAATCTTTCTTCATATCTTGATATATTTTCGTGGCACCGGAATGGATCAAGTATTGAGTCTTATGAGCTTTCATCCGTAACTCTCCCTCGTAGGTCTCCATAACGAGGGATCCACATTGTCCATTTCGGGTTCTAACCCCGTGGGTGTTTTCTCCCAACTTCGAGACTAGACCTCTCATTCTTTCTGAGTTAAGGCAATCTTCTTTCAACGCCTTATCTAGAAATTCCTTCACTTGGGTCATCAAGTCAGCGATCATAACCAACTGATACGCTTTCACTCGAATTGGCTGGGGCCTCTCTTTTTGACTAAGGGCATCGGCTACAACATTGGCATTACCCGAATGGTAATGGATCTCGCAGTCATAATCCTTGATGAGCTCTAACCACCTCCTCTGTCTCATGTTAAGATCCTTTTGCTCGAAGAAGTACTTCAAGCTCTTGTGGTCAGTGAAGATGGTGCACTTTGTCCCGTATAAGTAGTGCCTCCTAATCTTCAACCCCAAAACCAAGGCCGCTAACTCTAAATCATGGGTAGGGTAGTTGACCTCATGGATTTTCAGCTATCAGGATGCGCATGCAATTACTCTTCCACATTGCATCAGCATGCAACCTAATCCCGAATAAGAAGCATATGAATATACCACTAAGTCTTCACTCCCTTCGGGTAACGTCAAGACAGGAGCTTGAGCCAATCTTGTCTTTAACTCCTCAAAAGCACACTCATGTTCCCGACCCCACACAAATTTCACATCCTTGCGAGTCAATTTAGTCAAAGGTGAGACTATCTTGGAAAAGTCCTGAATGAATCTCCTGTAATAACCCACCGAGACCAAGAAACTACAGATCTCGGATGGTGTCTTTGGATAATACCATTGCATCACCGCCTCAACCTTTGCCGGGTCCACCATGATTCCCTCAACATTTACCACGTGACCCAGAAATTGAACCTCGCACAACCAAAAAGCACAATTAGAGAATTTAGCATACAACTTCTCTCTCCTAAGTGTCTCCAATACCTCGCGTATGTGGCCGGCATGTTCTTCCTCTACCTTAGAATAAATTAGGATATCATCAATAAACACAATCATTGATTTATCTAACATCGGCCGACACACTCGATTCATTAAATCCATAAAAGCATCTAGCGCATTAGTTAGACCAAATGACATAACGAGGAACTCGTAGTGTCCATAACGCGTACGAAAAGCTGTCTTAGGGATATTTTGCTCCTTTACCTTTAACTGATGGTAGCCAGATCGGAGATCTATCCTTGAGAACCAACTGGCACCTTGGAGCTAATCAAACAAGTGATCAATCCTCGGTAATGGATACTGATTCTTCACCGTCAACTTGTTCAGCTCTCGGTAGTCTATGCACATCCGCATACTACCATCCTTTTTCTTTACAAACAAGACCGAAGCACCCCAAGGAGAGATACTCAGTCAAATGAACCCTTTATCCATTAACTCTTGCAGTTGAGCCATTAGTTCCTTCATCTCCATCGGAGCTAATCGATACGACGCCTTGGAAACGGGTTGAGCACCGGGTATTAGATCGATTTGGAACTCAATTTCATGATCCGGTGGCACACCTAGCAAATCTTCTGGGAACACGTCCGGAAAGTCACGCACCACTGCTACATCAGACAATCGTGGAGCCGACGCATCAACATCTTTCACATAGGCCAGATAGGCACTACATCCATGCCTCGTGTACTTCCCCGCCACCACCATTGAAATCACCTTTGGAACCGTAGTGACGCGATCACCGTAGACTGTCACCGAACTTCCATCGGGCGCAACTAATCGAATCATCTTCTTGCGACGCATGATGTTTGCTAAATAGGTTGCTAACCAATCCATCCCTAGTACTACATCAAATCCGCCTAGGGGCATCACATGTAAATTGGCAGAAAACTTATGACCTTCTAGTTCTACGGCACAGTCCTCTATCATATTAGTAATTCTAGTAGACTTACCAATAGCCGTTTCTACATCGAATGGCTCACTAATACTTCTACTACTAGCAGACAACTTATCACAGAAAGTAGTAGAAATAAAACTCTTGCTAGCACCAGAATCAAATAATACAGAGGCACAAGTTTGGTTTACTAGAAACATACCTGACACGACATCGGGGTCCACTCTGGCTTCCTCCCGGGTCATCGTGAAGGCTCTAGCACTCGCCGTCTGTCCTCCTCCTTTAGTCTTCTTCTTCGCCCCAAAGCTTTCCGCCCTCGGCTTCTTGCATTCCTTACTCACGTGGCCTTCCTCGCCACAATTATAACACCTCGGGACCCTACAGTCTCTAGCAATATGGCCAGGCTTACCACACTTGAAGCATACATTCAATCCCAACCTACACTCACCGATATGCTCCCTCCCACATTTACCGCACTTCCTCAGCTCCGAACTTGACGACGCCCTACGATCATACACCTTCATCTTTTTGTTGTTTGGAACGAAACCACCACGTCCAAATCTCTTCCCATTCTAGTTCTTAGCACCATCACTCGTCTTTTCACCTCACCACCGTCTCCTCCCGCTCATCATGCAACCTACCCGCCAGGTCTACAACTAATTGAAAGGTACCTGGCTGAGCAGCGATCAAATGCCTGTGTCAGCAGGCAATCCCTGGATGTACCTCTTGATGTTCCTCGACACCGGCGTCACCTGATCCGGTACCAGCCTCGCCATTTCGTTAAATTTGGTGGTGTAGTGCTACTGGGTCATGGTTCCTGCCTCAATTTGTAGGAACACCCTCTCGATCTTGTCGAGTTCCCGGTGAGGACCGAACTCCTCAACCACCAACTTCTTCAACTCTTTCCATCGCATCTTCCCGAGGGCTCTAGCACCCTCATCTTGGGCAATGTTGTCCCACCAACACAATGTTGAGTTGACAAAAGAGTGAGTAGCGAACTTCACCTTCTGGTCTTCACGATACTCACTAATCTCCAGCACCGCTTCCATCTCCCTCACCCAGCAGTGAGCGGCAGCAGCATTGCCGTTGCCATCGAAGGTCGGGGGTTTACATCGTTGGAATGCCCCATAACTATACCCCTTAGCTGTCACCCCCACAGAAGCCTCCCCCTCATCACTGGACAACACTGTATCAGACTCAGGCTGTTCCTCCTCCCCCTTTCTCTCCTTACCTGCTGATCCTTTCTTATCCTCCTCCTTTCGCTCTTCACTCCTCACTGCCCTATAACTTCGATCACCACAGATAGTAGGACTGTCTGCATGACCTGGTGCACCTCATCAGTAATCGCATCCCTAGCTGAGGTGTTCAAACTAGCATTCTCATTCACCTCACTCTGACCATGAACCTCAGCGTTCTCGTGAGCTGTCTCGGTAGCCTTAGCACCACTCCTAGTAGCACGTGACCTAGCACCACGTCCACCACGACCTCTGCCCCTAGAAGCTGTTAGGACCGTGTACGTATGGAGTACTAACTGATTCTTCGTTATACCGGATCAAATAGTGCGGAATCCTATTTGATTGGCGATCCAATCAGGGAAAACGTTAACAAGATCAAACCTAACGATTAGAAAACGTTAAGAACGAACTAGGAATGATCTAAAACGTTTTGTGAAGTTGGACTGGACGAACAGGGCGATTGACTCAATCGGGAGATTGGACGAACGACTAACTCAATCGGTCGAATGAATGGGAGACTGGACTTCAGTCGTACGATTGAGCTAATCGTGCGACTGAGACTGCAGAAATCGAAATTTTTCACACTTTGACCTAAAACGGTTTTGTGACACCCTAGACGGCTGTAAGTCGAAAAACACTGATTTTTCAGAACATGCACACGTAAAGACTCGGTTTTGAGTAGAAAGATTGGATCTTTTAGCGAAAAACATGGACTTTAACACAAACTTAATTGAATCAAACGAAGAGTCAAGAACCTGGCTCTGATACCACTTGTTAGGACCGTGTACGTACGGAGTACTAACGAAGAATCAGTTAGTACTCCGTACGTACACGGTCCTAACAAGTGATACCACTTGTTAGGACCGTGTACGTACGGAGTACTAACTGATTCTTCGTTATACCGGATCAAATAGTGCGGAATCCTATTTGATTGGCGATCCAATCAGGGAAAACGTTAACAAGATCAAACCTAACGATTACAAAACGTTAAGAACGAACTAGGAATGATCTAAAACGTTTTGTGAAGTTGGACTGGACGAACAGGGCGCTCTGGGTCGCCTAGGGTTGCAAATATTCGAAGTATCCTGTTTTTCCACGAACTAGGTGGTATTTATAGGTAAGGGTTTCTCATTCGTGCGACTGAACCATTCGGATGGTTCAGTCGTGCGATTGAGCTGTGCGGTTGATCCATATGCACGACTGAGCCTTCAGTCGTACGACTGGTTCAATCTCATGCTTCAGTCTTACGACTGATTCAGTCTCATGGTTCAGTCGTGCGACTGAGCCATTCGCATGAAGTTATTCATGCGCATGGTCCATTGGCATGGCCCATTCGCATGATAACTTCATCATGTTAAGTTTGAATGTGTTAATCATTATAACATTATTCATACCAACCCATTACAAACATTATAACAACCACTAACCTATATACTTAGTCATTACACAACCCATTAATGAAATATATAAACATTATAACATAAACAACCAAATGTATTTTATTAATCAATGTTCAATTACATATAATCAAGACATTACAAAGATATTACATTCAGCTTAGAATCTAGGGACACATGTATCAACAGAAGCCTTCGAAGATTTCCGTCCAGCCATCCTCTAAACGCTATATGATTCAAATACTAACACAGTCATTCAAGGTAATAGCTCAGTTTACGTAAGTATAGTAAGGCCCTAATGACAGTGGCCAGTTATGATTAGCCACTTACTTTACTGTTCACACCCCAAGCATTTCCTATCCTGACTACATCAGTATCTAAATCTACTAAGAACACGTAAGTCAACTAGCACACACACAAAATACTGGTTGACTTTAAGAAAAGAAATACCTAATGGCACGTAGCTACTCGAGTTGACATCCCTCCATTCGTCCCATTTTCAGTTTAACTTTTGGTTTTTGAAAATATTTACCCATTTCTCTTAAACTTTGGCTCTGATACCAACTTGTAAGGCCCCGTTCCCAGAGACCTCACAATCGGACAATCGTCGCATTATTACATAAAACATTACATAATTCATAAAATACGCAACAGAAATTCATTTAACAAAAACCATTCATAAATCATTATAGTTACTGTTGTTAAGCAATACAACGTTGATCATCAGCTTCAAAAGAATTGTTTAATTGCATTACAAAACAACAATAGCACCAAAATATGAATGGATGTCAGTTTTGTCCTGCAAAGTAGCTTTATACTCGTGTCGTCCTCAGCAATAATTACCTGCCAACTGAAAATGTATAAAAGTCAGTGTTGCTGAGTGAGTTCTAGTTTTAAAAGTGTTAAAATACCTTATATAATTTATATATGAAAATACTCCTTTTAATAAAATACTTTCTTTGCTTTCGTACGTGAACACGCATCATATATACATCAAGGTAATACATTTTCTTTCTTTCATTACTTTACGCGTTCGTTCATTTCATACTTTTACTATTATCCTTCACTTTCTTATGGACCAATGTGCAATACCCAGAACATTATGCACGAAGCTGATGATGGGCCTGTGCTTTATAAATAGACCACGAACATTGTGCACTAAGTTGACCCAGTCATGTAGGGTATGCTATAAGGGTCCGTGTCAGTCACAATGACTGACCCTGCATGCATCCTTCTGGTTAGCTAAACCGCATACGGTTGAGCTAACGACAACATAGTCATGCACCTCCTATACATTTGCTTGCAAGACTTGCATTCTTTCATTTATGTTCCACTTTTCTTTATCATTAATCATTCACTTTACGTATACGTTCATAAACACACCACGTATACGTTCATAAACATACCACGTAAAGTCACACAATAATCATTATTAAGGAACATAAGAACATCTTATATTCATGCATAATAATAACAATTAAAATCCTAAAGTCAAACTAGTATCAAACTCTAATCATTCTGCTTTCTCAAAAATTCCCAGAAAAATTCTAAGTGTTAGGCGCATGAGAACTATACAGGCGCATGAGAACTATGCAAGCGCATGAGGCCTGTTTAGGCACATTACAACTATGCAGGCGCATCAGTCTACACTTATGCATTTCAACACTTAGGCGCATGAGCCTTTTGGGCGCATGGACACTATTTGGGCGCATGGGATATACTTGGGCGCCTGAGCTTAGAACTTAGGCGCATGAACTACTGTTCACGCACATGGACTTACACTTAGAATTTTTAAGGCATAATTTGGGCGCATGGGGTACTATTTGGGCGCATGAACCCTATTTTGGCGCATGAATCCTACTTAGAACTTTTCTAAGGCAAAGTTAGGCGCATGAGCCTTATATAGGTGCATGAGCAGCCTGTTTAACATATTCCTAAGTTGTTTTCAAACCCAATCTTCGTATCATCCTATTCTAAGTTTGTTAAAACCATTCTAGGCCTAAGCACATCATAGATATCAAGATACATTAATATACATTCATAAACACATACGGTTTACATATGAAAAAAATTTGTAGAATCTTTCATATACATTTTCAACCACAAATATTTATAAAACAGGTAGAAAACGGGGTCTAGAACTCATTTTGTGTAGCAAACAAGCACCACTCTCCCAAACTTGTTTGTTCACAGGTTCAAGCACCTAAAACAATCCAAGCAACACCAAAACACACAAACTCGAACACATACTTTCGATTTTATGGTCGAACCCAACCAAAAACCGAGCAATTAAACATCAAAAACACTTACCTAGTCAAGAACAGCTTCTCTCTCGCTCTAAAACCGAAGGTTTCAGCTTTCTTCTCTTCTTCTGCTACTTCTGGTCGACAAAAGCAGATGGGATTGGTTTGTTTGGGCGGCCATGCTCACAATATATTATAATAATTTGACTTTTGTATTTTTACATAAAGTCCCCCTCGATCTTTGTTCTTTTTCCTTTCTTTCAAGATATTTCTCTTTCTTCCTTTTTTATTATTTTTCTTTTCATTTATTTGTCTAGGATTTCTGGTGTTACATAAATAAGACTTTCGAACAACTTATAAATAACATAACGTATTTATTTGAAACAAATAAATAACTAAAAAAAAACATATGGGCTTACGATGTTCGAAGGTAGCATGTTCTTAAACAATAAGATCACATTGATTGGTATCTGCGAATAAAATAATCCCAACATAATTATAGAAAAATAGTTCAAAAACCATATCCCAAATAACTCTAACTAACACATTTGATTATTCATTATATATAAACTTAAATGTAAAATAAAGTCTTAGGTACTTAATAATAGCACGGTATGGTAGTAAAGCAGCACCATATGGGATTTTTAAAACATACAATAATTATGCCAAATGGTTTAAAAGAAATCATAAAGTAAAATAATATCAAATGTGAACAGTTCAAAATAATCTAAGACATCTCAATAAACATGAAAATAACGCTTACTTGAAGCACAACTTATTAGGCAACAGTTGCATTATATGAAAATAGCACAACTTATTTACTACAGTTATTGCACAATGCTAGAAAATACAGGCCAAGAATATATAAAAACAAGTAAAGTTTCAACTGTTCTTATTAATATTCCATTATGATGATCTAAACATATACAAAATGTTTATATAATGACAAAAAAAGTTATAAGGATATGAAATAATGAGAAAGCATACTAGGGAATTGCTGTTAAATAATGTTAGCATGATCGTCACGAATAGCAATATTTGTATCTTATTTAAGTTTTGCTTGTATCATATATAAGCAACTTTTCATACATATCTTTAAAGATAGCACTAAAAAATCAAGGTAAAGATAGCACTGATTAAAAATATATAAGCAATAAAATAGCACCTCCTAAAAAATAAATCTAAGTATTTACAATAAAATAATAGATATTAACCTTTGGAGTATCACCTAGTAAAATAGCAAAATTAATAATAGTTTCAACAAAAACTCATGGTGCTAATAATACAACGATCATTTGTTAGAACTAACAAGGATTCAATAAATATATATAAACCATTTAAATATATAAATAATAGCAAATAATTAAAATAGTAAACATAATTCTCAAAAATCAATAACAACAAATGAATTGTTCATGAAAATTCATCCTAATAAATTGAGATTTACATAAAAGAACACAACCTATGGATTCGCAGGCAATATACATACCTTGTTCCATCGTTTTATTTGGTGATTCCTGAACCATGTTAACGTACGAACCTATATAAACATGTTGCATGATACATGCAAATAGGATGTTTATCATTCACCTTCGACATTGTTTTTCAAAACCAATATGTGGACCAAGAATGAATATTATGCAAGAACACTATTAACAAAATCAATAGAAATCTTCATGCTCGATCGTTTGGATTATAGAATCGTAACTGATAAACATTGACTAATAGCATGCTATTTGGAATTTGACTAACAATTTATAGATTGAATTCCCTAGAATGCCCTTGATGAGTAGTCTTTTATTGATACACATGGCATATCCTAATTGGTTCCTATGGTTTTTACATAATATGTGGTTTGTATAGGATCTACCAAAGGCAACGGCAAAGGCATAGCAATACTTGACACATTTACCAGACATCATGGTATAAATTTAACTAAAAAAAGATGTCCGTTTCGTAAAACTATCGAATGCTATAATTTAGAAGACATCAATGTATGTTTTTACAATAATTAAATGATTTGTCACAAATGTTTTGCTGATTATAAATCTAATAAAATAAAGGATGTGTCGCAAAACAATTGCAAGCTACAATTTAGAAGCTATGAATGACTACTTTAACTATAATTAGATGATGCCTCACAAAAGCATCGTATGTTTCTTACACATCTGTGACGCACCTTGGTTTTACATTTTTTTTTACTTTTGTTGTAATTATTATTAATAAGGTCACGTAGCATAGGCTTCGCATATGATTTTAGGATACATAGTAAATGCATCGCATATGATTGTAGGATGCATCGTAGATGTGTCGCAAAGGATTTAGGAAACGTAGTAAACCCTTTGCACATGATATTTAGATGCGTAGTAAATTCCTAACATAGGTTTTTCGGAGGCGTAGTAATTGCATCACATACATAAATTATGATTGATATTATAATTAACTTTACTCAGTCTTAAATAGTCTTAAGTACTAGAAGAAATGCTAGAAATGCGTCATAAATTTCTCCACTTAATATAAAAAACATAATCCTAATACTAATAAATGATTACTAGTAGAGAAGTCGCGCTTTGCCGCGGGTGTAAAATACGAACACATTACGCGTGGGTTTAATATTATATAGTCTTACATTCTAACTGAAGTCAACACGATTCAGTTGGTATCAAGTTAAGGAGTCACTCAGTATGTGCACGAAGTGTAAATAGAAACCGAGTTTCAAAAATGCCTTTTTACTCTGTAAATTTGTCGATAATGTCTTTTTATGCTGCTTTTTTCGCTTGCATGCATATAACGACAGCTTTCGGCTATCGCAAAAATTAAAGAAGGAAAATACATTTTCAAGTTTTGAGAATGTTGATGTGGACAACGTAGACTGACTAAGATATACTATTACATGGGCTTAACATTTGTAATCGTATTGTGAGACGTTAAAATGACAAAAACAAACACACTAATAATAATAACAATAGGTGCGCAAACATTATAAGTACGGACGATGAAAAGAGCTGGGATAATAATTGAAGTAGTAACCTCAGAAACAAGTAAATAGTAATTTACATGGGGAAAAGAGTATAGCATTTTATCACAGAAAACTTAAAAAGCAACACGGTAAAGATTTAGTTGCAAAGTCTAGCTGAACTAAGTATTTGATGACATAATACTCTTAGGGAACACGCAACCGAGTTCGCTATATCTCACATCAAAGTCATAAACATCCCCAAAGTCATTCATCACCTATTCATTTCTCATGTGAATCGGTGTAAGCATTATAGCCCCATAAACCATATCAGGATTTGAGCGATACATTAAACAAACAACACCTTCGTCTATTTTGCACCATCCACGTGTACATACATGAACCTAGATGAAAAGCCTATTTTGACTCGTGTTTCATATTTGTAAGTCTATTTTGACCCGTGGCATTCGCCCTTCACCCATTCAGCTGATATCATCTCCTAGATAAGCTATTTGTAGCCTAAATATATACAAAATTTATCCACTACCAAATTTAGATTTATATATGTATAGTAAAATTAAGTAATAATGCAGATACGAACCAAAAGAATTTTTTAAGATTGAACAAGAATAAAAACAAAAACTTTAAAGATGAGTAAATCACTTTTCCCCCTTAGTTATTTTCTTATAACGGGTCAAAATGGGTAAATATTTAGGATGGGTAAAAATGTGTTGGGTTGGTTAACTATTGCACTCCCATTCATATAGGTAATTCGATGTAACACCCGAAATTTTGATTAGACAAAAAATATATATATATATATATATATATATAATAAGGAGAAAAGGAAAGGAAAGAGTATTGGAGGAAAAGGAAAGGAAAGAGAAAGTAGAAGGGGGTTTTGTGTAAAAAGTACAAGAAAAGAAAATATCTGATATACATAGGGATGGCTGCCCATTTCTTTTCTCACAACCCTCAAATCAGCGGGAGTTTTAGAGAGAGAAAGAGAGCAGACTACGAGTTTGAAGGAAGAACAAGAAGAAGAGGAAGGCGAGTTCGAGGTACTGGGTTCCACGGCTACTGATTTTGAAGGAGTCATACCCAGCAACACAAGGTGAGTTTTAAGACCCCTAATTTTAACCGTTTTTGACTGATTTTGGGGCTGGAACGCATCTACGAACTGTTTTCGGGATTATGTGCTTAATCTGTATGTGTATGTGGAAATGTATGTGTATACGGTTAGTTTGGGCTGCAATGCCTACTGTATATAAGGTTCTAGGACAGGTATAAGGGTTTCAGCGTGGATACTAACGATGACTGTCTTAGACCTTTTTCCATGATATGTGTTTAGTTGTTCTAAGTAAATATGATGTTAAACCTGTGCTAATGGTGTGTTATGATGATGAACGGGTTATGGAGATAGCACAGGTTAAGTTGCAGGTTGCCATACTCAACCGCATTGTCCAAATGCGAACTGCCAAAGCAAATGTGATCAAGGTGGTCAACCGTATTAACTAATGCGGATGACCAGGGAAAATACGGTTAAGACATCAGGCAACCGCATTGGCTAATGCGGGTGACAGAACAAATGCGGTCGGGGCTTTTCCTCATTCGCATTGACTCAACACAGGTATACTCGAAATGCAGTTAAGGCAGTAAACCACATTAACCAATGCGGGAGACTAAAGGAAATGCAGAACGGGCAAGGCCTCATCCGCATTGTTCTAATAAAGTCCAAGGCAATTCAGTCGCATTGCTCAATGCGGACTAATTCAGGAATTTCGGGTGTCATTACTCATCCGCATTGACTAATGCGGATGGGGCAGACCAATGTGAATAAGGTATTACCAATCCGCATTGACTAATGCGGATAGCCAGACTAATGCGGGTAAGCAGAATGCACAGTGTGAATATAAGTTTAGCATGGCCTGATTTATTTGGGTGGGCTAGTAACATAGGCATGATGATGATGATGATGTTGCATGGGTATACCTATGGTATACCATATATGTATGATGCCCTATATAATGATGAATGTATGTTATGTGTATGTTCCTACGGTTATGTATGCTTTATCTTTCCGAAAACTTTACGAATTACGAAATGAATGAACGAAGTATTATGTAACGTAAGGTGAAAGATAATGAAAGAGGAACATGATGATGAATGCATGTATTAATGAATGAATGAAAGATATACGATGATGAATACATGCATTAACGAATGAACGAACTAAGTCTTGCAAGCATTGGATAACATGACTGGTCCTTCTTAGTGATTGACCATGGTATGGTACCTCTACCGCTTACCTACTAGTACCGTGGCATACGTTTTGTTGTTCATTTGTTGACTTCGGCCCGGTAGCTATGACTGATCGGGGTATAGCATATGGTATGGGTACAAAAACCTTCCAATTTGCAAGCGAAGATGAAACGGGATCCTTGTCATTCGACCACAGTAATCATAGCCGAGTGCTATGAAGTGGGTAAAGCCTGACAGGGTCCATATGAGAAATTAAAGATCATGATGTATAACAAATGATGAAGATAATAATAAATATTATCTCTGTGTATGTATGATGTATGATTTCGAGAAAGAATAGTTTTTAAGAAAACGAAGTATGTTTATTATGAAAACTAGAACTCACTCAGCAACGCTGACTTTTATGTGTTTCCAGTTGGCAGGTAGTGTTGCTGGGGATGGCACGAGGCGACTACTCAGCTCGTGGGGGACGGCATTCTCCTTTTGATTATGCTGCAACGTCATGTGTTGTGGGCCCGTAATGCACGCAACACATTATGTTGCATGCAAGTGCGAGATTTCTTGAGGATTCCCATAAACGGGATTAGTTAAGGAATCTCCTTTATGATGAAAAACATATTTTTGAATTTAATATCTTCTACTAGAGGTTACTGTATATGACCCTATGATTGTTGAGGATTCACATGACGGGGATTACTTATGAAATCCTCGGTTTCATATGCTTCAGCAACAATCATAGTAAAGATTGGCAATGTAAAGAAAGCTTGTATTTTGTAATCAGGTCAACGATGTAAGGCCTTGTAAAAGCTTTTATGATGAAATGCGAAATGTATTCTTATCAATTCCGCTACGTTATTTTACTGATTACATGTTGTTTATCTAAGATGTCTATGAATGTATACCAAAGGTATGTTTTATGTGCGATGAATGACCAACCGTAAGGTGCCCGGGAACGGGGCCTTACAAGTTGGTATCAGAGCAAAAGTTTAAGTAAAATGGGTAAATTTTCAAAATAAACCTAAACTTGAACTGAAAATGGGACAGAAAAGAAGAGAATGCCATCTGAGTAGTTGCGTGCCATCAGGTATTTTTTTATTAAAATTAACCAGTATTACGTGCGCATGTTATGTGATGTATGTGTTACTGTTAGAGTTAGATACTAACATAGTCAAGACAGGTTATGCTCGGGGTACGAAGAGTACAGTAAGTGGCTAATCACAACTGGCCACTGTAATTAGGAACTTACTATACTCGACATAAACTGAGCTATTTCCTTGAATGACCGTGTTGGTATTTGAATCTTTCAGTGTGAGGTAGAAAATGGCTGGTGGTAGATCTTCCAAAGCTTCCCGGGGTGGAGGCGGTGGTGGACGTGGTGCTGAACCACGAGCCACAAGAGGAAGACCTAGGGTGGAGAAAGTGGTTCATGAAGAACCCGATACTCCTCATCAAGAGGGGGTAGATGAGAGTGCTAATTTGAGAGCCTCGGTAAAAGAGGCAGTGGTCGAGGAGGTACATCTGGTCATGCAGACGATCTTACCGTCTGTGGTGACTGAGGTAATTAAAGCTATCAGAGAGGGTGAAAGAAAAGAGAGGAATAGGTCCTCAGGAAGACAAGAGCAACCAGAGCCGGAAACGGTTCTATCTGATAATGAAGAGAAAGAGGAGGAGGAGCCAGTATGAGAGACAACACGGGGTTGTAATTACGGGGCATTCATGAGGTGCAAGCCCCCTACTTTTGACGGTTCTGGCACTGCGGCTGATGCTCACCAATGGGTGAGGGAAATGGAAGCTGTCCTCGATATTAGTGATTGTCAGGAGGACAAGAAGGTGAAGTTTGCTACCCACTCTTTAACAGGGTCGGCCTTATGCTGGTGGGACAACATAGTCCAGGCCGAGGGTAGCAGGGCCGTCGGAAGAATGAAGTGGTCCGAGTTGAAACAGATGGTGATCTAGGAGTTCAGTCCTCGTCTGGAAATAAACAAAGTCGAGAGAGAGTTTCTGCAGTTGGAGGCGAGAACGATGACCCACCACCAACTTCAATGAAATGGCACGGTTGGTGCCGGATCAGGTGACGCCGGTGTCTCGAAAGATCAACCGGTATATTCAGGGGCTGCCAGCTGACATCCGTAGGCACTTGATTACTGCTCGACCGAGCACCTTTAGGTCAGCAGTGGATTTGGCTGGGAGATTATACGATGAACGGGCGGTGGTGGTGAAAGCTGAGATTAGCAAGAAGGGAGGTGGTGAGAGAAACTGGCAGGGAAAGAGGTTTGGTCGAGTTGATACTTTGACAAGTAACAAGAAGACAAGGGTGGATGACCGCCGTACGGTCATGTCAGGAGCAGGGTTGAGGAAGTATGGCCAGTGTAGAAGGGAGCACTCGGGGGAGTGCAAGTGGGGATCAAATGTCTGTTTCAAATGCGGGAAGGCAGGGCAGATGTCAAAGGATTGCCGGTTTGGCAAATGTTTTAACTGTGGGAAAATTGGTCATATGAGCAGAGATTGTAAGAAGCCGAGGGCCGAGGGCTCAGGGGAGAAGAAGACGGGAGGAGAAGCACCGAGGGCAAAGGCTAGGGCGTTCACGATGACGCAAGAAGAGGCTAGGACGGACCCTGATGTTGTGTCCGGTACGTTTTTGGTGAACCAAACTTTAGCCTCTGTATTATTTGATTCGGGTGCCAGTAGGAGTTTTATTTCTGCTACCTTCTGTACTAAGCTGCCTGTTAGTAGTAGACGTGTTGATGTGCCCTTTGATGTAGAAACTACCATAGGTAAGTCTACTAGGATCTCTGAGGTAATAGAGGGTTGTGACGTTGAACTGGAGGGCCATAAATTTTCGGTTAGACCCTTCGCTATGACTTTAGGTGGTTTCGATTTGGTGCTTGGGATGGATTGGTTGGCGGACTATGAGGCGAACATCGTGTGTTGCAAGAAGATGATTTATTCGACAGCGCCCGACGGTAATTCAGTGACGATTTATGGTGATCGAGTTACGACGATTCCGAAGGTGATCTCAATGGCGGTGGCAGGAAAATATATGAGGCGTAGGTGCAACGCCTACCTATGTTACGTGAAAGATGTGGAAACACCAGCACCACAACTATCGGATGTTCCGGTTGTCCGTGATTTTCCGGACGTGTTCCCGGAAGACTTATCGGGATTGCCACCTGACAGAGAGATCGAGTTCCAGATTGACCTGATACCGGGTGCTCAACCTGTCGCCAAGGCACCATATCGATTGGCCCTGACGGAAAAGAAAGAGTTGATGGGGCAGTTGCAAGAGCTATTGGATAAGGGGTTTATTAGATCAAGTATCTCACCTTGGGATGCTCCGGTCCTGTTTGTGAAGAAGAAAGACGGTAGTATGAGGATGTGCATCGACTACCGGGAGTTGAACAAGTTGACGGTGAAGAACAGATACCCCTTGCCAAGAATCGATGATTTATTTGATCAACTTCATGGCGCCAGTTGGTTTTCACGAATAGATCTTCGATCGGGCTACCATCAACTGAAGGTGAAGGAGCAAGACATTCCTAAAACAGCCTTTCGTACGCGCTATGGTCACTACGAGTTTCTTGTCATGTCTTTCGGTTTGACCAATGCGCCGGCTGCTTTTATGGATTTGATGAACCGAGTGTGTCGGCCAATGTTGGATAAATCGGTGATTGTATTCATTGACGATATCCTGATTTATTCAAGAAGCGAAACGGAGCATGCCGTTCACATTCGAGAAGCACTAGAGACGTTGAGAAGGGAGAAATTGTACGCTAAGTTCTCCAAGTGCGCATTCTGGTTGCGCGAGGTTCAATTTCTGGGTCACGTGGAATTCGGAAGGAATTATGGTTGATCCGGCAAAGGTAGAAGCAGTAATGCAATGGAAGTCTCCAAAGACGCCATCCGAGATCCGTAGTTTCTTGGGGTTGGCGGGCTATTATAGAAGATTCATTTAAGACTTCTCCAAGCTTGCTTCTCCGCTGACCAAATTGACCCGGAAAGATGTAAAGTTTGTATGGGGTCAAGCTCAAGAGAAAGCGTTCGAAGAATTGAAGACAAGGTTGACCCAAGCTCCAGTATTGCCATTACCCGATGGAAGCGATGACTTGGTAGTTTATTCTGATGCTTCCTACTCGGGGTTGGGGTGCGTACTAATGCAAAGGGGAAAGGTGATAGCTTATGCATCCCGACAGCCGAAAGTTCACGAGGTTAATTACCCCACCCATGACTTGGAGCTAGCAGCGGTGGTCTTCGCGTTAAAGATTTGGAGGCACTACCTCTACGGAACGAAGTGCACCATTTTCACAGACCACAAGAGCTTGAAGTACTTCTTCGAGCAAAAAGATCTGAATATGAGGCAAATGCGATGGTTGGAACTTATCAAGGACTACGACTATGAAATCCACTACCATCCGGGCAAAGCCAACGTGGTGGCGGATGCCCTTAGCCGAAAGGAAAGACCCGAGCCGATTCGGGTAAAGGCCTATCAGTTAATTATAACCTCTGATGTGATGAATCAGGTTAAGGAGTTCCAAGACGAGGCGTTGAAGGAAGATCGTCTTAACTCCGAAAGGATGAGAGGTCTAGTCACAGAACTGGGTGAGAACACTCTTGGTGTTAAGACCCGGTTTGGGCGAATGTGGATTCCTCGATACGGGGATCTACGTGGGAAGATCATGGAAGAGGCCCATAAGACTCGATACGCCATTCACCCTGGCGCTACCAAAATGTACCATGATATGAAGAAGGATTACTGGTGGCCGGGTATGAAACATGATGTAGTGTAGTACGTGAGCAAGTGCCTGACTTGTTTACAAGTAAAGGCAGAACAACAGAAACCCTACGGGAAGGTCCAACCGTTGGATATACCCGAGTGGAAGTGGGAGCACATTACTATGGACTTTATCACGAAGTTACCACGTACCCCAAAAGGGTTTGATGCTATATGGGTGATAGTCGATCGATTGACGAAAAGTGCTCACTTCCTACCGATCCGCGAAACGTACTCATCCGAGAGATTGGCGGATCTGTTCATCAAGGAAATTGTAGCTCGTCATGGTGTACCGGTGTCTATTGTGTCTGATCGCGACACCCGGTTTACCTCCAAGTTTTGGAAAAGATTTCATGATGCAATGGGGACGAGGCTACACATCAGTATAGCATATCACCCTCAGACGGACGACCAGTCTGAGAGGACGATCCAGAAACTCGAAGACATGCTTCGGGCATGCGTGATCGATTTTGGAGGAAGTTGGGATGATCACTTACCGTTAGCAGAATTCTCATACAATAACAGTTATCATGCCAGCATTGGCATGCCACCTTACGAAATGCTGTACGGTAGGAAATGTAGGACGCCCGTGTGTTGGGGAGACATTGGGCAGATGGAACTGGGAGGTGTCGAGGTGGTTGAAGCAACGACTGAGAAGTTAGAAAAGATCAAAGCCTTCATGAAGGCGGCGAAAGATAGGCAAAAGTCGTATGCTGACAAAAGGCGAAGGCCGATAGAGTTCAAGGTTGGTGACCAAGTTATGTTAAAGGTCTCGCCTTGGAAAGGAATCATCCGGAAGCGGGGTAAGTTGAGTCCGCGGTATATAGGCCCTTTCCGAATCATTGCTCGAGTAGGAGAGGTAGCCTATAGATTGGAATTGCCAGATGAGTTGAGTGGAATTCACCCGACCTTCCACGTATCTCATCTGAGAAAATGTTTGGCCGATGAAGATATGATTGTTCCACTGGAAGATATCGAAGTAGATGAACAGCTCAACTATGTGGAGCAACCAGTGGCAATCCTTGACAGAAAAGAAAAGCGGCTGCGAAACAAAGTGGTTCCCCTCGTGCGTGTACAGTGGAAGCACCGAAAGGGATCTGAGTCTACGTGGGAGACTGAGGAAGAGATGAGACGACATTACCCACGTCTATTCGAGGAATAACAGGTTTCGGGGACGAAACCTTTATAAGGGGGGTGGACTTGTAACAGCCGAAATTTTGATTAGACAAAAAAAAAAATATATATATATAATAAGGAGAAAAGGAAAGGAAAGAGTATTGGAGGAAAAGGAAAGGAAAAAGAAAGTAGAAGGGGGTTTTGTGTAAAAAGTACAAGAAAAGAAAATATCTGATATACATAGGGATGGCTGCCCATTTCTTTTCTCACAACCCTCAAATCAGCGGGAGTTTTAGAGAGAGAAAGAGAGCAGACTACGAGTTTGAAGGAAGAACAAGAAGAAGAGGAAGACGAGTTCGAGGTACTGGGTTCCACGGCTACTGATTTCGAAGGAGTCATACCCAGCAACACAATGTGAGTTCTAAGACCCCTAATTTTAACCGTTTTTGACTGATTTTGGGGCTGGAACGCATCTACGAACTGTTTTCGGGATTATGTGCTTAATCTGTATGTGTATGTGGAAATGTATGTGTATACGGTTAGTTTGGGCTGCAATGCCTACTGTATATAAGGTTCTAGGACAGGTATAAGGGTTTCAGCGTGGATACTAACGATGACTGTCTTAGACCTTTTTCCATGATATGTGTTTAGTTGTTCTAAGTAAATATGATGTTAAATCTATGCTAATGGTGTGTTATGATAATGAACGGGTTATGGAGATAGCACAGGTTAAGTTGCAGGTTGCCATACTCAACCGCATTGTCCAAATGCGGACTGCTAAAGCAAATGTGGTCAAGGTGGTCAACCGTATTAACTAATGCGGATGACCAGGGAAAATACGGTTAAGACATCTGGCAACCGCATTGGCTAATGCGGGTGATAGAACAAATGCCGTCGGGGCTTTTCCTCATTTGCATTGACCCAACACGGGTATATTCGAAATGCAGTTAAGGCAGCGGGAGACTAAAGGAAATGCGGAACGGGCAAGGCCTCATCCGCATTGTTCTAATAAAGTCCAAGGCAATTCAGCCGCATTGCTCAATGCGGACTAATTCAGGAATTTCGGGTGTCATTACTCATCCGCATTGACTAATGCGGATGGGGCAGACCAATGTGAATAAGGTATTACCAATCCGCATTGACTAATGCGGATAGCCAGACTAATGCGGGTAAGCAGAATGCACAGTGTGAATATAAGTTTAGCATGGCCTGATTTATTTGGGTGGGCTAGTAACATAGGCATGATGATGATGATGATGTTGCATGGGTATACCTATGGTATACCATATATGTATGATGCCCTATATAATGATGAATGTATGTTATGTGTATGTTCCTACGGTTATGTATGCTTTATCTTTCCGAAAACTTTACGAATTACGAAACGAATGAACGAAGTATTATGTAACGTAAGGTGAAAGATAATGAAAGAGGAACATGATGATGAATGCATGTATTAATGAATGAATGAAAGATATACGATGATGAATACATGCATTAACGAATGAACGAACTAAGTCTTGCAAGCATTGGATAACATGACTGGTCCTTCTTAGTGATTGACCATGGTATGGTACCTCTACCGCTTACCTACTAGTACCGTGGCATACGTTTTGTTGTTCATTTGTTGACTTCGGCCCGGTAGCTATGACTGATCGGGGTATAGCATATGGTATGGGTACAAAAACCTTCCAATGTGCAAGCGAAGATGAAACGGGATCCTTGTCATTCGACCACAGTAATCATAGCCGAGTGCTATGAAGTAGGTAAAGCCTGACAGGGTCCATATGAGAAATTAAAGATGATGATGTATAACAAAGGATGAAGATAATAATAAATATTATCTCTGTGTATGTATGATGTATGATTTCGAGAAAGAATAGTTTTTAAGAAAACGAAGTATGTTTATTATGAAAACTAGAACTCACTCAGCAACGCTGACTTTTATGTGTTTCCAGTTGGCAGGTAGTGTTGCTGGGGATGGCACGAGGAAACTACTCAGCTCGTGGGGGACGGCATTCTCCTTTTGATTATGCTGCAACGTCATGTGTTGTGGGCCCGTAATGCACGCAACACATTATGCTGCATGCAAGGGCGAGATTTCTTGAGGATTCCCATAAACGGGATTACTTAAGGAATCTCCTTTATGATGAAAAAACATATTTTTGAATTTAATATCTTCTACTAGAGGTCATTATATATGACCCTATGATTGTTGAGGATTCACATGACGGGGATTACTTATGAAATCCTCGGTTTCATATGCTTCAGCAGCAATCATAGTAAAGATAGGCAATGTAAAGAAAGCTTGTATTTTGTAATCAGGTCAACGATGTAAGGCCTTGTAAAAGCTTTTATGATGAAATGAGAAATGTATTCTTATCAATTCCGCTGCGTTATTTTACTGATTACATGTTGTTTATCTAAGATGTCTATGAATGTATACCAAAGGTATGTTTTATGTGCGATGAATGACCAACCGTAAGGTGCCCGGGAACGGGGCCTTACATTCAAAGGGTTAAATATGCATTTAATTACAACTGAAAATTATGAAAGATTTTAGGTCTATGCATAAACTGATGTAGTTTTTTTGAATTCT
The DNA here is from genome assembly GCA_024085815.1 of Flaveria linearis. Lineage (NCBI taxonomy): Eukaryota > Viridiplantae > Streptophyta > Magnoliopsida > Asterales > Asteraceae > Flaveria > Flaveria linearis. Next base: position 36,437,313 of record CM044009.1, on the reverse strand, counting down.
CTTTTGATGTTAACTCCGTAACTAATAATGAACTCTAGTCTGATATCTACTCTGCGCATAATCTGTTTCTTGTTGTATTTCTACTATTTAGATAAAACTGGAAGGCACGTAAAAGTGGACGGCAAAGATGACGAGCTCGTATGTAAACGGGTCGAAAATCTAAAAGCATACATGTCACACCCTTAATTTCCACGAACGGGGTTTTACCGTTAGACGTGTGAACTAACTAGGATCTCAGACAAGCATCAGTTACACCAAACAACTCAATAATTACAAAACATATAAGTTACTTGATAACAGTGAAATAAACCAACATGTTTAAGTATAGCGGAAGCAAAATTAGAAAGCATTTAAACAAATGTTGAAATCTACGCATACACGCGCCCAAAGCAATTTAAGTAAATGTAAACGTAATTAAACCATAAAATCAGTTTAAAAGAGAATGAAGATGATATGCAATGAATGTGGTGTTCCTAGACGTGCCGTACCAACTACCTGAGAGAAAACATGCTGTTGGACCAAAAGAACCAATGAGCCAAGATCAGGAAAACCACTAAGTCCCACATGACATCACAACAACTGCTGAAGACTCCCATCAGCTGTTCTGACAAAATATGAAGAATCAACAGCTGAAGTTCAAAGAACTGAAGTACAACAGCTTAAGATCCCAAAGTACTGAAGATAAGTACTGAAGTCTAAAGTACTGATAAACACAAGTACTGAAGACTTCAAGTACTAAAGACAGGTGCTGAAGATCAAAGTCTGAAGAACTGAAGAACTGATGATCAACTGCTGATGCACAAAGTCTGAAGACAACGACTGAAGACATCAGCTGATGACAACTACTGAAGTCATCAGCTGATGAATCATCTGAAGATCAAAGTCTGAAGACCAAAGTGCTGAAGTTTCAGAGTTTGTCACAACAGCTGAAGAAGTCTTCTTCAGTTGTTGTGATGGTTTATTTTCTTTTCAGTAGTTTTATGTTTTTCATTTCAGTAGTTTGTACAACAGCTGAAGAGTTTGTTCTTCAGCTGTTATAGTTCAGTAGTTGTAAACGACTGAAGAGTTTGTTCTTCAGTCGTTGTAGCTTTTCAGTAGTTTCCTCTTCAGTACTTGTAATAGGTAGAACACTTAGGAAATTTTGTAAGAAGATGTCAGCTGTTGTGACATCTTCAGTAGTTGTGTTCTATCAGTAGTTAATTAAATAACTGTTTAATGTCAGTGGAATCTGACAACAGTATGGGTCATTTGCCTATAAAAGGGCAGTGACCTGAATGTATTCAACGCCGAAACATGTGAAATAAACGAATATTATTCCTTTTAAGGCAGAATTATTCTCTCTCTCTACAATTTACTTTACATGCAATAGTCCTTATGTTCTCGCATTAATTGCTAATTATCATGCTGAATCCACTGCGACCACAATCTAATTGATCAAACTAGAGGCTGAGATCCTAACAAATGGTATCAGAGCAGGTTAATCATTGATCGATTTCACTATTGATCATTTGCTTTTGATCTCTAAGTTTGATCGAATTAGCAATTTGCAAGAATTAGCTGTAGAGAGAGAGATTCTGCTGTTTCTGGCTAAAAACTTAAGGTTCTCTTGGTGGTTTTGAGCTATATTTGTTTTGTTTAAACTTGCGTTTGACTAAAAACTGAGATGACTACACCAACAAACGATCCTCACAATACTGGTTCCTCAACCAAGCCTCCGATGCTTGTGAGGAATGAGTACAACATATGGCAAAGACGTATGCTTCACCACTTGTCTATCAACAGTGCTGGTTGTTGGAAGTCAGTGGTGCATGGACCATACAAGCCTATGGTGAGCATCCCTGAATCTAATGAACAGGTTCCGAAGAAACCTGAACAATATTCAGACGAAGATCTAAAGCTGTTCGAGATTGATGCTAGAGCCCATGGAATTTTAGCCATGGCTATTCCAAATGAGATTTACTCAGGGCTCTTGCATCATGAAACTGCTCATGACCTATGGGTTGCTCTAAAGGAACAATTTGGAGGAACTGATTCCGTCGTAGCAAACAATAGGGAAATTCTCGCCCAAAAATATGAGACATTCTCATATAGAAAGGGTGAGACTCTGACCCAGCAGTTTGAGCGGTTCTCTTGTTTGATTTCTGAGCTGAAGATGGTCAAACAAGAGTACTCCAACAGCCAGATGAACAACAGGTTCCTCACATCACTACCTGAGATATGGGACACTTATACCATTGTCCTACGCTCCAGTGCAATTCTGGAAACTCTATCTCTCACCCAACTTCATGGGAAACTGCTCACCTTTGAGAGAGAGATAGAGCAAAAGAGGAAGTTGTCCACCTCTGGCAAGCTCGCTGATGACTTTGTTCAAGGAAATGCTGCCTTGATAAGTCAGGAGTCAGAATATGCTTCATCAGAAAGTTCTTATGATGAGCATATTGATTTCTCTACCTACTCAGAACAAGCTTTTGTTGGTGTAGGTAGTAGTTTAGGAGGCAGCAGTGATAACTGGTGCTTCTTGATGGAGGATTTGAAGGGCATTCCAGATGATGATCTGGAAGAGATGGATATTTTGAGCCAAATGGCAATGATCAATATCAAATCTCAAAAGTTCTACAAAAGAACTTGTAGGAAATTCCCTGGTCTCTCTGGCAAAACCAAAGTTGGTTTTGACAAGAGCAAGTTGAGGTGTCACAAGTGCCAAAGGCTTGGACACTTTGCTAGAGAGTGTAGATCATCTGGATCTAACTCCTCTGCACCCTTTGTGACTTTTCCAAGCAATAGCTCACAGCACAGAGGGCAACCTTCCTCCAGTTCTGGTCATCCAACACAAGCACAGGCATCACCCGCTTATTTTGTGCCTCAGGGGTATATGCCATACTCATACCCCTGCTACTACGTGCCTCAGTCCAGTCAAACTCAAGCACCTTCGGCTCAACCACCACAGGCTCTTCCTGAGCCTCAATCTTCCCCATCTCATCATCAAACACAACCTCAACAACACAGCTTCTTCACCCCAGGAGTTGTTGACTGGAGTAGTCTACCAGATGATCTATCTGGTCAGGAATAACTACTCCAAGGTGCTGGTCAACATGGTGGTGATAGTCCTTTTGGAAATCTTGCTCTGATGGCCCTTGAGTTTGCTGAGGGGTCATCATCTAACGCCTCATCACATGTATCATCTGAGGCCAAAGCCAAGCTTTGTTTTGAATCATGCATAGCAGCATTTGCTTCTATTAGAGAAGTAAATGTAGCTTTAATAGATAAAAATCTTGAGCTAGAGCACACTATTTCCAAAAGAAAAGCTAATTTTGAGGCTGTACTAAAAGAGAAAAATGATGAGATTTACAAGCTTAAATGCCAAATCAAAGATGGTAAAGCTAGGGAAGATGTACTTCTAGAGAAGTACAGAGACCTCAAGGAAACTCTTGCAAACACCCAAGTAGAGTGTGATCGATGGGTGCAATCATGCAAGGGTTTTGAAATGCTTCTTAAGAAGCAATCAGCTTCCAATGTGAAGTTTGAGATTGGTTATAATCACACTGCTCCTCCTACAGATTTCACTTCAAGAGCAGAAGTTGAATCTGATGGAGAGAGCAATAACCAATCCTTCTCATCATGTGACCTACTATCTTCTGATTCAGCATCATCAGAGATAGAAGTCAGCAACCAATCAGCAGATGCTACAAGAGCTGATGGTTCAAATGCTGACTGTCACATGATCAAAAAGTTGATCAACTCAGGTGTTGTCTCTAGTAGTACTGAAAGTACTAGAGAGCAAGTGATAACACTTGAAGTTCAAACCTCAACTACTGCCAGCACTGAAGAGAAGAAAACTGACAGTAGAAAAGGTTTGAAGACAACTAAAGAAGAGGTCAGGAAAGCAGGTACTAAAGGGAAGAAAACTGCTAGTACTGGTAACAAACAGCTGAAGAACAAGTCTTCAGTAGTTTCATCGTCTTTGGTTGATGGTCAACATGAGATGAAGAAGAAGCCATGTGAGATATGTGACTTGTTCAATCATCTTACTGATGATTGCTAGTACAAAAGGGGTTCCAAACTCAAACAACAGGAGGAAATTAAAGAGCAAATAAAGAAAATGAAAAATGAGTTTGAAACCAAGTTTGTACTAGCAACATCAAAGCCTGAAATCCCTAAGCCCAAAGCTAAATCTAAAAAGAAAGTAGGGAATACTCAGGCAACAGCTGAGGTTGCTCAGAAAAAGATGGTACAACATAGGAATCCATCATCAGCAAACTCCAGTGTGTCTGAAGAGCTGAAAGCTTTATCACAAAGTCAGACACAACTGGTGATGATGGTTCAGCATCTAATGGGAAGAGTCAACCATTTAGATGCTCCTGTGTTGAAACCAAAGAAAAGGAAATCCAAGCCAAAGGGTTCCTCTTCTACACCATTTTCTTCACCTCAGGCTGTTACACATAACACACCTGTTAGTGTTGCACCTATAGTTGAGAACAGACCCAAAACCAAACAGGTTTGGGTCTCTAAAACTAACTAACATGTGGTTATGATTGCAGGGTTCTTCAACATGCCAAAAGAGCATCTGGTATGCAGACAGTGGAGGATCTATGCACATGAAAGGAAGCAGCTCCCTTCTTAATGACTACTCTCAAGGAAAGAAGGGATTTGTCTCCTTTGGCAATGATGCAAAGGGTTACATCATCAGAAAAGGCTTTGTTTCCAATGGGGAAATAAGGTTTGATGATGTTAACCATGTGGAGAATCTCAAGTACAACCTCTTGAGTGTCAGTCAAATGTGTGATAAAGGCCATATTGCCCTTTTCACAAGCCAGAACTGTCGGATTCTGTCATCCAAAGTTCTAAATTTGATTGACAAGGTGTTGGATGAATACACTCTCCTGAAGGCCAACAGGACAGGAAGAGTGTATGCCTTAGATCTTTCCAAAAAAGATAGATCTAAAAGGCCATCCTTGCCTATTCTCCAAGGCATCTTCTCAAGAATCTACTCTATGGCATAGAAGGCTGGGGCATGTTAATTTCAAGAACATGAATCAGTTGATAAGCCATGGTTTAGTAAGAGGATTGCCTTTGAAGGAGTTCAAGTGTGAAGACAACTGCACTGCTTGCTTAAAAGGAAAACAACACAAAGTTTCATTCCCTTCAATAGAAGAATCAATGTCCACTGCCTGCTTGCAGCTCCTGCACATGGATCTCTTTGGTCCTGTCAGAGTGATGAGCATGGCAAAGAAGAAATACTGCCTGGTAATTATGGATGATTATTCCAGGTATGTATGGACTTTCTTCTTGCACTCAGCCAAGACAATCATGAACTTTGTGTTATTTGTAGAAAAGCAGTATTCCTTATAGGTCAAGTGTGTGAGGAGTGACAATGGAACAGAATTTAGAAACCACACACTTGATGACTTCTACCTGTCCAAGGGAATTAAGAGGCAGTTTAGTATTCCTAGAACTCCTGAGCAGAATGGAGTGGTGGAGAGAAAGAACAGGACTCTCATTGAAGCTGCAAGGTCAATGCTGGCTGACTCAGGATTGCCACTAACCTTTTGGGCTGAAGCTGTCAATACAGCTTGCTATGTACAAAATAGAACTTTAGTGAATAAGAGGTTGATGAAGACTCCTTATGAAATTCTTCATCATTTGGCTCCTCTAATTTCATTCTTTAGAGCCTTTGGGTGTCCATGTTTTATTCTCAACACTAGCAACCCACTCCAGAAATTTGCTAGTAAGGTGGATGCAGGGTATTTTGTTGGTTATTCATCAACTTGCAAGGCATACAGAGTCTTCAACTGTAGGACAAAAGTGGTTGAAGAAACTCTGCATGTTAAGTTCAATGAATCTCCAAAGGACAAGATTTCACAAAACCCTGTGGAGCTGTTTGATCTGGACATACTGCAATATGTTCCTTATCACCCTCCAGCTGTTGAGCCTGTCAACAGTTGTCCACCTGGTGGTACTGATTATGATGTAGTCAGTACTCACCTCTTCAGGTTTGGTGACAACCTGCCTGAGTCCACTAAACCTGATGCTCCTGTAGCTTCAGCAGCCCCATCCACAACAAATGCTGATGAGATTTCTGCATGCTCTACTTCATTTGAGCTGCCATCTCCTACATGGTTTCAAGAATCTCCATCACCAGTTGTTGCTACTGAAAGTCCTACAAACACTTGCACTGACATTATAGTCTATCAAGAGCTGAAGAATCACCCCACATCTCAAATCATTGGTGATATCAATGCTGGAGTTTCAACCAGGAGTCAATTGTCCAATTTCTGCTTCTATGCTCTCTTCATCAGTCAGCAAGAGCCAAAGAGCTATCATGTTGCTTTAAGAGACAATGGATGGGTTGAAGCAATGCAGCTTGAGCTTCTTTAGTTCAAGAAACAGCAAGTGTGGGAGCTTGTTCCTTTACCCCAAGGGAAGTGTGCAATAGGCACCAAATGGGTATTCAGGAACAAAACAGATGATAAGGGCTAAATTGTCAAGAACAAGGCCAGGCTGGTTGTCCAAGGATTTGCACAAGAGGAAGGCATCGATTATGATGAGGCCTTTGCTCCTGTGGCAAGACTGGAAGCAATCAGACTGTTCTTAGCTTATGCTGCCTTTTACAGTCTTAAGGTTTATCAAATGGATGTCTAAAGTGCCTTCTTATATGGAAAAATAAAAGAAGAAGTTTATATGTGTCAACCACCAGGCTTTGAGGACAACAAACATCCTGATTTGGTGTATAAGCTTGATAAGGCTCTTTATGGGCTGAAGCAAGCTCCTAGAGCTTGGTATGAGACACTCTCAACTTTTCTTTTAGAGAATAAGTTCACTAGAGGCACCATTGATAAAACCTTATTCATCAAGACTGTGGGACAACATAAGCTCCTTGTTCAAATTTATGTAGATGACATCATCTTTGCATCCTCTGATCTAAAGTTGTGTGATGAATTTACAATGCTCATGAAGCAAAAGTTTGAAATGAGTGCTATGGGGGAATTACAGTTCTTTCTAGGTTTGCAAATCAAACAAAGGGATGATGGAATTTTCATCCATCAGTCCAAATACACCAAAGAGTTGTTGAATAAGTTTGATTTACAAACCTGTAAGCCCTGTTCTACTCCCATGAGCAGCATCACACAACTAGATGTAGATCAGATAGGTAAAGCGGTTGATGAAACCCTTTACAGATGTATGATTGGGTCCTTGATGTACCTTACAGCTTCTAGACCAGACATCATGTTTGCAACATGTGTTTGTGCTAGATTTCAGGCTGCACCTAAAGAATCCCATTTGATTGCAGTCAAAAGGATCTTTAGATATCTGCAAGGTACCCAATCACTAGGTCTTTGGTATTCAACTGGGCATTCTTGCAAATTAGTTGCTTTCTCTGATAGTGACTATGCAGGATGCAAAGTCACCAGAAAATCCACTTCTGGTGGTTGCCAATTCCCAGACAATTGTTTAGTTTCTTGGCAGAGTAAGAAACAAACATCAATTGCTACATCCACTGCTGAAGCTGAGTACATTGCTGCTGCAAGTTGTACATCTCAGATACTCTGGCTTCAGAACCAACTCTTGGATTATGGCATTACAGAGACTAAGACTCCATTATTAATGGATAGTGCTTCAGCTCTTTGCATTGTCAAAAATCCAGTCCAACACTCTAGGACAAAACATATAGAGATCAGACATCATTTTATTAGGGATTGCTATGAAAAGGGTCTGATTGATCCAAAGTTTGTGCCTAGTGCTGATGAGCTTGCAGATATATTTACTAAGCCTTTAGATAGTGTCACATTTCAAAACTTGGTACTAAGGCTTGGTATGCTGCAGCTCGAATAATTTGACCAATACTGATGCTCTCAGTTCACAAGTACTGATGAGCATTAGTATGCAAAGGTCAAATATAAGTACTGATGAGTAATTTAGTCTTCAGCATTTTCACAACTACTGAAGACTAAAAGGCTTCAAAGTACTGATGTACATTATTTGTTGAAAACAACTGATGTAGTGAGGTGGATTACAACTACTGATGTATCATTTTCAAACAAATAAGTACTGAAGAACAAATTTTGTTCACAAGTACTGATGTGTAATTTACACAAGTACTGAAGACAAAATTTGTTCACCAGCTCTGGAATATTTCATCAGCACTTGTGAACATCTGATCACAAGAGCTGAAGGCATAAATACTCACAAGAGCTGAAGGGTCAATGAAACATCTGAAAGTCAGCCAAAGAGCTGATGAGTAAATGTGGAGGTCAGCATGAAACAACTGATTTGACGGAAACAGCTGATGAGTAATTTTATTCTTCAGCTGATGCCAACAGCTGTTGTTTCATACCCAAACAACTGAAAGGACAAAACCATGTCTTCAGTAGTTTCACAACTACTGATGACTAACACCAAGTCCTCAGTTGTTTACAACAACTGAAGCAATACCATGTCTTTAGTAGTTCACAACTACTGATATCAGTAGTTCACAACTACTGAAGGCTAACACCAAGTCTTCAGTTGTTACAACGCCTGAACAGCTGAAAACTAGGTCTTCAGTAGTTTATAACTACTGAAGACTGATAACAAGTCTTCAGCCGTTTACATCTGAAGGACAAAACCAACGTCTCAGTAGTTTCAACTACTGAAGACTAACACCAAGTCCTCAGATGTTATAACCACTGAAGGTTAAAACCACGTCATCAGTAGTTTCAACAACTGATAACTAACACCAAACCTTCAGTAGTTTTCTTTCAGCCTTTGCCATACCCTATAAATACCCAACCTTCAGAGCTTTTCATTCTCACTTGACCTAACTTTTCAAAACCTCTGAAAATCCCATACACCATTAATGGCGGCCATGCAACTCAAACCTTGACACAACTGTGTAGCTCATCTCACCAAATCGCCATTATGGCCCAAGTTTCACAATGCCGTCGATCTAATGACCGACTCACCATACCAGACGGCATTCCTTCTCAACCCCACCATATACACCGACTCCCTATCGGAGTTCTGGACGAACATCATCGTCCAAACCGGAGAGAATGATGGCGAGGTCTCTCTCCGGTCCTCCGTAAACAACCACCAAGTGGTTATCACTCCAGCTACCATTCGAGAAACCCTAAAGCTGGAGGATGCCACCTACCCAACCTCTTACCCCAAAGGCGCCCTCGATCTATGCTTCACTGCCAACGACTATCAGGGCGACCTCTCTGCCACCACCTTATTGAAGAAACACTTCCCAGATCCCCAACGACTAATCTTCCACATGGTGAATGTGTGTCTGGCTCCCAAAACTTCTTCATGGGACCAGATGTCAACAAGGTGGCAACAGGTATTGTATTCTACCCTGGATAAACAACCCCTAAATTTTACTGATATTATATTTTTGGAACTCAAGGATATGGCCACAAAACCCATTTCTAACCGTTGGATCTTGTATCCTCGGTTCATAATGGCCATCATCCAGAGCCAGCTTCAAGCTAAGGGACTTGTTGGCACTGGGGTCCCTGCCATGGCTGTTCTAGCCGAGGTATACTCCAGGCACAACACCGACCACACACTCAAACAGGCTGGCCGGCTGCGAAAACCCACGCAGCAGGAACCCACAGCCTCCACCTCCAAATCCAAAGTCCCCACCAAGCCAAAAGCCAAGAAGAAGCCCAAAAAGGCTACTCAGGGAAATGAGTCCCCTGAGGATGCCCATGCAACACAAAGGCAGGATGTGGCTGCTGGTTCGATTCTCCCAGCAGCTACCATGACTCAACCCACCACAACCGCACAGGTCTCCTCTCATCAGGAGCCTGATGCAAGCACTACTGGGGCACCTACACATCTGGGGTCTTTCTCACTTGAGGAGACTGCCATTGACATGCACACTCCTCCCCATGTGCACTCTGCTTCTAGCCCATCTCCCACAGAAGCCGCCCCATAAAGTCCAACCCTAATAATTGCCAAAGTGTTGACCCACCTGAGCACTCCACCCTCTCCCCAGAAACCTATTACTACTGGGGAGCCTCCAACCGAAGAGACGGTGGATACAAGTGCTGGTGGGAGCCCCCAACACAGAGAATCACATGTCCAATATCCCAGTGTGGCTAGGGAGATAGGACATTCTGGTGAGGCTGCCACTTCCCATGCATCAGCACATGAGCAGGGAGAAGCTGGTACAAGCAATAAGACCTCACCAGAGGCAACTGCCGATGATGGATCCAATCCGGAGGCTGGAAGTCCCCAGTACCAATACAAAGGGGCACATGCTACTACTGAGCCACACTTAGAGCATGTATATCCTGACACAGTCAGGAGGTCAGGTGATTCAGCTCACACTGATGATGACCTGAGCTTCTTCTTTGACGTAGTTGCTCAAAACACTATCTTAGAGGATGAGATAAGCAGACTCAAAGAGCTGCTTGCTCAAATGACTCAAGATAGAAGTCCATCTGCCACCACAAACCCACAGATGGCACCTTCACCCGAAGGTCTCATATACACTGAGCCACTCCCACAAACTCAGCCACCAGCCCCTGCTTCTGGCACTAGCTCTCAGGGCCAGAACCCCCCTGAGCAGCTAGATGCTATGCTCCAGAAATCCCTGCCTCTCATCACACCCATAATCACAGAAATTGTGATGAAAACCATTGATGAGAGGCTTCCCACTCATATCCAACCTCTGGTAGAGGTTGCTGTTGCTAAAGCACTTGCTGAGAGTCAAACCCCAACCAATGCACCCAAAAAGGGGGAGACCTCAGTGCAAGTTAAGAGGAAGAGGGGAGAGGAGGAGTTAGAAGTAGGTAGAAAGGAGGTGATTAAGAGGGAGAAGGTTCAGGAGACTATGGGGAAGGGGAGGGAGAAGGAGGAGAGAGCTGAAAAAGAAGTGACTGGAATCCAAAAGGATTTCAGTGTCACTTATCAAAAGAAAGGAGAAAAGAGAGGAGAGGTGAGGGAGAGTGCTGATCCTGATCTAGCAGCCCTTGTCAAGGAGGCTGATGCTGAGCATAGCCGATCAATGGACTCTGTCATTGATCAGCTGTTCAGGCAAGGCTTTGACAAGGACACTGCCTTGCTAGATCAGGAGATCAGGAACATGGAGAGAAGAGAGATTGAGTACCGATGGACTACTTATAGCCAAGAGAAAAGAAAGAAACTTGAGGCTATGAGTAGGTTCACTTCGAAGTACCTGGGCAGGCCAGTCCTTGATGTCAAAGCATGGACCAGGGACGGAATCTTGGCTATAGCCACCAAGATCTGTTCAGCTGGTGACTTCACAAAAGGACCGGTCGCTGAGGCCCTCTCAGAAGCCGGTGCTGGGAACAGGACACTGCTAGTAAAACAGACCAAACCAGCTCTTATCTCTAGGTTACTAGCAGTGCCTGCCAACATTCCCACACCAACAACCCAACCACAACCCACTAAACCAACCCCTTCACCATCAAAACCGGCAGCCAATGATCCACCCTTGAAGAAGAAGAGAAGGGTGTTGAGGCTGCAAGAAGAAGAAGAAGAGGAGGATGAGGAGGATAGACTGCCCCTTTCAGCAGTCATCCCTCTACCAAAAGCCAAACCTCAAACCATCACTCCCACCTCACAGATGGACACTGTGAGGGTAAAGATAGAGGAAGAGGCGCAGCAGCAGCTTCATGATGCTGAAATGCTTAAGTCAATTGACCAAGCATATGCTGCCTCCACCTCTATCATGAACATGAAGAAGGAAGCTCTGAGACTCTTCACTTTCAAACAAACCTTCCAATATAACAAAGAGAGAGTGAGGACTTGGCCTGATCCTAGGGTGGCTCACAGGATCACAAAGAAAGATATTCCTGTGAGGTACAAGAGCCAGATGAAGAGGATTGTAGATGAAGTAATCACAGTGGCTCTTGTATTAACACCTTGTGAAATTGTGGATGAGTTCGAGAAGGCCTATAAGTCTAAGCAACCACCCGAAATGATGTTGGAGAATAGGGTGGTTAGGAAAGGCTTAGTTTATAAGAGGCTTGAGAACTTCCGCAAAAATGAGCTCAACTTGTTGCTAGAGGGCAGACATCCAGATGAATTTGCTTATCGGCAAATCACAACAGTTGAGCTCAAGAATGGCAAACAGGTCAAGTTTGTCTCAGAGCTGTACGGCCGTGAAGGATTATTTGATGGTGGGGCTGAGGACCTATCTAAAGAAGAACAAATGATTTTTGTCCGAGCCTACACCAGAGAATCCTACAGGCTTGTACGTGGGAGGTAGGTTTCATGGATGGGACAACAGCTCTGTGTCCAATTCCCCAAAACAGGGCTCCCATCCATACTTAGCCAAACAAATACCAGAAACCTTCTCCCAGGCCAGTGCTTATCAGGGTCAACTTCTGATCTGATCCAGAAGGAAATAGACCAATCCTTATGCCAATAATAAGTGGGACAACAAATAATTAGAGGTTTTGGCTGCATTGGTTCAGGGGGAGTTTGTTGGACCAAAAGAACCAATGAGCCAAGATCAGGAAAACCTCTAAGTCCCACATGACATCACAACAACTGCTGAAGACTCCCATCAGCTGTTCTGACAAAATCTGAAGAATCAACAGTTGAAGTTCAAAGAACTGAAGTACAACAGCTGAAGATCCCAAAGTACTGAAGATAAGTACTGAAGTCTAAAGTACTGATAAACACAAGTACTGAAGACTTCAAGTACTGAAGACAAGTGCTGAAGATCAAAGTCTGAAGAACTGAACAACTGATGATCAACTGCTGATGCACAAAGTCTGAAGACAACGACTGAAGACATCAGCTGATGACAACTACTGAAGTCATCAGCTGATGAATCATCTGAAGACCAAAGTCTGAAGATCAAAGTGCAGAAGTTTCAGAGTTTGTCACAACAGCTGAAGAAATCTTCTTCAGTTGTTGTGATGGTTTATTTTCTTTTCAGTAGTTTTATGTTTTTCATTTCAGTAGTTTGTACAACAGCTGAAGAGTTTGTTCTTCAGCTGTTATAGTTCAGTAGTTGTAAACGACTGAAGAGTTTGTTCTTCAGTCGTTGTAGCTTTTCAGTAGTTTCCTCTTCAGTACTTGTAATAGGTAGAACACTTAGGAAATTTTGTAAGAAGATGTCAGCTGTTGTGACATCTTCAGTAGTTGTGTTCTATCAGTAGTTAATTAAATAACTGTTTAATGTCAGTGGAATCTGACAACAGTATGGGTCATTTGCCTATAAAAGGGCAGTGACCTGAATGTATTCCACGCCGAAACATGTGAAATAAACGAATATTATTCCTTTTAAGGCAGAATTATTCTCTCTCTACAATTTACTTTACATGCAATATTCCTTATGTTCTTGCATTAATTGCTAATTATCATGCTGAATCCGCTACGAACACAATCTAATTGATCAAACTAGAGGCTGAGATCCTAACACATGCTAAAGTCAGTACAAAGACTGGTGAGTTCACAGGTTTATCAGAAAACAGTAATTAACAGTAATGAAATTCCAGATTTAGTAATCAAATCGTATAAGTAGGTCGCTAGCCTACAACAAATCACTATGTGTATGAAGTCGCGACCGAGCTGACAGTAATAATAATATAATGAATGCCCCGGCTGTGGAATCCCTTTCACAACACTGTAAAACAGGCTAATTATTCACCCGTTTGACCTCCAGTCAAGCTAGCGTGACTAGCCGGACGTGGTTTGTCAAACCCATTAGATCTACTAACAATCACCTACTAACAATCAACTCGCTAGTAACATATTAACGGTCCGAAGAGGCGTGGTATAACACCATAGTATCAGGTATATGCAGTATTACGAAATCTAAAATATTTTATCGTATTTGAAAAACACATGTTTCTCTCCTCCAAAAAGAGTAAATATATTAAAGTGGAGCTGTAAACTCATCTTAAAAGCACAGCAACAAGTAACGCAGAGAACAGGAAGTTAGGTTTCCAAATAACCTGAATTTCATTTAATATATATTTATTATTAATTATCAATTATAAACATAGAGATTGTATAGTTTCACGTTCCACGGCTCGGTTATGGTGTCGGTTATCGGTTGTTTTCCACGTACAAGCAAAACACCCACATATACAACCCATATAATCATAAAACCCAATTACCCACTCTTGCTCCGTCTCATACATGGATGTATTCTTTATATATATATGCATATATATGTTCAAGACTTTTTATAAAAGTTATTACGGTTCATAATATATAACTTAAAACTCAAAAATGTGAAACGACCAAACCATAACACATTCACATATATATTAAATACATGTACGTACTGCGTACACACAAGCATAAGCACATGAACATACCCATCTAACGCAACAATGCAAAACATCACGTATGCTCGATACATTTTACATAATTAGTAGAACATTCATAATTATAATGCACAACTCTTTTATATATTTATATATCCATGACCGAACACATACATACATACATACATACATACATACATACATACATACATACATACATACATACATACATACATACATACATACATACATACATACATACATACATACATACATACATACATATATACATACATACATACATACATACATACATACATACATACATACATACATACATACATACATACATACCTACATACATACATACATACATACCTACATACATACATACATACATACATACATACATACATACTACATACATACATACATACATACATACATACATACATACATACATACATACATACATACATACATACATACATACATACATACATACATACATACATACATACATACATACATACATACATACATACATACATACATACATACATACATACATACATACATACATACATACATACATACATACATACATACATACATACATACATACATACATACATACATACATACATACATACATACATACATACATACATACATACATACATACATACATACATACATACATACATACATACATACATACATACATACATACATACATACATACATACATACATACATACATACATACATACATACATACATACATACATACATACATACATACATACATACATACATACATACATACATACATACATACATACATACATACATACATACATACATACATACATACATACATACATACATACATACATACATACATACATACATACATACATACATACATACATACATACATACATACATACATACATACATACATACATACATACATACATACATACATACATACATACATACATACATACATACATACATACATATTATCAATAAATTGTAATCTATTTTTGGAATTGTCCATTTATTTAATAATTCGAGATTATGAGGAATATCATATTCTTCCTCAATACTGTTTTTAACAGTATCTCTATCTTCTATGATATTCATTTTGTTTTTGAATAAATCAATGTTGAACTTTCTCCATAATAAAGTTTATTTACCCTGGCTCTGTTACCACAAGGGCAGGACCTTGTGGGAAAATTAAAATAAAAAGGGATTCTAAGAAGGATTATAAACCCTATATAATATGCAAAAAATATGGTCGTCCAGGCCATAAAGCAAAGACATGTTGGGTAAAAAAGAAACTCAATAATATTGAAGATGAAAACCTAAAGGATACATTATATAAAACCCTAATTAATTCTGAGTCTAATTCAGAATCAGAAAACTCTTCCTATGAAGAATTAAATATATTAGAAGAAGAAGATTTAATAACTTCAGATGAAGAATGTTTTCCTTGTAAAACAGGAAAAGGATGTTGTCGATCAGACACGGAAGATGAAGAAGATATTTATCAAATAATTGCTCCATATGAGAATATGGAAATAAATGTTATTTCTAATGATATTTTAGATCTATTGAAAGCAATAGAAGATAATGAAATTAGAGAGAAAATTACTTCTCAAATAATTGGGAAAAATAAAACTTCAACTTCGATAGCAGTTGAAGATTTTAAGCCTTATACTTCAAGTGAGGTTAAGAGACAATTAAGTCAGAAAAATAAGATTGGCAATTCTGTCAATATTGAGGAACTAAAGTTAGAAGTTGATAATTTGAAATTATAAATTAAGAATCTTAAGGGAAAAAATATAAACTTAGAAGAAAGAATAAGAAGTTTAGAAATGAAGGAGGTCATAAACAATCCTGAAACCTCTAACAAATTTCTAACATCCTTAGAAAGAGATGAAAATTTCTTATCTATATACGAGATGGTTATATCCCATAAGTGGCATATAAAAATTAAGCTATTAATAGAAAATAATTATTCGATAGAATTAGTTGCTTTACTAGATAGTGGAGCTGATCTGAATTGTGTTCAAGAGGGCATTATCCCTACAAAGTATTTTCATAAAACTAGTCATAAAGTTAGTTCTGCTGGTGGAGAACCAATGATTATAAATTATAAATTACCTCAAGCATATATTTGTCAAAATAAGGTTTGTATTCCAAACAGCTTTATGATTGTAAAAAATCTAACTAGCCAAATAATACTTGGTACACCATTTTGGAATAAGATTTTTCCGATAAAACATATTGATAAAAATGCATTATAGGAACTTATAAAGGAAAAGAAATAACTTTTCAATTTGTTCACAAACCTATTCCTAGGTTTATAAATGATATTGAAGAATCATTAATACAAGCAAAACAAAACCAAATTAATTTTCTTAAACAAGAAATAAATAATCTTACAATAGAAGAGAAATTGGAAAATCCCAAATTACATGACAAAATAAAGCTAATACAACATCAATTTTCATTACAAATTTGTAGTGATCATCCAAATGCTTTTTGGGATAGAAAGAAGCATATAGTCTCCCTTCCATATGAGAATGACTTTAATGAAAGTCAGATACCTACAAAAGCTAGACCATGTCAAATGAATTCTGAATATTTAGAGTTATGTAAAAATGAAATAAAAACTTTAACAGAAAAAGGTTTAATAAGTCCTTCAAAGTCTCCATGGTCATGCACCGCCTTCTATGTTAATAAACATTCTGAGCAAGAAAGAGGAGCCCCAAGGTTAGTAATAAACTACAAACCCTTAAACAAAGTTTTAAAGTGGATTAGGTATCCTATACCTAATAAAAAGATTTATTAGATAGATTAAATAATGCTATAATATTTTCAAAATTTGATTTAAAATCTGGATATTGGCAAATTCAAATAGATGAGAAAGACAGATATAAAATTGCCTTCACAGTACCATTTGGTCATTATGAATGGAATGTCATGCCATTTGGACTAAAAAATGCTCCAAGTGAATTTCAAAATATAATGAATGATATTTTTATTCATTTCAGTGACTTTATAATAGTCTACATAGATGATATCTTAGTATTTTCAAAAGATATTGAAACTCATTTCAAACACCTAGAAATTTTTAAAGGTATAATCATAAAAAATGGTTTAGTAATATCAAGACCAAAAATGTTGCTTTTTCAAAGAAAGATAAGATTTTTAGGTCATAATATTGAAAAAGGAAACATAATTCCAAAAATAGAAGTATTGAATTTGCTTCTAAGTTTTCTGATGAAATAACTGATAAAACCCAGTTACAAAGATTTTTAGGAAGCTTAAATTATATTTCTCCATATTATAAAAATCTAGCTCAAGACACAGCCATCTTATATGACAGATTAAAGAAAAACCCACTACCGTGGTCTGATGTTCATACTAAGGCAGTACAAAAGATTAAACAAAATGTTAAAAACCTTCCATGTTTGATGATAGCAAAACCCGAATGGGAAAAAATAATAGAAACAGATGCCAGTAATATTGGCTATGGAGGGATTCTAAAGCAGATCTCCCCAATAACAAGAATTTCTTGTAAGATTCCATTCAGGGAAATGGAATGAGAGTCAGAAAAATTATGCTACAATTGCAAAAGAAGTTTTAGCAATTGTCAAGTGTGTTTTAAAATTTCAAGATGATCTATATAATCAAAAGTTTTTAATAAAAACTGATTGTCAAGCAGCAAAATATATGTTTAATAAAGATTTTAAACATGATGTCTCTAAACAAATGTTTGCTAGATGGTAATCTCATCTTGCACCATTTGATTTTGAAATAATATATAAAAAGGGAATAGAAAATAGTCTACCTGATTTCTTAAGAAGAGAATATTTCTTATAATTTATTTTGCAGATGTTATGAAGAAAATTAAAGGACCTTTAAAAATAGCCTTTAATAATATACAAATTGAGATGGATGATTATTCAACCATGATAATGGTTAGACATTATTATACGAATGATATCATGCAGGATTATACTTTGCATCCTGTAGATAGAGCTCATATGCTCAAAGAAAATATGGATCTAATAAAAAACTTTAGGAATCAAATACAGATTCTTAAAGAAAAAGAGAAAATAATCTCTTCTGCCTAATTATATTTTTAGGAATGATTCCTCGAGATAGAGGAAAACAACCTTTCTCGAATAGAGGAAGAGGAAGAGGCCCTAATGGAGGGAGGATTTTAGGGCAAATATGTAACACCCGGAAAATTTTCTAATCGAGTCAAGTGGTAGTGATTGGGCTCGGATGAAAAACCATTTAATAAATATAAAATGGTTGCGGGCATTACACCGAGTTAACCCAACGGGTCACGAGTTTAACGAGTTTGGGGTCCCGGGAACGCCTGGCATATAAATAGATGGATCAGCTGAGCAACTCTCATTTTCACTCAAACGCCATTCTAGAGAGAGAAAGTGTAGAGAGAGAAAGTGCCGGATTGAAGCTCGGGTGGTCAAGAATCGAAGGCTGGTGTTTGTGGACTCCTAAACTACAAGAATCAAGGTAATAAACGTACCTAAATTGCTGCATTTAGTGAAAAACCCGAGTTTGGGGTTTTTGGGTTTTTAAGTGGCAAAAATCACCCCAAAACACACGTTTTAGAGTAAAAAAACGTGTAATGAGCTTAGATATAGCTTCCTGGATGATAATCCAAGGGTTTGGGTGGAAAGGATTGGATTTTTGGGCTAAAACGAGCTGATTCGTAAATTTCAGCTCGTTCTGCGAAATTAAGGTCTCGACCAGCGAAACTATAAGTTCGTCCAGCGAAACTGGAAGGATTTACAGCGAAGTTACAGTTTCGCTGCAGCGAAACTACATATTCGCCTGAGCGAAACTATAGTTTCGCTGATGACAATGCCAATGCCCAAGTTAACCTTAGATATTGCGAAACTAGGGAATTCCAACGAAAGTTGGGCGCTCGAGGTAGCGAATCTGTCCAGCGAAACTGGCAGAATGCTGCCCGGCGAAACTAGCAGCGAAACTGCTGATTCGCCCGGCGAAACTGCTGGCGAATTTACGGGCGAAACTACCTGCGAACTTAGTAGCGAAATTAGGCAGAAATTAACTCTTTTGAGTGTTAACTTATTTGCAGGTAGTGTAGTGTGACCCGCGACTTTAAGGCTTGATTGAGAAGCTGCTTGTCAAGCACAGGTGAGTTCTAGGACCCCTCATTTACTGATTTTAAATGATTTTTGGGGCTGGAACACATATAAACTTGTTTACTGACGTATGTATGTATGACCCATTTGGGTATAATGTTGTGTTATACGTCTAAGGTATGGTTGTGGACTCGGCACGTTATATAAGGTCCTAGTATGAGTCCCCACGGTCTTGGAGGGACAGTTAGTGCTACTGCACCAGGATGACGCATAGTAAGTCCCGGATTAGGGAAGGATACGGGAGTAAGTGCCTAATGATGATTGATGATGTAGGCTATGTATGTACGAGGTTATGTATGATGATGTATGATGATGCATGTATGATGTTATGTATGACGATGTACGTATGATGATATGTATGATGATGTATGTATGATGTGTGTGTTCCTTATCATATGTATGAATATCTTTCGATGGCTTTAC
The DNA here is from genome assembly GCA_024085815.1 of Flaveria linearis. Classification (NCBI taxonomy): domain Eukaryota; kingdom Viridiplantae; phylum Streptophyta; class Magnoliopsida; order Asterales; family Asteraceae; genus Flaveria; species Flaveria linearis. The sequence goes on along the minus strand of CM044009.1, from coordinate 36,417,434 downwards.
GTATGAACGAACGAACAAAGTATTATGTAACGTAAAGTGAAAGATAACGAAAGAGGAACACGATGACGAATGCATGTATTAATGAATGAATGAATGATTAAAAGATGATGAATACATGCATTAATGAACGAATGAACGAAAGATGTCTTGCAAACATTGGATAAGGTTAACGGGTCCTTCTTAGTGATTGACCATATGTATGGTGTCCCTACCGCTTACCTCTAGTACCGTGGCATACGTTTTGCTGTTCATTTAATGACTTCGGCCCGGTAGCTAATAACGTTCGGGGTATAGCAGATGGTAGTGGTACAAAAGATATCCAATGTGCAAGAAAAGATGTAACATGTATTAATGAATGAACGAATGATTAAAAGATGATGAATACATGCATTAACGAATGAACGAACGAAAGATGTCTTGCAAACATTGGATAAGGTTAACGGGTCCTTCTTAGTGATTGACCATATGTATGGTATCCCTACCGCTTACCTCTAGTACCGTGGCATACGTTTTGCTATTCATTTAATGACTTCGGCCCGGTAGCTAATAATGTTTGGGGTATAGCAGAAGGTAGTGATACAAAAGATATCCAATGTGCAAGTAAAGATGTAACGGGGTCCTTGTCATTCGACCACAGTAATCATGGCTGCGTGCCATGAAGTGGGTAAAGCCTGACAGGACCTAAACGAGAAGTGAAAGATAACGATGTATGACGAACGAATGAATGAACGAACGAGATAATAAAGATATTATCCATATGTATGTACGATGTATGATCACATGTAAAGAATGAACGGTTTTAATATGAACAAAGTATGTTTATTATAAAACTAGAACTCACTCAGCAACGCTGACTTTTTATGTGTTTCCAGTTGGCAGGTAGCGTTGCTGGGGATGGCACGAGGCGGCTACTCAGCTCTTTTGGGATGGCATTCGCTTTTTGATTATGCTGCAACGTCATGTGTTGTGGGCTCATAACGCACGCAACTCATCACGTTGCATGCCATTATGAGATTTCTTGAGGATTCCCATAAAAGGGATTACTTAAGAAATCTTCTTTAATTTTAAATATGCTACCACGCACTGGATGTGCGTGTGCATAGCACATGCAACAAAATATGTTGCATGAGAGTGTCAAGAGTGTTCCTTAAGGGTTCCGATGTACGGAATTACTTAAGGAATAATCTTTAGTATAAAAATATAATTTTTATATTTTTGAACTTAATATCTTCTCTAGAGGTCGCTGTATGACCCTATGAGGAGAGACAAAGTAGAGAAAGCTGTATTTTGTAATCATGTCAATAATGTAATGACTTTTATGAATGAATGAGAATGTATATTTTATTAATTCCGCTGCGTTATTTTATGATTATATACATTATGTATGCTTTACGTGCGATGAACCACCAACCGTAAGGCGCCCGGGAGCGGGGCCTTACAAGTTGGTATCAGAGCAAAAGTTTAAGTAAAATGGGTAAATTTTTCAAAAATAAACCTAAAACTTAAACTGAGAAATGGGGAAGAAAGGGGATGAATGCCATCTGAGTAGCTGCGTGCCATCTAGTATTTTCCTAATGATAATCAAAGTTATGTGCGCGTGTAATGTGGTTTATGTGTGCTGTTAGATTTAGATACTGATGTAGTCAGTAAGGGTAATGCTTGGGGTACGAAAAGTAGAGTAAGTGACTAATCACAACTGCTGATTCGCCCGGCGAAACTGCTGGCGAATTTACGGGCAAAACTACCTGCGAACTTAGTAGCGAAATTAGGCAGAAATTAACTCTTTTGAGTGTTAACTTATCTGCAGGCAGTGTAGTGTGACCCGCAACTTTAAGGCTTGATTGAGAAGCTGCTTGTCAAGCACAGGTGAGTTCTAGGACCCCTCATTTACTGATTTTAAATGATTTTTGGGGCTGGAACACATATAAACTTGTTTACTGACGTATGTATGTATGACCCATTTGGGTATAATGTTGTGTTATACGTCTAAGGTATGGTTGTGGACTCGGCACGTTATATAAGGTCCTAGTATGAGTCCCCACGGTCTTGGAGGGACAGTTAGTGCTACTGCACCAGGATGACGCATAGTAATTCCCGGATTAGGGAAGGATACGGGAGTAAGTGCCTAATGATGATTGATGATGTAGGCTATGTATGTACGAGGTTATGTATGATGATGTATGATGATGCATGTACGATGTTATGTATGACGATGTACGTATGATGATATTTATGATGATGTATATATGATGTGTGTGTTCCTTATCATATCTATGAATATCTTTCTATGGCTTTACGTATGAACGAACGAACAAAGTATTATGTAACGTAAAGTGAAAGATAACGAAAGAGGAACACGATGACGAATGCATGTATTAATGAATGAATGAATGATTAAAAGATGATGAATACATGCATTAACGAACGAATGAACGAAAGATGTCTTGCAAACATTGGATAAGGTTAACGGGTCCTTCTTAGTGATTGACCATATGTATGGTATCCCTACCGCTTACCTCTAGTACCGTGGCATACGTTTTGCTGTTCATTTAATGACTTTGGCCCGGTAGCTAATAACGTTCGGGGTATAGTAGATGGTAGTGGTACAAAAGATGTCCAATGTGCAGGAAAAGATGTAACATGTATTAATGAATGAACGAATGATTAAAAGATGATGAATACATGCATTAACGAACGAACGAACGAAAGATGTCTTGCAAACATTGGATAAGGTTAACGGGTCCTTCTTAGTGATTGACCATATGTATGGTATCCCTACCGCTTACCTCTAGTACCGTGGCATACGTTTTGCTGTTCATTTAATGACTTCGGCCCGGTAGCTAATAACGTTTGGGGTATAGCAGAAGGTAGTGATACAAAAGATATCCAATGTGCAAGTAAAGATGTAACGGGGTCCTTGTCATTCGACCACAGTAATCATGGCTGCGTGCCATGAAGTGGGTAAAGCCTGACAGGGCCTAAACGAGAAGTGAAAGATAACGATGTATGACGAACGAATGAATGAACGAACGAGATAATAAAGATATTATCCATATGTATGTACGATGTATGATCACATGTAAAGAATGAACGGTTTTAATATGAACAAAGTATGTTTATTATAAAACTAGAACTCACTCAGCAACGCTGACTTTTTATGTGTTTCCAGTTGGCAGGTAGCGTTGTTGGGGATGGCACGAGGCGGCTACTCAGCTCTTTTGGGATGGCATTCGCTTTTTGATTATGCTACAACGTCATGTGTTGTGGGCTCATAACGCACGCAACTCATCACGTTGCATGCCATTATGAGATTTCTTGAGGATTCCCATAAAAGGGAATACTTAAGAAATCTTCTTTAATTTTAAATATGCTGCCACGCCCTGGATGTGCGTGTGCATAGCACATGCAATGAAATATGTTGCATGAGAGTGTCAAGAGTGTTCCTTAAGGGTTCCGATGTACGGAATTACTTAAGGAATAATCTTTAGTATAAAAATTTAATTTTTATATTTTTGAACTTAATATCTTCTCTAGAGGTCGCTGTATGACCCTATGAGGAGAGACAAAGTAGAGAAAGCTGTATTTTGTAATCATGTCAATGATGTAATGACTTTTATGAATGAATGAGAATGTATATTTTATTAATTCCGCTGCGTTATTTTATGATTATATACATTATGTATGCTTTACGTGCGATGAACCACCAACCGTAAGGCGCCCGGGAGCGGGGCCTTATAAGTGGGTATCATAGCAAAAGTTTAAGTAAAATGGGTAAATTTTTCAAAAATAAACCTAAAACTTAAACTGAGAAATGGGACAGAAAGGGGATGAATGCCATCTGAGTAGCTGCGTGCCATCTGGTATTTTCCTAATGATAATCAAAGTTATGTGCGCGTGTAATGTGGTTTATGTGTGCTGTTAGATTTAGATACTGATGTAGTCAGTAAGGGTAATGCTTGGGGTGCGAAAAGTAGAGTAAGTGACTAATCACAACTGGCCACTGTAATTAGCAACTTACTGTACTTGACATAAACTGAGCTATTTCCTTGAATGACCGTGTTGGTATTTGAACCTTTCAGTGTGAGATAGAAGATGGTCGGTGGTAGATCATCTAAAGCCCCACTTGGTGGTGGCAGTGGCGGAAGTGGTGCGGAACCACGAGCCACAAGAGGAAGGCCTAGACAAGAGAAGAAGGTTCCTGAAGAACCTAATACTACTCCCTCGGGGGAGTGGATGAGAGTGATGATTTGAGGGCCTCGGTGAAAGAGACAGTGATCGAGGAGGTGCACCAAGTCATGCAGACGATCTTACCGTCTGTAGTGACTGAGGTGATAAAAGCTGTACGCGAAGATGAGAGGCGAGGGAGGAATCGAGCCTCAGGGAGGCGACAACAGCAACAAGGGCCGGAAACGGTTCTTTCTGATGATGAAGAAGAGGAGGAGGAGGAGGTCGAGCGTGAGACAGCCCGGGGTTGTGAATACGGGAAATTTATGAGGTGCAAGCCCCCGACTTTTGATGGTTCGGGTACGGCTGCGGATGCTCACCAATGGGTGAGGGAAATGGAGGCGGTCCTCGATATCAGTGACTGCCAGGAGGATAAAAAGGTGAAGTTTGCTACCCATTCATTTACGGGGATGGCATTGTACTGGTGGGACAATATTGTCCAGGCTGAGGGTAGCAGGACTATAGGGAAGATGAAGTGGGCTGAGTTGAAAAGGCTGGTGATTGAGGAATTCAGTCCTCGACGGGAAATGGACCGAGTTGAGAGAGAGTTTCTGCAGTTGGAGGCGGGGACGATGACCCACCAACAATACACTGCCAAATTCAACGATATGGCGCGGTTGGTCCCAGAGCAGGTGACGCCGGTGCCTCGAAAGATCAACCGGTATATTCAGGGGTTGCCAGCCGAAATACGTTGGCATTTGATTTCCGCTCGACCAAGTACTTTCAGGTCGGCGGTGGATTTGGCGGGGAGGTTGTACGATGAGCGAGCTGCATTGGTGAAGGCTGAGGGCAGTAAGAATGGAAGTGGTGAGAAAGGTTGGTAGGAAAGAGGTTTGGTCGAGGTGATACCTCGACAAGTAACAAGAAGGCAAGGGTAGACGACCGCCGAGTGGTCGCGAAGGGAGCAGGGATGAGGAAGTGTGGACAGTGTGGGAAGGAGCACTCGGGTGAGTGTAAGTGGGGATCCAACATCTGTTTCAAGTGTGGGAGGACTGGGCATATGGCCAAGGATTGCCGAATGGGCAAGTGTTTTAACTGCGGGGAAGGTGGTCATATGAGCAGAGATTGTAAGAAGCCGAGGGCTGAGGGCTCAGGGGAGAAGAAGACGGGAGGAGAAGCACCGAGGGCAAAGGCTAGGGCGTTCACCATGATGCAGGAGGAGGCTAGAACGGACCCTGACGTTGTGTCCGGTACGTTCCTAATAGACCAAATTTTAGCCTCTGTGTTATTTGATTCGGGTGCAAGTAGGAGTTTTATTTCTACTACCTTCTGTGCTAAACTACCCGTTAGAAGTAAATGCCTCGATAAGTCCTTTGAAGTAGAAACCGCTATTGGTAAATCCACTAGGGTTACGGATGTGATAGAAGGCTGTGCCATAGAATTAGAGGGCCATAGGTTTGCTACCAAGTTACATGTGATGCCTCTAGGAGGATTTGATGTAGTGTTAGGGATGGACTGGTTAGCAACCTACGAAGCGAATATCGTGTGCCGAAAGAAGATGATTAGACTGACGACGACCGACGGAAGTCCGGTGACAATATATGGCGATCGAGTTACGACGATTCCGAAGGTGATCTCGATGGCGGTGGCGGGAAAGTGTATGAGGCGCGGATGCAGCGCCTACTTATGTTATGTAAAGAATGTAGAGACGCCAACACCACAGCTATGCGATGTGCCAGTGGTGTGTGACTTTCCAGACGTGTTTCCCGAAGACTTATCGGGATTGCCACCTGACCGAGAGATCGAGTTCCAGATCGACCTAATACCGGGTGCCCAACCTGTCGCAAAAGCACCGTATCGCTTGGCTCTGACGGAGATGAAAGAGTTGATGGAACAGTTGCAGGAGCTGCTGGATAAGGGGTTTATCAGACCGAGTATCTCACCTTGGGGTGCTCCGGTCCTGTTCGTAAAGAAGAAGGATGGTAGTATGCGGATGTGCATCGACTACCGCGAGCTGAATAAGCTGACGGTGAAGAACAGATACCCCTTACCAAGGATCGATGACTTGTTTGATCAACTTCAGGGTGCCAGTTGGTTTTCAAGGATAGATCTTCGATCGGGGTACCATCAACTGAAGGTGAAGGAGCAGGATATCCCTAAAACAGCCTTTCGTACGCGCCATGGTCACTACGAGTTTCTTGTCATGTCTTTTGGGTTGACTAATGCGCCGGCTGCTTTTATGGATTTGATGAACCGAGTGTGCCGGCCAATGTTAGATAAATCAGTGATTGTGTTCATCGATGATATCTTGATTTATTCGAGAAGCGAAGAAGAGCATGCCGGTCATATTCGGGAAGTACTGGAAACGTTGAGAAGGGAGAAATTGTACGCCAAGTTCTCCAAGTGCGCCTTTTGGTTACGCGAGGTACAATTTCTGGGTCACGTAGTGAATGCAGAAGGAATAATGGTGGACCCAGTAAAGGTTGAGGCAGTGACGCAATGGAAGTCACCGAAGACGCCAACCGAGATTCGCAGCTTCTTGGGGCTGGCGGGCTACTATAGAAGATTTATCCAAAACTTCTCCAAGATAGCCTCACCTTTGACAAAATTGACTCGCAAGGATGTAAAGTTCGTGTGGGGTCGAGAACAGGAGGACGCTTTTGAGGAACTGAAGACGAGACTGACACAAGCTCCTGTCTTGACATTTCCCGAGGGAAATGAAGACTTGGTGGTCTATTCGGATGCATCCTATTCTGGGCTGGGTTGCGTATTGATGCAACGCAGAAAGGTCATAGCCTACGCATCTCGACAACTGAAGACCCACGAAGTCAATTATCCCACGCACGACCTAGAACTAGCTGCGGTGGTTTTCGCGTTGAAGATTTGGCGGCACTATCTATACGGGACGAAGTGCACCATCTTCACGGATCACAAGAGCTTGAAGTACTTCTTCAAGCAGAAGGATCTACACATGAGGCAGAGCCGGTGGTTGGAGCTGATAAAAGATTATGATTGTGAGATCCATTACCACCCGGGCAAAGCCAATGTGGTGGCTGATGCCCTTAGCCGAAAGGAAAGGCCCGAGCCGATTCGGGTGAAGGCTTATCAGCTAATTATGACCTCTGACGTGATGACGCAGGTTAAGGAGTTCCAAGACGAGGCTTTGAAGGAAGAACGTCTTAACTCTGAAAGGATGAGAGGTCTAGTTACAGAACTGGGTGAGAACACTCTTGGTGTTAAGACCCGATTTGGGCGAGTATGGATTCCTCGGTACGGGGATCTACGTGGACAGATCATGGATGAGGCCCATAAGACTCGATATTCCATACACCCCGTCGCTACCAAGATGTACCAAGACATGAAGAAAGACTATTGGTGGCCGGGCATGAAGCGTGATGTGGTGGAATATGTGAGTAAGTGCATGACTTGTTCACAAGTCAAGGCAGAGCATCAGAAACCGTACGGGAAGATCCAACCGTTTGATATACCTGAGTGGAAGTGGGAGCACATCACCATGGATTTCATTACGAAACTACCACGTACCTCGAAAGGGTATGATGCTATATGGGTGATAGTCGATCGGTTGACGAAGAGTGCCCACTTCCTATCGATCCGCGAGACGTATTCATCTGAAAGATTGGCGGATCTATTTATCAACGAAATTGTAGCTCGTCATGGCGTACCGGTGTCTATTGTGTCTGACCGTGACACCCGGTTTACCTCCAAGTTTTGGAAGAGGTTTCATGATGCAATGGGGACGAGGCTACACATTAGCACGGCATATCACCCCCAGACAGACGGTCAGTCTGAGAGGACGATCCAAACACTCGAAGACATGCTTCGAGTGTGCGTGGTCGATTTTGGGGGAAGTTGGGACAATCACCTGCCGTTAGCAGAATTCTCGTACAATAACAGTTATCATGCCAGCATTGGCATGCCGCCCTACGAGATGTTGTACGGTAGGAAATGTAGGACGCCCGTATGTTGGGGAGACATTGGGCAGAAAGAACTGGGTGGTGTCGAGGTAGTTGAAGCAACGACTGAAAAGTTAGAAAAGATCAAAGCCTTCATGAAGGCGGCGAAAGACAGACAAAAGTCGTATGCTGACAAGAGGCGAAGGCCGATAGAATTCAAGGTCGGTGATCGAGTCATGTTGAAGGTCTCGCCTTGGAAAGGAATTATTAGGTTCCGAAAGCGGGGTAAACTGAGCCCGCGGTATATAGGCCCTTTCCGAATTATCGCCCGTGTGGGAGAGGTGGCCTATAGGTTGGAACTGCCAGATGAACTGAGTGGAATTCACCCGACCTTCCACGTATCTCATCTGAGGAAATGCTTGGCCGACGAAGATATGATTGTACCGCTGGATGATATCGAAGTAGACGAACGGCTCAATTACGTGGAGCAACCAGTGGCGATCATCGATAGAAAAGAGAAACGGCTAAGAAACAAAGTGGTTCCTCTTGTGCGTGTACAGTGGAAGCACAGGAAGGGATCTGAGTCTACGTGGGAGACTGAAGAAGAAATGAGACAACATTACCCACATCTGTTCGAAGAATAACAGGTTTCGAGGACGAAACCTAAATAAGGGGGGTGGACTTGTAACACCCGGAAAATTTTCTAATCGAGTCAAGTGGTAGTGATTGGGCTCGGATGAAAAACCATTTAATAAATATAAAATGGTTGCGGGTATTACACCGAGTTAACCCAACGGGTCACGAGTTTAACGAGTTTGGGGTCCCGGGAACGCCTGGCATATAAATAGATGGATCAGCTGAGCAACTCTCATTTTCACTCAAACGCCATTCTAGAGAGAGAAAGTGTAGAGAGAGAAAGTGCCGGATTGAAGCTCGGGTGGTCAAGAATCGAAGGCTGGTGTTTGTGGACTCCTAAACTACAAGAATCAAGGTAATAAACGTACCTAAATTGCTGCATTTAGTGAAAAACCCGAGTTTGGGGTTTTTGGGTTTTTAAGTGGCAAAAATCACCCCAAAACACACGTTTTAGAGTAAGAAAACGTGTAATGAGCTTAGATATAGCTTCCTGGATGATAATCCAAGGGTTTGGGTGGAAAGGATTGGATTTTTGGGCTAAAACGAGCTGATTCGTAAATTTCAGCTCGTTCTGCGAAATTAAGGTCTCGACCAGCGAAACTATAAGTTCGTCCAGCGAAACTGGAAGGATTTACAGCGAAGTTACAGTTTCGCTGCAGCGAAACTACATATTCGTCTGAGCAAAACTATAGTTTCGCTGATGATAATGCCAATGCCCAAGTTAACCTTAGATATTGCGAAACTAGGGAATTCCAACGAAAGTTGGGCGCTCGAGGTAGCGAATCTGTCCAGCGAAACTGGCAGAATGCTGCCCGGCGAAACTAGCAGCGAAACTGCTGATTCGCCCGGCGAAACTGCTGGCGAATTTACGGGCGAAACTACCTGCGAACTTAGTAGCGAAATAAGGCAGAAATTAACTCTTTTGAGTGTTAACTTATCTGCAGGCAGTGTAGTGTGACCCGCGACTTTAAGGCTTGATTGAGAAGCTGCTTGTCAAGCACAGGTGAGTTCTAGGACCCCTCATTTACTGATTTTAAATGATTTTTGGGGCTGGAACACATATAAACTTGTTTACTGACGTATGTATGTATGACCCATTTGGGTATAATGTTGTGTTATACGTCTAAGGTATGGTTGTGGACTCGGCACGTTATATAAGGTCCTAGTATGAGTCCCCACGGTCTTGGAGGGACAGTTAGTGCTACTGCACCAGGATGACGCATAGTAAGTCCCGGATTAGGGAAGGATACGGGAGTAAGTGCCTAATGATGATTGATGATGTAGGCTATGTATGTACGAGGTTATGTATGATGATGTATGATGATGCATGTATGATGTTATGTATGACGATGTACGTATGATGATATGTATGATGATGTATGTATGATGTGTGTGTTCCTTATCATATGTATGAATATCTTTCTATGGCTTTACGTATGAACGAACGAACAAAGTATTATGTAACGTAAAGTGAAAGATAACGAAAGAGGAACACGATGACGAATGCATGTATTAATGAATGAATGAATGATTAAAAGATGATGAATACATGCATTAACGAACAAATGAACGAAAGATGTCTTGCAAACATTGGATAAGGTTAACGGGTCCTTCTTAGTGATTGACCATATGTATGGTATCCCTACCGCTTACCTCTAGTACCGTGGCATACGTTTTGCTGTTCATTTAATGACTTCGGCCGGTAGCTAATAACGTTTGGGGTATAGCAGAAGGTAGTGATACAAAAGATATCCAATGTGCAAGTAAAGATGTAACGGGGTCCTTGTCATTCGACCACAGTAATCATGGCTGCGTGCCATGAAGTGGGTAAAGCCTGACAGGACCTAAACGAGAAGTGAAAGATAACGATGTATGACGAACGAATGAATGAACGAACGAGATAATAAAGATATTATCCATATGTATGTACGATGTATGATCACATGTAAAGAATGAACGGTTTTAATATGAACAAAGTATGTTTATTATAAAACTAGAACTCACTCAGCAACGCTGACTTTTTATGTGTTTCCAGTTGGCAGGTAGCGTTGCTGGGGATGGCACGAGGCGGCTACTCAGCTCTTTTGGGATGGCATTCGCTTTTTGATTATGCTGCAACGTCATGTGTTGTGGGCTCATAACGCACGCAACTCATCACGTTGCATGCCATTATGAGATTTCTTGAGGATTCCCATAAAAGGGATTACTTAAGAAATCTTCTTTAATTTTAAATATGCTGCCACGCACTGGATGTGCGTGTGCATAGCACATGCAACGAAATATGTTGCATGAGAGTGTCAAGAGTGTTCCTTAAGGGTTCCGATGTACGGAATTACTTAAGGAATAATCTTTAGTATAAAAATATAATTTTTATATTTTTGAACTTAATATCTTCTCTAGAGGTCGCTGTATGACCCTATGAGGAGAGACAAAGTAGAGAAAGCTGTATTTTGTAATCATGTCAATGATGTAATGACTTTTATGAATGAATGAGAATGTATATTTTTAATTCCGCTGCGTTATTTTATGATTATATACATTATGTATGCTTTACGTGCGATGAACCACCAACCGTAAGGCGCCCGGGAGCGGGGCCTTACAAAATAGGCTATCAAAGGCTAATAGCCGCAAAGATTGCAGAAACTGCAAGTTCCTCAAGTAATACTAGAGGAGACAATTTTAATGATAAATTATTCCAGGAATTCTTGGCATATAAGGCTAAGAAGGATGGATCAAGTGAAGCATCATCATCGTATGTCAATATTGTGACAGAAGATTCCGATGATGCCTTATACGAACAAAATCCAAATAAAGAGATAATATTGCTCTTGGATTTTAAAGATCTTAAATATAAAGATCAACCATGGACCTTAATTACAAGGTACCTAGATCAAGGGTCATACCCTGCTGCTTCATATAAGCAAAGATTTTATTATGAAAATATTCTTAAAGTAACAGAATCTTGTGATATTCATCACTATATGTCTGGAAATACCCAGGAATATAGTTTTAGTAAAGTCATAATAAAACAGATAATATCTGTTAAGGAATGGGGAACATCTCCCTTAAAGGATAAAGAGATGTGCCACCCTGAAACTAGGGTCCCTATTAAATTCGATTATTATGATTATATTGAGACATTTAATAAAGCCTTTTTATATGAAAATTCAAAGAAGAAACATTCTTGGTTCTTCAAAATATGTCCAGAAGTTTATAAACGGGACATCCCAAATTGGGTATATAAATGTTGGCTATCATATGGCCCTTCGGTAAAAATTTTACCAGAATTATTAAAGAAAAATTATAATGAATGGGCAGAAATATCTCCCACATTGATTGAATTACAATATCATAAAATCCTAATAGAAGGATTGTCTCTGTGTCACTTTTTTATCCAATTTGGAATTCCATGGATCTGGAAATGGTCTCCAGAAGTGGGTTATACCCACCAACAAATCCCTTGTCTAAGAAGGGTTTTCTACACAAAATTTTGGAAAAAAAATGATGAAGCCTGATCATAATGGCGTCCAAGAAGGACAAGAAACCTTGGAAAAGATCCAAGATACCATAGATCTATACTCAAAGCAAATCAGCTTGAAGACTCAAGAGAATCTCCTAGTCCGTTCCAGGAAATAATCCAAAAAATAAAAATGAAAGGAGAAAATCAAGTCCCTACAAAAGAATTATTAACAATATATTTCCAAGAAATTAAAAAGGATTTAATGAAAAATCTTCAAGACAAAGATCATATCTCGGAAATGTCCACCAATAATTCTGTAACACCCGGAAGTTTGACTTTTGGAGTGGTATGCGACTGAGTCTCAGTCGCATGTGATTCATGCGACTGGAGGTCCAGTCGCATGGTGTAACACCCGTATTTGTTAAAAAAAAATAAATAAATAACTAAAAAATAAATAAATAAATAAATAATAATAACATAAAAGAAAAAAAGAGAAAGAGAAGGAAAGGGGAAGAAATAAAAGGCAACTAAAAGTGGAAGGGCCAAAAGTGTCAAATGGACAAAAAGTGTAATAAAGTTAGTGAAAAGGTGGTATGGCCACCCATTATGGTCTGCCAAAACACTTTCACTCAATATTTTAGAGAGAGAGCGCAGAAGCTCTCGGACATTTGAAGAACAAGAAGAAAAATCAGATTTAAGGTATAAATTAGTGATTTTTAAGTTGTGTTTTAGCTAAGAAACTGAAAGTATGTGTTCTTATGTGTGCGTATATGTGTTCGGGCGTGTTTATGGGATTTTATAGGTGTAGAATTTGTAGCAAACGGGGTTTTGAAGAAGTCAACACCTGAGATACTGCTAAGGTGAGTTTCTAGACCCCGTATTTTACATGTTTTATAAACTTTTGGGGCTGGAAATACATGTAAAAATGTTTTATACTTATTATGAAAGTTGCTTGTATGTGCATGCGTATGTATGTTAGTGATTTATGTTATGATTCATGTTTAGTGATGTTTGGGACTGAGAACAACTCAAAAATATGTGAACAGTGGCCTAATAAGTTCAAATAGTGCTCATGAGTCTGAATTCTGACTTAGAAAAACTAAGTGCAGGGTGATAAGTCCAAACAGTGCTCGTAAGTCTAAACAGTGCTCATATGTCTGAAATAATGACTAAGTGTAGGGTGATAAGTCCAAACAGTGCTCGTAAGTCTAAACAGTGCTCATATGTCTGAAATAATGACTAAGTGTAGGGTGATAAGTCCAAACAGTGCTCGTAAGTCTAAACAGTGCCCATATGTCTGAAATAATGACTAAGTGTAGGGTGATAAGTCCAAATAGTGCTCATAAGTCTAAACAGTGCTCATATGTCTGAAATAATGACTAAGTATAAGGTGATAAGTCTAAACAGTGGTGAAAAGTCCAAACAGTGCTCATGCTTCCCAACAGTGCTCATGTGTCCAACACTTAGAATTTTTTTTTTCAGAAATTTTCTGGGAATCTGGATCTCGGGGATTTGACCGAGGTTGACCAAGGGCTATTTAATGATGATGTTTTATACATGAAATGATGATTAAGGATTAACCCCTGTTATTATTACTGATATTATTATCAGTAGTTTATTAATAACAATATTATTATTATTATTTTAATATTGTTAAGTATGAAATGGCATGATGAAGGATGATTAAAATTTAACAGGAAGTATTATCATTAATAAAGTGAAAGATTATTGATAAATAAAAGTGGAACGTAAATGAATGAACGAAAGTCTTGCAAGCAAATGAATGGAGGTGCACACCCCTGGCAGGTGTTAGCTCAACTGTGATGCGGGTTCGCTACCCGAAGGATGCACACAGGGTCAATCTTTGAGGTTGGCATAGAGGTGAGCGACTCGGTGTCACAAAAGACTCACAGGATGAAAGTCAATCTTTGTGATTGGCTTAGAGGTGAGCGACTTGGTGTCGCAAAAGACTCACAGCATAAGTGCAATCCTTGAGATTGCCATAGAGGTGAGCGACTCAGTGTCGCAAAAGACTCGGAAGAATAATGATAAAAGTACGAATTGAACGATGATGAAGATAATAATGATATTACCTACGTGTACGTACGATGTGTGATCACATATGCATAACGAATGGTTTGAAATGAGAAGTAAAGTATTTTAATTACAAAACTAGAACTCCCTCAGCAACGCTGACTTTTATGTATTTTTCAGTTGGCAGGTAACAGGTTGCTGATGATGGCACACGGGGATGGCTATTTGGCGGGCAAGACTGACATCTATTTATGTTTTGACAGTACTGTTTTTGTAATTCATTCAACTAATTATTTGTGACCCATGAACTAGAATGTATTGCTTAACAACAGTGTGTATAACGAATGAATGGGTTTTTGTCAAATTGATTCCGCTGCTTAAATTTATAATATGTATGTTTTATGCTGTGAATGACCAACTGTGAGGTCCCCGGGAACCGGGCCTTACAAGTTGGTATCAGAGCCAAAGTTTAAGTGAAATGGGTAAATCTTTTCAAAATAAACCTAAACTTAAACTGAAAATGGGACAGAAGGAGGGATGTCAGCCCGAGTAGCCATGTGCCATCAGGTATGGTTTTTCTTAAAGTCAACCAGCATTATGTGCGTGTGCTATATGACTTATGTGTTCTTAGTAGATTTAGATACTGATGTAGTCAGGATAGGAAATGCTTGGGGTGTGAAGAGTAAAGTAAGTGGCTAATCACAACTGGCCACTGTAATTAGGGACTTACTATACTTGATATAAACTGAGATATTACCTTAATTGACTGTTTTGGTGTTTGAATCTTATAGTGCTTAGGAAATGGCAATGCTACCGCCGCCCACCGTTGGGTAAGGGAGATGGAAGCGGTACTCGAGATCAGCGAGTGCCGGGAGGATCAGAAGGTGAAGTTTGCCACCCACTCCTTTACTGACTCAGCACTATGCTGGTGGGACAATATTGTCCAAGCTGAAGGTTCCAGGGCTATCGGGAAAATGCGATGGAATGAGTTGAAGAAACTAGTAATTGAGGAGTTCTGTCCTCACAGGGAACTCGATAAGATCGAGAGGGCGTTCCTACAACTCGAGGCAGGAACCATGACCCACCAGCAGTACACTACCAAATTCAATGAGATGGCTAGGCTGGTGCCAGATCAAGTGACGCCGGTGTCCCGAAAGATTAACCGGTATGTTCAGGGACTGCCAGCCGACATTCGTAGGCACTTGATTGCTGCCCGACCAAGCACTTTTAGGTCGGCAGTTGATTTGGCTGGGAGACTCTATGATGAGAGGGAGGTGGCAGATGCGGAGGTGAAAAAGGCTGGTGGTGGTGGTGACCGGAACTGGAATGGAAAACGGTTCGGGCGTGGTGGTTTTACCCCGAACAACAAGAAGATAAGGTGGGATGACCGTAGGGTGGGGTCATCAAGCTCAGGGCCTAAAAGGTATGGCAAGTGCGGGAAGGAGCATACGGGTGAGTGCAGAATGGGGCTCAACGTGTGTTTCAAATGCGGGAAGCCAGGTCACATCTTGAAAGACTGTAAGGAGCTCAGGTGTTACACCTGCGGTGAGGCGGGCCATATGAGCAAAGACTGCAGAAAGCCAAGGGTGGAGAGTTCCGGGGTGAAGAAGACGGCCGGAACTGAAGGGCAGAAGGCGAGTGCCAGAGCTTTCACCATGACCAGGGAGGAGGCTAGGACGGACCCCGATGTCGTGTCAGGTACGTTTCTAGTAAATCAAAGTCTTGCTTCTGTGTTATTTGATTCTGGTGCTAGTAGGAGTTTCATTTATGTCAATTTCTGTGCTAAACTGCCCCTTAGTAGTAAATTCATTGATGAGCCCTTCGACGTAGAGACTGCTATTGGTAAGTCCACTAGGGTTACAAATATGATAGAGGACTGTGCCATAGAGTTAGAAGGTCATAGGTTTGTTGTTAAATTACATGTGATGCCCCTAGGTGGATTTGATGTAGTACTAGGGATGGATTGGTTAGCAACCCATGAAGCGAATATCGTATGTCGTAAGAAGATGATTAGACTGACAGCACCTGACGGAAGTCCGGTGACAATACACGGCGACCGTGTTATGACGATTCCGAAAGTGATTTCGATGGCGGTGGCGGGAAAGTGCATGAGACGTGGATCTAGCGCTTATGTGGCCTACGTGAAAGATGTGGACACGCCGACACCACAATTGTCCGATGTGCCGGTGGTGCGTGACTTTCCCGATGTATTTCCGGAAGACTTATCGGGATTGCCACCTGACCACAAAATCGAATTTCAAATTGACTTAATACCCGGCGCCCAACCTGTCGCCAAGGCACCGTACCGATTAGCTCCGAATGAGATGAAGGAGTTAATGGAGCAACTGCAAGAATTGCTTGATAAGGGTTTGATCAGACCGAGTATCTCTCCTTGGGGTGCTCCGGTCTTATTCGTGAAAAAGGACGGTAGCATGAGAATGTGTATCGACTACCGTGAGTTGAACAAGTTGACAATAAAGAATCGGTATCCGTTACCGAGGATCGACGACTTGTTCGACCAGCTCCAGGGTGCCAGTTGGTTCTCGAGGATAGATCTTCGATCTGGCTACTATCAATTGAAAGTGAAGGAGCAGGACATTCCTAAAACAGCTTTTCGTACGTGTTATGGACACTATGAGTTTCTCGTTATGTCCTTTGGTTTAACCAACGCGCCAGCTGCTTTTATGGACTTGATGAATAGAGTGTGCCGGCCAATGCTAGATAAATCGGTGATTGTGTTCATCGATGATATCCTGATTTATTCAAGGAGCGAAGAAGAGCACGCCGGTCACATTCGGGAAGTGTTGGAAACTCTAAGAAGGGAGAAACTGTATGCTAAGTTCTCCAAGTGTGCTTTCTGGCTACGCGAGGTGCAATTTCTGGGTCACGTGGTAAATGCAGAGGGAATCATGGTGGACCCGGCAAAGGTTGAGGCCGTGATGCAATGGAAGTCTCCTAAGACGCCATCTGAAATTCGTAGCTTCTTAGGATTGGCGGGCTACTACAGGAGATTATTCAAGTCTTCTCCAAGATAGCCTCACCTTTGACTAAATTGACTCGCAAGGACGTGAAATTCGTGTGGGGTCGAGAGCAGGAGACTGCCTTTGAGGAGTTGAAGACGAGACTAACACAAGTTCCTGTCTTGACATTGCCCGAGGGAAATGAAGACTTAGTGGTATATTCAGATGCATCCTACTCTGGGCTAGGTTGTGTATTGATGCAACGTGGAAGGGTAATAGCCTATGCATCTCGACAGCTGAAGACCTACGAAGTCAACTATCCCACACACGATCTAGAATTAGCCGCGGTGGTTTTTGCGTTGAAGATTTGGCGACACTATCTATACGGGACGAAGTGCACAATCTTCACCGACCACAAAAGCTTGAAGTACTTTTTCAAGCAGAAAGATCTGAACATGAGGCTGAGGCGATGGTTGGAACTAATAAAGGATTATGATTACGAAATCCATTACCATCCGGGCAAATCCAACGTGGTGGCAGATGCCCTTAGCCGAAAGGAAAGGCCCGAGCCGATTCGGGTAAAGGCTTATCAACTAATTATGACATCTGATGTGATGACTCAGGTTAAGGAGTTTCAAGACGAGGCTTTGAAAGAAGATCGTCTTAACTCCGTAAGGATGAGGGGTCTAGTCACGGAATTGGGCGAGAACACTCTTGGTGTTAAGACCCGATTCGGACGGCTGTGGATCCCTCGGTACGGGGATCTACGTGGAAAGATTATGGACGAGGCCCATAAGACTCGATACTCCATTCACCCCGGTGCTACCAAAATGTACCACGATATGAAGAGGGATTACTGGTGGCCGGGTATGAAACGTGACGTAGTGGAGTACGTGAGTAAGTGCCTGACTTGTTTACAAGTAAAAGTAAAACTCCAGAAACCCTACGGGAAGATCCAACCATTGGATATACCCGAGTGGAAGTGGGAGCACATCACCATAGACTTTATCACGAAGTTACCACGTACCCCGAAAGGGTATGATGCTATATGGGTGATAGTCGATCGTTTGACAAAAAGTGCTCACTTCCTACCTATCCGCGAAACGTACTCATCCGAAAGATTGGCAGATCTGTTCATCAAGGAAATTGTAGCTCGTCATGGTGTACCGGTGTCTATTGTGTCTGATTGTGACACTCGGTTTACCTCCAAGTTTTGGAAGAGATTTCATGATGCAATGGGGACGAGGCTACACATCAGTACAGCATATCACCCTCGGACGGACGGTCAGTCTGAGAGGACGATCCAAACACTCGAGGACATGCTTCGAGCATGCGTGATCGATTTTGGAGGAAGTTGGGATAATCACTTACCGTTGGCAGAATTCTTGTACAACAAAAGTTATCATGCCAGTATTGGCATGCCACCCTACGAGATGCTGTACGGTAGGAGATGTAGGACGCCCGTATGTTGGGGAGACATTGGACAGAAGGAACTAGGAGGTGTCGAGGTAGTTGAAGCAACGACCAAGAAGTTAGAAAGTATCAAAGCCTTCATGAAGGCGGCAAAAGATAGACAAAAGTCGTATGCTGACAAGAGGCGAAGACCAATAGAGTTCAAGGTTGGCGACCGAGTCATGTTGAAGGTCTCACCTTGGAAAGGAATCATCCGATTCTGGAAACGAGGTAAGCTAAGCCCGAGATATATAGGACCTTTCCGAATCATCGCACGAGTAGGGGAGGTAGCCTATCGACTTGAATTGCCAGATGAGTTAAGTGGAATTCATCCCACATTCCATGTATCTCATCTGAGGAAGTGCTTGGCTGATGAAGATATGATTGTTCCACTGGAAGACATCGAAGTAGACGAAGGACTCAATTACGTGGACCAACCAGTGGCAATCATCGATCGTAAAGAAAAGAAGTTAAGGAATAAAGTGGTTCCCCTTGTGCGTGTACAGTGGAAGCACAGGAAGGGATCCGAATCCACATGGGAGACTGAGGAAGAGATGAGGCATCATTATCCTCAGCTATTTGAGGAATAGCGGGTTTCGGGGACGAAACCTATATAAGGGGGGTGGACTTGTAACACCCGTATTTGTTAAAAATAAATAAATAAATAAATAAATAAATAAATAAATAATAATAACATAAAAGAAAAAAAAGAGAAAGAGAAGGAAAGGGGAAGAAATAAAAGGCAACTAAAAGTGGAAGGGCTAAAAGTGTCAAATGGACAAAAAGGGTAATAAAGTTAGTGAAAAAGGTGGTATGGCCACCCATTATGGTCTGCCAAAACACTTTCATTCAATATTTTAGAGAGAGAGAGCAGAAGCTCTCGGACATTTGAAGAACAAGAAGAAAAATCAGATTTAAGGTATAAATTAGTGATTTTTAAGTTGTGTTTTAGCTAAGAAACTGAAAGTATGTGTTCTTATGTGTGCGTATATGTGTTCGGGCGTGTTTATGGGATTTTATAGGTGTAGAATTTGTAGCAAACGGGGTTTTGAATAAGTCAACACCCGAGAGACTGCTAAGGTGAGTTTCTAGACCCCATATTTTACATGTTTTATAAACTTTTGGGGCTGGAAATACATGTAAAAATGTTTTATACTTATTATGAAAGTTGCCCGTATGAGCATGCGTATGTATGTTAGTGATTTGTGTTATGATTCATGTTTAGTATAGTATGTATGTAACACCCGTAATTTCTTATTAAAGAAATTAAAAGAACAAGAATAGAAAGAAAAGGAAAGAAAACAAAAGTTAGCTTAAGGGGAGGGGCCAAAAGTGCCCAATTTTGCAAAGTTCATATTTATTTACATAAAAAGGTGGTATGGCCTCCCACTCTTGTTTCATATCATCACCATCTTCGGACATTTAGAGAGAGAAAGCAGAGAAACTTTCGGGTTTTTGAAGAACAAGAAGAAGAATTCGATTTTTAGGTAAGGTTTAATGTTTTTAAGTTGTTCTTGGCTAAATTAGCCTCGGTTAAATGCTTATATGTGTTTCTATGTGTTCAAATACGTGTTAAGAAGGTTTCTAAGTGATTGGAATTGTTTGAAGTAGCTCGGGTGAAGAGTGTAAACCCGAAGACAACAAAGGTGAGTTCTAGACCCCCTTTTTACACGTTTTTAAATGATTTGGGGCTGGAAAATGCATGTATGTATGTTTTTATAAACTTGGGTATGATACTCGTATGATATGTACATGTGTATGATTATAGAGTATGTTTTAGGGTGAACGTATGCCTATGATTGTGTTAAGTTTATGCCTGAAATCGTATGTACATGCTTAGAAATAGGTATTATGATGTTTGGGGACTGGAATATGAATTAGACACATGAATAGGCTGCTAATACGACTAATAAGACCAAATAGTGGTCATATGTCTGAAATTTTGACTTAGAAAACCAAGTACAAGGTGATATGTCTAAATAGTGCTTATACGACCCATGAAATTTGCCTTAGAAATATTTTAAGGGTTATATGTCTCAACAGTGGTCGTATGAGCAGTAGAAATTTTCTACGTATGGGGGTTAAACGACTGAACAGTAGTCGTATGACCAGTAGAAATTTTCTAAGTATGGGGGTTAAACGACTGAACAGTAGTCGTATGACCAGTAGAAATTTTCTAAGTATTGGGGTTAAACGACTGAACAGTAGTCGTATGACCAGTAGAAATTTCCTAAGTATGGGGGATGAAACTACTGAACAGTGGTCGTATGACTAGGAAAAATTTCCCAAGTCTGGGGGATGAAACGACTGAGCAGGGCTCATATGACTGAGCAGGGCTCATACGACTGAGCAGGGCTCATACGACTGAACAGGGCTCATACGCCCAAACACTTAGAATTTTTACAGAAATTTCTGGAAATCTGATTTATGGGGTTTTGACCAGAGTTGACTAGGGTTAATAAATGACGATGTTTTATGCATGTAATGATGATGAATGACTAACCCTTATTATTACTGATACTATTATCAGTAGTTTATTATTGTTAACAATATTTTATTTAAATATTGTTATGTATGGAATGACATGATGAAGAATGTTTAAAGGTTAACGAAGAAGTATTATCATTAATAAAGTGAAAGATTAATGATAAAGAAGAATGGAACGTAAAGTGAAAGATAACGAATGAGGAACATGACGAACGAATGCATGCATTAATAAATGAACGAATGAATGTAAGAAAGGCTTGCAAGTAAATAAATGGAGGTGCATACCCCTGGCAGGTGTTAGCTCAACTGTGATGCGGGTTAGCTACCCCGAAGGATGCACACAGGGTCAATCTTTGAGATTGATAATGAGGTGGGCAACTACGTGTTGCAACAGACTCGGTTAGCAGGCAAATCATGAGATTACCACTGAGGTGAGCAGCCGTGTGCTGCAACAGACTTGGCTAACATACGATAGAATGAAAGATAAGTGGTGCATGTACTTACCTCAGGTGACTGGATCAGCTTCGTGCACAATGTTCGTGGTTGATCACCACAGGTCCAGCACCAGCTTCGTGCACAATGTTCGGGGTATTGTACCTGTTACCAGAAGTAATGAAATGAACGTACGAAAGAATGTAGTGTGAATGTATGAATGAAATGAATGAACGTACGAAAGAATGTAATGAACGTATGAATGAAAGAAATGATCGTACGTATGCAATGAATGTATGAATGAAATGAATGTATGAACGTATGTAATGTACGAATGAATGAAAGTAAGATACGTACGAATGAAAGAACTAATATGAAAGACAGAATACGAAAGAGTATGAATGATAACGATGAACGGCACACGAACGAAAGTTAATGAATGAACGACGAAGATAATAATAATATTATCTGTGTACGTACTTGTGTGACCGCATATAAGTAAAGAAAGGTTTTTCCTTGAGATGAAAAGCAAAGTATTTTAAATTACAAAACTAGAACTCACTCAGCAACGCTGACTTTTATGTATTTTCCAGTTGGCAGGTAACAGGTTGCTGAGGATGGCACACGGGGATGGCTACACGGCGGGCAAGACTGACATCCATTTATGTTTTGACAATATTGTTGTTTTGTAATTCATTCGACTAATTATTTTGTGACTTATGAACTAGGATGTATTGCTTAACAACGGTGTTTAAAATGAATGAAGGGTTTTTGCCAACTTAATTCCGCTGCTTAATTTATTAATATGTATGTTTTAGGCTGTGAATGACCAACTGTGGGGTTCCCGGGAACGGGGCCTTACAAGTTGGTATCAGAGCTAAAGTTTAAGTGAAACGGGTAAATTTTCAAAAATAAACCTTAACTTAAACTGAGAATGGGACGAAAAGAGGGATGTCAGCCCGAGTAGCCATGTGCCATCAGGTATTGTTTTTCTTAAAAGTTAATCAGTATTATGTGCGTGTGCTATGTGATTTATGTGTTCTTTGTAGATTTAGATGCTGATGTAGTCAGGATAGGGAGTGCTTGGGGTGTGAAGAGTAAAGTAAGTGGCTAATCACAACTGGCCACTGTAATTAGGGACTTAGTTTACTTGACATAAACTCAGCTGTTCCTTGAATGACTGTTTTAGTGTTTGAATCTTATAGTGCATAGGAAAATGGCTGGGAAGAAACCTTCTAAGGCTGCTAAAGGTAGAGGTCGTCCGCGTACGACTAGGAGCGGTGCTACAGCTCCTAAGACGACTCCTGTGAACCCCGAGGTTCCTGACCGGAATGAAGAAACTGAGAATTCTAGTCTGAATGCCTCAGCTAGGCACGCGATTGCTGATGAGGTACACCAGGTCCTACAGGCAGTTATGCCATCTGTAGTGACCGATGTTCTTAGAGCTATAAGGAACGAGGAAAGGAAGGAAAAGGAGGACAGGAGAGGGTCGACTGGAAAGGAAAGCAAGGGAGAAGAGGAACGACCGGATCCTGAGATAGTAGTATCTGATGAGGAAGGGGATGATGTAGTAGGGGTGACGACCAAGGGGTGCAGTTACGGGGCATTTCAGAGGTGCAAGCCCCCGATTTTCGATGGCAATGGCACTGCTGCAACCGCTCACCGATGGGTAAGGGAGATGGAAGCGGTACTTGAGATCAGCGAGTGCCGTGAGGATCAGAAGGTGAAGTTTGCCACCCACTCCTTTACTGACTCAACACTATACTGGTGGGACAATATTGTCCAAGCTGAGGGTTCCAGGGCCATCGGGAAAATGAAGTGGTCCGAGTTGAAGAAGCTAGTAATTGAGGAATTTTGTCCTCACAGAGAACTCGATAAGGTTGAGAGGGATTTCCTGCAACTCGAGGCGGGAACCATGACACACCAGCAATACACTACCAAATTCAATGAAATGGCGAGGCTGGTGCCGGATCAGGTGACACCAGTATCTCGAAAAATTAACCGGTACATTAAGGGACTGCCAGCCGACATCCGCAGGCACTTGATTACTGCCCGACCAAGCACCTTTAGGTCGGCAGTAGACTTAGCTGGGAGGCTCTATGACGAGAGGGAAGTGATGGTGGTGGAGGCAAAGAAAGCTGGTGGTACTAACCGGAACTAGAATGGGAAACGGTTTGGGCGTGGTGGCTTTACCCCGAATAACAGGAAGGCGAGAAGGGATGACCGTAGGGTGGGGTCACCAAGCTCGGGACCCAAAAGATGTGACAAGTGTGGTAAGGAGCACGGTGGTGAATGTAGGTGGGGGTTAAATGTCTGTTTCAAGTGTGGGAAATCCAGTCATATGGCTAGAGACTGTAAGTCCGCGAGGTGTTTCAACTGCGGCGAAGTGGGTCATATGAGTAAGGATTGCAGGAAGTCGAGGGTCGAGAGTTCCGGGGGAAAGAAGGTGGCAGGGACTGAGGGGCAGAAGACAAGTGCCAGAGCTTTCACCATGACCAGAGAGGAGGCTAGGACGGACCCTGATGTTGTGTCAGGTACGTTTCTAGTAAATCAGACTCTTGCTTCTGTGTTATTTGATTCTGGTGCTAGTAAGAGTTTTATTTCTGCAACTTTCTGTGCTAAATTGCCTGTTAGTAGTAAATGCATTGATGAGCCCTTTGAAGTAGAAACCGCTATTGGTAAGTCAACTAGGGTTACTGATGTGATAGAGGACTGTGCCATAGAGTTAGAAGGTCATAGGTTTGCTGCTAGATTGCATGTGATGCCCCTAGGTGGAAGATTTGATGTAGTACTAAGGATGGATTGGTTGGCAACTTATGAAGCGAATATCGTATGTCGAAAGAAGATGATTAGATTGACGGCATCTGAAGGAAGACTGGTGACAATATACGGTGATCGGGTAACGATGATTCCGAAGGTGATTTCGATGGCGGTGGCGGGGAAGTGCATGAGGCGTGGGTGCAACGCCTACCTATGTTATGTGAAGGATGTGGAAACGCCAACACCACAACTATCCGACGTTCCGGTTGTGTGTAAGTTTCCAGATGTGTTCCCGGAAGACTTATCGGGATTGCCACCTGACCACGAAATCGAATTTCAAATTGACTTGATACCCGGTGCCCAACCTGTTGCTAAAGCACCGTATCGATTGGCTCCGACTGAGATGAAGGAGTTGATGGAGCAACTGCAAGAGTTGCTTGACAAGGGCTTCATTAGACCGAGTATCTCTCCTTGTGGTGCTCCGGTCTTATTCGTGAGAAAGAAGGATGGTAGCATGAGAATGTGTATCGACTACCGTGAATTGAACAAGTTGACAATAAAGAATCGGTATCCGTTACCGAGAATCGATGACTTGTTCGACCAGCTCCAGGGTGCCAGTTGGTTCTCGAGAATAGATCTTCGATCTGGCTACCATCAATTGAAGGTAAAGGAGCAGGACATTCCTAAAACAGCTTTTCGGACGCGCTACAGTCACTACGAGTTTCTCGTCATGTCTTTTGGGCTGACCAATGCGCCAGCTGCTTTTATGGATTTGATGAACCGAGTGTGTCGGCCAATGTTAGATAGATTAGTGATTGTGTTCATCGATGATATCCTGATTTATTCGAGGAGCGAAGAAGAGCATGCCGGCCATATTCGGTAAGTGTTGGAGACTTTGAGAAGGGAGAAGCTGTATGCTAAGTTCTCCAAATGTGCTTTTTGGCTACGCGAGGTGCAATTTCTGAGTCACGTGGTAAATGCAGAGGGAATCATGGTGGACCCAGCAAAGGTTGAGGCTGTGATGCAATGTAAATCACCAAAGACGCCATCCGAGATTCGTAGCTTCTTAGGATTGGCGGGCTATTATAGGAGATTTATTCAAGACTTCTCCAAGATAGCCTCACCTTTGACTAAGTTGACTCGCAAGGATGTGAAATTCGTGTGGGGTCGAGAGCAGGAGACGACCTTTGAGGAGTTGAAGACAAGGCTAACACAAGCTCCTGTTTTGACATTGCCCGAGGGAAATGAAGACTTAGTGGTCTATTCGGATGCATCTTATTCTGGGCTAGGTTGTGTGTTGATGCAACGTGGAAGGGTGATAGCCTACGCATCTCGACAGCTGAAGACCCACGAAGTCAACTATCCCACACACGATCTAGAACTAGCTGCGGTGGTCTTCGCGTTGAAGATTTGGCGGCACTATCTCTACGGGACGAAGTGCACCATCTTCACGGACCACAAGAGCTTGAAGTACTTCTTCGAGCAGAAGGACCTAAACTTGAGGCAGAGGCGGTGGTTGGAGCTGATAAAAGATTATGATTGTGAGATCCATTACCACCCGGCAAAGCCAATATGGTGGCCGATGCCCTTAGCCGGAAGGAAAGGCCCGAGCCGATTCGGGTGAAGGCTTATCAGCTGATTATGACCTCTGATGTGATGACACAGGTTAAGGAGTTTCAAGACGAGGCTTTGAAAGAAGATCGTCTTAACTCCGAAAGGATGAGAGGTCTAGTCACGGAATTGGGCGAGAACACTCTAGGTGTTAAGACCCGATTCGGGCGGATATGGATTCCTCGATACGGGAATCTACGTGAAAAGATCATGGATGAGGCCCATAAGACTCGATACTCCATTCACCCCGGTGCTACCAAAATGTATCATGATATGAAGAAGGATTATTGGTGGCCGGGCATGAAACGTGACGTGGTGGAGTACGTGAGTAAGTGCCTGACT
Source organism: Flaveria linearis (assembly GCA_024085815.1). Taxonomy (NCBI): domain Eukaryota; kingdom Viridiplantae; phylum Streptophyta; class Magnoliopsida; order Asterales; family Asteraceae; genus Flaveria; species Flaveria linearis. Next base: position 36,391,182 of record CM044009.1, on the reverse strand, counting down.
TGTTTACAAGTAAAGGCAGAACACCAGAAACCGTACGGGAAGATCCAGCCATTGGATATACCCGAGTGGAAGTGGGAGCACATCACCATGGACTTTATCACGAAGTTACCACGTACCCCTAAAGGGTATGATGCTATATGGGTGATAGTTGACCGCCTGACGAAGAGTGCCCACTTCCTACCGATCCGCGAAACGTACTCATCCGAAAGATTGGCGGATCTATTCATCAAAGAAATTGTAGCTCGTCATGGTGTGCCGGTGTCTATTGTGTCTGATCGTGACACCCGGTTTACCTCCAAGTTTTGGAAGAGATTTCATGATGTAATGGGGACGAGGCTACACATTAGTACAGCATATCACCCTCAGACAGACGGTCAGTCTGAGAGGACGATCCAAACACTCGAAGACATGCTTCGGGCGTGCGTGATCGATTTTGGAGGGAGTTGGGATGACCACCAGCCATTAGCAGAATTCTCGTACAACAACAGTTATCATGCCAGTATTGGCATGCCACCCTACGAGATGCTATACGGTAGGAGATGTAGGACGCCCGTATGTTGGGGAGACATTGGGCAGAAAGAACTGGGAGGTGTTGAGGTGATTGAAGCAACGACTGAGAAATTGGAAAAGATCAAAGCCTTTATGAAGGCGGCGAAAGATAGGCAAAAGTCGAATGCTGACAAGAGGCGTAGACCGATAGAGTTCAAGGTTGGTGACCGAGTCATGTTGAAGGTCTCGCCCTGGAAAGGAATCATTAGATTCAGGAAACGAGGTAAGCTAAGCCCGAGATATATAGGACCTTTCCGGATTGTCGCACGAGTAGGAGAGGTAGCCTATCGACTTGAATTGCCAGATGAGTTAAGTGGAATTCATCCCACATTCCATGTATCTCATCTGAGGAAGTGCATGGCTAATGAAGATCTGATTGTTCCACTGGAAGACGTCGAAGTAGACGAACGGCTCAATTACGTGGAGCAACCAGTGGCAATCATTGATCGTAAAGAAAAGAAGTTAAGGAATAAAGTAGTTCCTCTTATGCGTGTACAGTGGAGGCACAGGAAGGGATCCGAGTCTACGTGGGAGACCGAAGAAGAGATGAGACAATATTACCCACATCTGTTTGAGGAATAACAGGTTTCGGGGACGAAACCTGTATAAGGGGGGTGGACTTGTAACACCCGTAATTTCTTATTAAAGAAATTAAAAGAACAAGAATAGAAAGAAAAGGAAAGAAAACAAAAGTTAGCTTAAGGGGAGGGGCCAAAAGTGCCCAATTTTGCAAAGTTCATATTTATTTACATAAAAAGGTGGTATGGCCTCCCACTCGTATTTCACATCATCACCATCTTCGGACATTTAGAGAGAGAAAGCAGAGAAACTTTCGGGTTTTTGAAGAACAAAAAGAAGAATTCGATTTTTAGGTAAGGTTTAATGTTTTTAAGTTGTTCTTGGCTAAATTAGCCTCGGTTAAATGCTTATATGTGTTTCTATGTGTTCAAATGCGTGTTAAGAAGGTTTCTAAGTGATTGGAATTGTTTGAAGTAGCTCGGGTGAAGAGTGTAAACCCGAAGACAACAAAGGTGAGTTCTAGACCCCCTTTTTACACGTTTTTAAATGATTTGGGGCTGGAAAATGCATGTATGTATGTTTTTATAAATTTGGGTATGATACCCGTATGATATGTACATGTGTATGATTATAGAGTATGTTTTAGGGTGAACGTATGCCTATGATTGTGTTAAGTTTATGCCTGAAATCGTATGTACATGCTTAGAAGTAGGTATTATGATGTTTGGGGACTGGAATATGAATTAGACACATGAATAGGCTGCTAATACGACTAATAAGACCAAATAGTGGTCATATGTCTGAAATTTTGACTTAGAAAACCAAGTACAAGGTGATATGTCTAAATAGTGCTTATACGACCCATGAAATTTGCCTTAGAAATATTTTAAGGGTTATATGTCTGAACAGTGGTCGTATGAGCAGTAAAAATTTTCTACGTATGGGGGTTAAACGACTGAACAGTAGTCGTATGACCAGTAGAAATTTTCTAAGTATGGGGGTTAAACGACTGAACAGTAGTCGTATGACCAGTAGAAATTTTCTAAGTATGGGGGTTAAACGACTGAACAGTAGTCGTATGACCAGTAGAAATTTCCTAAGTATGGGGGATGAAACTACTGAACTGTGGTCGTATGACTAGGAAAAATTTCCTAAGTCTGGGGGATGAAACGACAGAGCAGGGCTCATATGACTGAGCAGGGCTCATACGACTGAGTAGGGCTCATACGACTGAACAGGGCTCATACGCCCAAACACTTAGAATTTTTACAGAAATTTCTGGAAATCTGATTTACGGGGTTTTGACCAGAGTTGACTAGGGTTAATAAATGACGATGTTTTATGCATGTAATGATGATGAATGACTAACCCTTATTATTACTGATACTATTATCAGTAGTTTATTATTGTTAACAATATTATTATTTAAATGTTGTTATGTATGGAATGACATGATGAAGAATGTTTAAAGGTTAACGAAGAAGTATTATCATTAATAAAGTGAAAGATTAATGATAAAGAAGAATGGAACGTAAAGTGAAAGATAACGAAAGAGGAACATGACGAACGAATGCATGCATTAATAAATGAACGAATGAATGTAAGAAAGGCTTGCAAGTAAATAAATGGAGGTGCACACCCCTGGCAGGTGTTAGCTCAACTGTGATGCGGGTTATCTACCCCGAAGGATGCACACAGGGTCAATCTTTAAGATTGATAATGAGGTGAGCAACTACGTGTTGCAACAGACTCGGTTAGCAGGCAAATCATGAGATTACCACTGAGGTGAGCAGCCGTGTGCTGCAACAGACTTGGCTAACATACGATAGAATGAAAGATAAGTGGTGCATGTACTTACCTCAGGTGACTGGATCAGCTTCGTGCACAATGTTCGTGGTTGATCACCACAGGTCCAGCACCAGCTTCGTGCACAATGTTCGGGGTATTGTTCCTGTTACCAGAAGTAATGAAATGAACGTACGAAAGAATGTAGTGTGAATGTATGAATGAAATGAATGAACGTACGAAAGAATGTAATGAACGTATGAATGAAAGAAATGATCGTACGTATGCAATGAATGTATGAATGAAATGAATGTATGAACGTATGTAATGTACGAATGAATGAAAGTAAGATACGTACGAATGAAAGAACTAATATGAAAGACAGAATACGAAAGAGTATGAATGATAACGATGAACGGCACACGAACGAAAGTTAATGAATGAACGACGAAGATAATAATAATATTATCTGTGTACGTACTTGTGTGACCGCATATAAGTAAAGAAAGGTTTTTCCTTGAGATGAAAAGCAAAGTATTTTAAATTACAAAACTAGAACTCACTCAGCAATGTTGACTTTTATGTATTTTCCAGTTGGCAGGTAACAGGTTGCTGAGGATGGCACACGGGGATGGCTACACGGCGGGCAAGACTGACATCCATTTATGTTTTGACAATACTATTGTTTTGTAATTCATTCGACTAATTATTTTATGACTTATGAACTAGAATGTAATGCTTAACAACGGTGTTTAAAATGAATTAAGGGTTTTTGCCAACTTAATTCCGCTGCTTAATTTATTAATATATATGTTTTAGGCTGTGAATGACCAACTGTGGGGTTCCCGGGAACGGGGCCTTACAATGTACGTGCTTAGAACAAGGTAATATGATGTTTGGGACTGAGAACAGCTCAAAAATATGTGAACAGTGGCCTAATAAGTCCAAACAATGCTCATGAGTCTGAATTCTGACTTAGAAAAACTAAGTGCAGGGTGATAAGTCCAAACAGTGCTCGTAAGTCTAAACAGTGCTCATATGTCTGAAATAATGACTAAGTGTAGGGTGATAAGTCCAAACAGTGCTCGTATGTCTAAACAGTGCTCATATGTCTGAAATAATGACTAAGTGTAGGGTGATAAGTCCAAACAGTGCTCGTAAGTCTAAACAGTGCCCATATGTCTGAAATAATGACTAAGTGTAGGGTGATAAGTCCAAATAGTGCTCATAAGTCTAAACAGTGCTCATATGTCTGAAATAATGACCATGTATAAGGTGATAAGTCTAAACAGTGGTGAAAAGTCCAAACAGTGCTCACGCTTCCCAACAGTGCTCATGTGTCCAACACTTAGAATTTTTTTTTAGAAATTTCTAGGAATCTGGATCTCGGGGATTTGACCGAGGTTGACCAAGGGCTATTTAATGATGATGTTTTATACATGAAATGATGATTAAGGATTAACCTTTGTTATTATTACTGATATTATTATCAGTAGTTTATTAATAACAATATTATTATTATTATTTTAATATTGTTAAGTATGAAATGGCATGATGAAGGATGATTAAAATTTAACAGGAAGTATTATCATTAATAAAGTGAAAGATTAATGATAAATAAAAGTGGAACGTAAATGAATGAACGAAAGTCTTGCAAGCAAATGAATGGAGGTGCACACCCCTCGTAGGTGTTAGCTCAACTGTGATGCGGGTTCGCTACCCCGAAGGATGCACACAGAGGTGAGCGACTCAGTGTCGCAAAAGACTCGGAAGAATAATGATAAAAGTACGAATTGAACGATGATGAAGATAATAATGATATTACCTACGTGTACGTACGATGTGTGATCACATATGCATAACGAATGGTTTGAAATGAGAAGTAAAGTATTTTAATTACAAAACTAGAACTCACTCAGCAACACTAACTTTTATGTATTTTCCAGTTGGCATGTAACAGGTTGCTGATGATGGCACACGGGGATGGCTATTTGGCGGGCAAGACTGACATCCATTTACGTTTTGACAATACTGTTGTTTTGTAATTCATTCAACTAATTATTTTGTGACCCATGAACTAGAATGTATTGCTTAACAACAGTGTGTATAACGAATGAATGGGTTTTTGTCAAATTGATTCCGCTGCTTAAATTTATAATATGTATGTTTTATGCTGTGAATGACCAACTGTGAGGTCCCCGGGAACCGGGCCTTACACATGGTGTTCAAACGTACAACCGAAGGACGATTGAAGCTCAACCGTACGACTGAAGTTCAATCACACGACTGAAGGTTCAACCGCATGGGACTCATGCGACTGGAGGTCCAGTCGCATGGTATTCATGCGACTGGAGGTCCAGTTGCATGGTATTCATGCGACTGAAGGTCCAGTCGCCCCTGGACTTCGGGCAACTGGGCTGTACCTATAAAAGAGGAGCAGCTCTCTTCTCCTCCCAACACTTACATTTTTCAGTCGGGAGAAATAGCAGAGAGTGAGAGAACAGCGAAAGAAGAGAAAGAAAGGGAGAACGTGGTGATTCGGGCACGAGATTTGTCGAGAAGCTAGCCAAGTCGAATATCTTCAACTCCTACCTGTTAATGTGAGTTCTAGAACCCCTCATTTACTTGTTTTCATACGATTTTGGGGCTGGATCACATATAAACCCTATTTTTGAAAAGTGTGTATGTTTGATAGAGGTTCAGTCGTACGGATGGAGCTCAATCGCCCGATAGACCATACGACTGAGGGATTCGGTCGCATAGGTCCATTCGCATGATAGTTTAGTCGCACGTATGAGGTTAATCGCCTAATAGTCCATTCGCATAGAGTTCATTCGTATGATAGGAGGTTCAATCGCACGAATGTAAGTCCAGTCGCCTGATTGCCCAGTCGCACGACCCAGTCGCATGGAGCCCATGCGACTGTGGTATGTTCAATCGCCCACATAGGGCTGATGTGAATGAGGATGCAGGTGTATGTACGATGTAAACATGATAAGTATGATGTTGCCCTATATGATGGTAATGACTGATGATTTGTAGATGTTTATGTTCCTTATGATTATGTATGATTATCTTTCCAAAACCTTACGAATAATGAGAATGAATGAATGAAGTATTATGTAACGGAAAGTGAAATATAATGAAAGAGGAACACGATGATGAATGCATGTATTAACGAATGAACAAAAAGAAGAATGATGATGAATACATTCATTAACGAACGAACGAATTATGTCTTGCAAGCATTGAATAAGCCGATTGGTCCTTCTTTGTGATTGACCATGGTCATGGTACCTCTACCGCTTACCTCTAGTACTGTGGCATACGTTTAGATTCACGGCCCAGTAGCTAAGGCTACTGTGGCATACGCTCTATTGATTCACGGCCCAGTAGCTAAGACGGATCGGGGTATAGCATATGGTATTGGTACATCAGAATTCAATGTGCAAGTAAGGATGAAACGGGATCCTTGTCATTCGACCACAGTAATCATAGTCGAGTGCTATGAAGTGGGTAAAGCCTGACAGGATCCATATGAGAAGTTAAAGATAACGATGTGTAACGAATGATGAAGATAATAATGAATATTATCTCTGTGAACACATGAATGAACGTAAAGAATGTATGCACGAACGTGAACGAGAACGATGAATGGTACACGAAAGAAAGTTAATGAACGAATGATGATAAAAATTACAAAATTATCTAAGTGTACGTATGTTGTATGATCGCATGTATGAAAGGACAGTTTTAACAATTAAAAGTATGTTTTATTATAAAACTAGAACTCACTCAGCAACGCTGACTTTTAATGTGTTTCCAGTTGGCAGGTAGTGTTGCTGGGGATGGCACGAGGCGACTACTGAGCTCGTAGGGGACGGCATTCTCCTTTTGATTATGCTGCAACGTCATGTGTTGTGGGCCCGTAATGCACGCAACACATTATGTTGCATGCGAGTGCGAGATTTCTTGAGGATTCCTATAAACGGGATTACTTAAGGAATCTCCTTTATGATGAAAAAACATATTTTTGAATTTAATATCTTCTACTAGAGGTCACTGTATATGACCCTATGATTGTTGAGGATTCACTTGACGGGGATTACTAATGAAATCCTCGGTTTCATATGCTTCAGCAGCAATCATAGTAAAGATAGGCAATGTAAAGAAAGCTTGTATTTTGTAATCAGGTCAGCGATGTAATGCCTTGTAAAAACGTTTATGATGAAATGAGAATGACCTTTTTATTAATTCTGCTACGTTATTTCATTATGTTTATATCAAATCTATGTTTTATGTGTAATGACGACCAACTGTGAGATGCCCGGGAAGGGGGCCTTACAAATTCAAAAGAGGACACTCTTCCCGGGGAATCCCAAGACCCCTATGGGTCTGATGATGAAATTCTAGAAGAAGATCTAGACGAGATGCTGGAGGATCTCAAGAAATCGGTATCCAAGGAAAAAGAAGGAAAAGACAAATAACATGGTCCACAATGTCTGCTAATGGACAGGCGTCATAATTAAAGTAACAATGATTCCAGACACAATAATGTCTGCTTTGAAATTTTCAAAAGAAATAATTGAGGTCGAATTATTGTAATTTACTGTATATCTTTTGTTTGTACCCTTGAGACTCCCATTATAAAAGGAGCTCAAGTCTTTAGTCTTAGACACACCTGATCTTACGATCAAACTTCTCTCTAAATCTCTCTTGTAAAATATTTCTTATAATAAAAGTTCTGCTGGAAAACAGCTTTGAAGAAAAGAATTCTGGTGTCTCACAACAGAGGTAATAACTTCTGAATAATTCAATTCTTATACTTATCTTTTAATTTTCTATGTTTATTAGCCTAATGGAAGGCTAAAAAACTAAATCAATGTTGAACCTAACCGTAATAAGTTTATAAGCCAATAAAAAAATCTGGAGAGAAAAATCTTAATCATGTCTGGATAATTTTTGGACTGGTTATATACTAATCAGACGGAAAACTAGCATAGTGGTCGAATTATGGCAGCCCGTCTTCTTAAGCCGTTTGAAAGGCGTTCCAAAGGGCATAGGCCTGTACTGATCTTATGCTAGGATAAACCTGCCAGTTGATTTATATGTAAAATTAACCAAGGTCTGAAGGTTCGGGCATACTTAAAGTTTTCTCTTTTCAGATTTTGAGTTTGTAAAAATTTAGATTCTTATTTTCATAATTTAAGTCATTATTTTTGGGTTTTTATTTTTAATTTTCCCACTAGGTCCTGCCCTTGTGGTATCAGAGCCAGGGTAAATAAACTTTATTATGGGGAAAGTTCAACATTGATTCATTCAAAAACAAAATGAATATCATAGAAGATAGGGATACTGTTAAAAACAGTATTGAGGAAGAATATGATATTCCTCATAATCTCGAATTATTAAATAAATGGACAATTCCAAAAATAGATGAGTTTGTAAAAATTATCAACTTCTAACTTTAGTTCCTCAATATTGATAGAATTGTCAATCTTAAGGGGAAAAATATAACCTTAGAAGAAAGAATAAGAAGTTTAGAAATGAAGGAGGTCATAAACAATCCTGAAACCTCTAACAAATTTCTAACATCCTTAGAAAGAGATGAAAATTTCTTATCTATATACGAGATGGTTATATCCCATAAGTGGCATATAAAAATTAAGCTATTAATAGAAAATAATTATTTGATAGAATTAGTTGCTTTACTAGATAGTGGAGCTGATCTGAATTGTGTTCAAGAGGGCATTATCCCTACAAAGTATTTTCATAAAACTACTCATAAAGTTAGTTCTGCTGGTGGAAAACCAATGATTATAAATTATAAATTACCTCAAGCATATATTTGTCAAAATAAGGTTTGTATTCCAAACAGCTTTATGATTGTAAAAAATCTAACTAGCCAAATAATACTTGGTACACCATTTTGGAATAAGATTTTTCTGATAAAACATATTGATGAAAAATGCATTATAGGAACTTATAAAGGAAAAGAAATAACTTTTCAATTTGTTCACAAACCTATTCCTAGGTTTATAAATGATATTGAAGAATCGTTAATACAAGCAAAACAAAACCAAATTAATTTTCTTAAACAAGAAATAAATACTCTTACAATAGAAGAGAAATTGAAAAATCCCAAATTACAGGACAAAATAAAGCTAATACAACATCAATTTTTATTACAAATTTGTAGTGATCATCCAAATGCTTTTTGGGATAGAAAGAAGCATATAGTCTCCCTTCCATATGAGAATGACTTTAATGAAAGTCAGATACCTACAAAAGCTAGACCATGTCAAATGAATTCTGAATATTTAGAATTATGTAAAAATGAAATAAAAACTTTAACAGAAAAAGGTTTAATAAGACCTTCAAAGTCTCCATGGTCATGCACCGCCTTCTATGTTAATAAACATTCTGAGCAAGAAAGAGGAGCCCCAAGGTTAGTAATAAACTACAAACCCTTAAACAAAGTTTTAAAGTGGATTAGGTATCCTATACCTAATAAAAAAGATTTATTAGATAGATTAAATAATGCTATGTAACACCCGTATATTTCTTTTAAAGAAACAAAAGAATAAAAGAGAAAGAAAATGGGGGAAAAGAAAGTCAACCCCAAAGTTGAGGGACCAAAAGTAATAAAAATGATAAAATCTTGAAAAGTTGGTGTAAAAGGCGATATGGTCACCCATACCCACTGCACACTCTTTTCTTGTTCGGATTTTAGAGAGAGAAAGCAGAGAAACTCTCGGGTTTTTGAAGAACAAGAAGAAGAATTTGATTTTTAGGTAAAGTTTAATGTTTTTAAGTTGTTCTTGGCTAGATTAGCCTCGGTTAAATGCTTATGTGTGTTTCTATGTGTTCAAATGCGTGTTAAGAAGGTTTCAAAGTGTTGGAATTGGTTGAAGAAGCTTGGGAGAAGAGTGTAAACTCGGAGGACAATTAAGGTGAGTTTCTAGACCCCTTTTTACCTGTTTTAAACGACTATGGGGCTGGAAAATACATGTATGTATATTTTTATGGATTTGTGTATGAAGCCCGTATGTTATGTACATGTGTATGATTATAGAGTATGTTTTAGGGTGAACGTATGGCTATATTTGTGTTAAGTTTATGCCTGGAATCGTATGTACATGTTTAGAACTAAGTATTATGATGTTTGGGGACTGGAACATGAATTAGACATATGAACAGGCTGCTAATACGCCTAACCAGCCCAAATAGTAGTCATGTGTCTGGAATTTGGACTTAAAAACTAAGTACAAGGTAATGAGTCCCAACAGTACTCAAGAGTCCCAACAGTGCTCATGAGTCTGAAAATTAACTAAGTATGGGAGGTGAAAAGTCTGAACAGTGGTCGTATGACTAGGAAAATTTTCTAAGTATAAGGTGAGAAGTCCAACAGGGCTCATACGCCCAGCAGTGCTTATACACCCAGGGTTGAAAAATTTTCTAAGTGTAAGCTGGTGAGTCCGACAGTGGTGAAACGCCTGAACAGGGCTCTTACGCCCAAACACTTAGAATTTTTAACAGAATTCTCTTGGAGTTTGTGCAGTAGGGTTTCGCATGATTAATGACTAGGGTTAATTAATAATGATGTTTTATGCATGTAACGATGATAAATGATTAACCCTTATTATTACTGATACTATTATCAGTATTTTATTATTGTTAACAATATTATTATTTAAATATTGTTATGTATGGAATGACATGATGAAGAATGTTTAAAATTTAACGAAGAAGTATTATCATTAATAAAGTGAAAGATTAATGATAAAGAAGAATGGAACGTAAATGAATGAACGAAAGTCTTGCAAGCAAATAAATGGAGGTGCACACCCCTGACATGTGTTAGCTCAACTGTGATGCGGGTTCGCTACCCCGAAGGATGCACACAGGGTCAATCCTTGAGATTGGCATAGAGGTGAGCGACTCGGTGTCGCAAAAGACTCACAGGATGAAAGTCAATCTTTGTGATTGGCTTAGAGGTGAGCGACTTGGTGTCGCATAAGACTCACAGGATGAAGGTCAATCTTTGTGATTGGCTTAGAGGTAAGCGACTTGGCATCGCAAAAGACTCACAGGATGAAGGTCAATCTTTGTGATTGGCTTAGAGGTGAGCGACTTGGTGTCGCAAAAGACTCACAGCTTAAGTGAAGATTAATGATAAAAGTACGAATTGAACGATGATGAAGATAATGAAAATATTACCTATGTGCACGTATGATGTATGATCACCCATGAAAATGAGGAACGGATTTTGAATGAAAAGCAAAGTATTTTAATTATAAAGCTAGAACTCACTCAGCAACGCTGACTTTTATGTATTTTCCAGTTGGCAGGTAACAGGTTGCTGAGGATGGCACACGGGGATGGCTACACGGCGGGCAAGACTGACATCCATTTATGTTTTGACGATACTGTTGTTTTGTAATTCATTCGACTAATTATTTTGTGACTTATGAACTAAAATGTATTGCTTAACAACAGTGTTTACAATGAATGAAGGGTTTTTGCCAACTTAATTCCGCTGCTTAATTTATAATATGTATGTTTTATGCTGTGAATGACCAACTGTGAGGTGCCCGGGAACGGGGGCCTTACAAGTTGGTATCAGAGCTAAAGTTTAAGTGAAACGGGTAAATTTTCAAAATAAACCTTAACTTAAACTGAGAATGGGACGGAAAGAGGGATGTCCGCCCGAGTAGCCATGTGCCATCAGGTATTGTTTTTCTTAAAAGTTAATCAGTATTATGTGCGTGTGCTATGTGATTTATGTGTTCTTAGTAGATTTAGATACTAATGTAGTCAGGATAGGAGATGCTTGGGGTATGGAGAGTAAAGTAAGTGGCTAATCACAACTGGCCATTGTAATTAGGGACTTACTATACTTGACATAAACTGAGCTGTTTCCTTGAATGACTGTTTTAGTGTTTGAATCTTATAGTAAATAGGATATGGCTGGGAAGAATCCTTCCAAGGCCTCTAGAGTTAGAGGTCGACCACGTACGACTAGGAGTAGTGCTAAAGCTCCTAAGGCGACTCCTGTGAACCCCGAGGTTCCTGACCGGAATGAAGAAACTGAGAATGCGAGCCTGAATGCCTCAGCTAGGGAGGCGATTGCTGATGAGGTACACCAGGTCCTGCAGGCAGTTATGCCATCTGTAGTGACCGACGTTATCCGAGCTGTGAGGAACGAGGAGAGAAAGGAGAAGGAGGACAGGAGAGGGTCGACTGGAAAGGAAAGCAAGGGAGGAGAGGAACAACCGGATCCTGAGATAGTAGTATCTGATGAAGAGAAAGTTGATGTAGTAGGGGTGACGACCAAGGGATGCAATTACGGGGCATTCCAGAGGTGCAAGCCCCCGACTTTTGATGGAAATGGCAATGCTGCTGCTGCCCATCGGTGGGTAAGGGAGATGGAAGCGGTACTCGAGATCAGTGAGTGCCGGGAATGCCACCCATTCCTTTACTGACTCAGCACTATGTTGGTGGGATAATATCGTCCAAGCTGAGGCAGCAGGGCCATTGGGAAAATGAAGTGGTCCGAGTTGAAGAAGCTGGTAATTGAGGAATTCTGTCCTCACAGGGAACTTGATAAGATTGAGAGGGAGTTCCTGCAACTCGAGGCGGGAACCATGACCCACCAACAGTACACTACTAAATTCAATGAGATGGCGAGGCTGGTGCCGGATCAGGTGACACCGGTATCTCGCAAGATTAACCGGTACATTCAGGGGCTACCAGCCGACATTCGTAGGCATTTGATTGCTGCACGACCAAGCACTTTTAGGTTGGCAGTGGATTTGGCTGGCAGGCTCTATGATGAGAGAGAGGTAGCGGATGCAGAGGTGAAGAAGGCTGGTGGGGGTGACCGAAACTGGAATGGGAAGTGGTTCGGGCATGGTGGCTTTACCCCGAACAACAAAAGGATGAGAGTGGATGACCGTAGGGTGGGGTCATCAAGCTCAGGGCCCAAAAGGTGTGGCAAGTGCGGGAAGGAGCATACGGGTGAGTGCAGAATGGGGCTCAAAGTGTGTTTCAAGTGCGGGAAGCCGGGCCACATCTTGAAAGACTGTAAGGAGCTGAGGTGTTACACCTGCGGTGAGGCGGGCCATATGAGCAAAGACTGCAGGAAGCAGGGGGCTGAGAGTTCTGGGGCAAAGAAGACGGCCGGGACTGAAGGGCAGAAGACAAGTGCCAGAGCTTTCACCATGACCAGAGAGGAGGCTAGGACGGACCCCGATGTTGTGTCAGGTACGTTTCTAGTAAATCAAACTCTTGCTTCTGTGTTATTTGATTCTGGTGCTAGTAAGAGTTTCATTTCTGCTACCTTCTGTGTTAAGTTGCCTGCAATGCATTGATGAGCCCTTTGATGTAGAACTGCTATTGGTAAGTCCACTAGAGTTACGGATGTGATAGAGGACTGTGCCATAGAGTTAGAAGGTCATAGGTTTGCTGCTAGATTACATGTGATGCCCCTAGGTGGATTTGATGTGGTGTTAGGAATGGATTGGTTGGCAACCTACGAAGCGAATATCGTATGTCGAAAGAAGACGATTAGACTGACGGCATCTGAAAAAGTTCGGTAACGATATACGGTGATCGGGTAACGATGATTCCGAAGGTGATTTCGATGGCGGTGGCAGGCAAGTGTATGAGGCGTGGGTGTAGCGCCAACTTATGTTACGTAAAGGATGTGGAAACGCTAACACCACAACTATCCGACGTTCCGGTTGTGTTTGAGTTTCCAGATGTATTCACGGAAGACTTATCGGGATTGCCACCTGACCGCGAAATCGAATTTCAAATTGACTTGATACCCGGTGCCCAATCTGTTGCTAAAGCACCGTATCGATTGGCTCGGACTGAGATGAAGGAGTTGATGGAGCAACTGCAAGAGTTGCTTGACAAGGGCTTTATTAGACCGAGTATCTCTCCTTGGGGTGCTCCGGTCTTATTTGTGAGAAAGAAGGACGGTAGCATAAGAATATGTATCGACTACCGTGAATTGAACAAGTTGACAATAAAGAATCGGTATCCGTTACCGAGGATCGATGACTTGTTCGACCAGCTCCAGGGTGTCAGTTGGTTCTCGAGGATAGATCTTCGGTCTGGTTACCATCAATTGAAGGTAAAGGAGCAGGACATTCCTAAAACATCTTTTCCGATGCGCTACGGTCACTACGAGTTTCTCATCATGTCTTTTGGGTTGACCAATGCGCCAGCTGCTTTTATGGATTTGATGAACCGAGTGTGTCAGCCAATGTTAGATAAATCAGTGATTGTGTTCATCGATGATATCCTGATTTATTCGAGGAGCGAAGAAGAGCATGCCGGCCACATTCGGGAAGTGTTGGAGACTTTGAGAAGGGATAAACTGTATGCTAAGTTCTCCAAATGTGCTTTCTGGCTACGCGAGGTGCAATTTCTGGGTCACGTGGTAAATGCAGAAGGAATCATGGTGGATCTAGCAAAGGTTAAGGCTGTGATGCAATGGAAATCACCAAAGACGCCATCCGAGATTCGTAGCTTCTTGGGATTGGCGGGCTATTACAGGAGATTTATTTAAGACTTCTCCAAGATAGCCTCACCTTTGACAAAATTGACCCGTAAGGACGTGAAATTCGTGTGGGGTCGAGAGCAGGAGACTGCCTTTGAGGAGTTGAAGACAAGACCAACACAAGCTCCTGTTTTGACATTGCCCGAGGGGAATGAAGACTTAGTGGTCTATTCAGATGCATCTTATTTTGGACTAGGTTGCGTGTTGATGCAACGTGGAAGGGTAATAGCATATGCATCTCGAAAACTGAAGACCCACGAAGTCAACTATCCCACACATGATCTAGAATTAGCTGCGGTGGTTTTTGCGTTGAAGATTTGGCGGCACTATCTATATGAGACGAAGTGCACCATCTTCACAGACCATAAAAGCTTGAAGTACTTCTTCGAGCAGAAAGATCTAAACATGAGGCAAAGGCGATGGTTAGAGCTCATAAAGGACTATGACTGTGAAATCCATTACCATCCGGGCAAGGCCAACGTGGTGGCCGATGCCCTTAGCCGAAATGAAAGGCCTGAGCCGATCCTGGTGAAGGCTTATCAGTTAATCATGACCTCCAACGTGATGACACAGGTTAAGGAGTTTCAAGACGAGGCTTTGAAAGAAGATCGTCTTAACTCCGAAAGGATGAGAGGTCTAGTTACGGAATTGGGTGAGAACACTCTTGGTGTTAAGACCTGATTTGGGCGAATGTGGATTCCTCGATACGGGGATCTACGTGAAAAGATCATGGATGAGGCCTATAAGACTCGATACTCCATTCAACCCGGTGCTACCAAAATGTACCATGATATGAAGAAGGATTACTGGTGGCCGGGTATGAAACGTGACGTAGTGGAGTACGTGGGTAAGTGCCTGACTTGTTTACAAGTAAAAGCAGAACACCAGAAACCCTACGGGAAGATCCAACCATTTGATATACCCGAGTGGAAGTGGGAGCGCATCACTATGGACTTTATCACGAAGTTATCGCGTACCCCGAAAGGGTATGATGCTATATGGGTGATAGTTGACCGCCTGACAAAGAGTGCCCACTTCCTACCGATCCGTGAAACGTACTCATCTGAAAGATTGGCGGATCTGTTCATCAAAGAAATTGTAGCTCGTCATGGTGTACCGGTGTCTATTGTGTCTGATCGTGACACCAAGTTTACCTCCAAGTTTTGGAAGAGATTTCATGATGCAATGGGGACGAGGCTACACATTAGTATAGCATATCACCCTCAGACAGACGGTCAGTCTGAGAGGACGATCCAAACACTCGAAGACATGCTTCGGGCGTGCGTGATCGATTTTGGAGGAAGTTGGGATGATCACTTGCCGTTTGCAGAATTCTCGTACAACAATAGCTATCATGCCAGTATTGGCATGCCACCCTACGAGATGCTATACGGTAGGAGATGTAGGACGCCTGTATGTTGGGGAGACATTGGGCAGAAGGAACTGGGAGGTGTTGAGGTGATTGAAGCAACGACTGAGAAATTGGAAAAGATCAAAGCCTTCATGAAGGCGGCGAAAGATAGGCAAAAGTCGTATGCTAACAAAAGACAAAGACCGATAGAGTTCAAGGTTGGCGACCGAGTCATGTTGAAGGTCTCACCTTGGAAAGGTATTATCAGATTCAAGAAAAGAGGTAAGCTAAGCCTGAGATACATAGGACCTATCCGGATTGTCACACGAGTAGGAGAGGTAGCCTATCGACTTGAATTACCAGATGAGTTAAGTGGAATTCATCCCACATTCCATGTATCTCATCTGAGGAAGTGTTTAGCTGATGAAGACATGGTTGTACCACTGGAGGATATTGAAGTAGACGAATGGCTCAATTACGTGGAGCAACCAGTGGCAATCATTGATCGTAAGGAGAAGAGGTTAAGGAATAACGTGGTTCCTCTTGTGCGTGTACAGTGGAAGCACAGGAAGGGATCCGAGTCTACGTGGTAGACTGAAGAAGAGATGAGACTACATTACCCACATCTGTTTGAGGAATAACAGGTTTCGGGGACGAAACCTATATAAGGGGGGTGGACTTGTAACACCCGTATATTTCTTTTAAAGAAACAAAAGAATAAAAGAGAAAGAAAATGGGGGAAAAGAAAGTCAAACCCAAAGTTGAGGGACCAAAAGTGTTAAAAATGATAAAATCTTGAAAAGTTGGTGTAAAAGGCGATATGGTCGCCCATACCCACTGCACACTCTTTTCTTGTTCGGATTTTAGAGAGAGAAAGCAGAGAAACTCTTGGGTTTTTGAAGAACAAGAAGAAGAATTCGATTTTTAGGTAAAGTTTAATGTTTTTAAGTTGTTCTTGGCTAGATTAGCCTCGGTTAAATGCTTATGTGTGTTTCTATGTGTTCAAATGCGTGTTAAGAAGGTTTCAAAGTGTTGGAATTGGTTGAAGAAGCTCGGGAGAAGAGTGTAAACTCGGAGGACAATTAAGGTGAGTTTCTAGACCCCTTTTTACCTGTTTTAAACGACTTTGGGGCTGGAAAATACATGTATGTATATTTTTATGGATTTGTGTATGAAGCCCGTACGTTATGTACATGTGTATGATTATAGAGTGTGTTTTAGGGTGAACGTATGGCTATGTTTGTGTTAAGTTTATGCCTGGAATCGTATGTACATGTTTAGAACTAAGTATTATGATGTTTGGGGACTGGAATATGAATTAGACACATGAACAGGCTGCTAATACGCCTAACCAGCCCAAATAGTAGTCATGTGTCTGGAATTTGGACTTAGAAAACTAAGTACAAGGTAATGAGTCCCAACAGTACTCATGAGTCCCAACAGTGCTCATGAGTCTGAAATATACTAAGTATGGGAGGTGAAAAGTCTGAACAGTGGTCGTATGACTAGGAAAATTTTCTAAGTATAAGGTGAGAAGTCCAACAGGGCTCATACGCCCAACAGGGCTCATACGCCCAACAGTGCTTATACGCCCAGGGTTGAAAAATTTTCTAAGTGTAAGCTGGTGAGTCCGACAGTGGTGAAACGCCTGAACAGGGCTCTTACGCCCAAACACTTAGAATTTTTAACAGAATTCTCTTGGAGTTTGTGCAGTAGGGTTTCACATGATTAATGACTAGGGTTAATTAATAATGATGTTTTATGCATGTAATGATGATAAATGATTAACCCTTATTATTACTGATACTATTATCAGTATTTTATTATTGTTAACAATATTATTATTTAAATATTGTTATGTATGGAATGACATGATGAAGAATGTTTAAAATTTAACGAAGAAGTATTATCATTAATAAAGTGAAAGATTAATGATAAAGAAGAATGGAACGTAAATGAATGAACGAAAGTCTTGCAAGCAAATAAATGGAGGTGCACACCCCTGGCAGGTGTTAGCTCAACTGTGATGCGGGTTCGCTACCCCGAAGGATGCACACAGGGTCAATCCTTGAGATTGGCATAGAGGTGAGCGACTCGGTGTCGCAAAAGACTCACAGGATGAAAGTCAATCTTTGTGATTGGCTTAGAGGTGAGCGACTTGGTGTCGCAAAAGACTCACAGGATGAAGGTCAATCTTTGTGATTGGCTTAGAGGTGAGCGACTTGGCGTCGCAAAAGACTCACAGGATGAAGGTCAATCTTTGTGATTGGCTTAGAGGTGAGCGACTTGGTGTCGCAAAAGACTCACAGCTTAAGTGAAGATTAATGATAAAAGTACGAATTGAACGATGATGAAGATAATGAAAATATTACCTATGTGTACGTACGATGTATGATCACCCATGAAAATGAGGAACGGATTTTGAATGAAAAGCAAAGTATTTTAATTATAAAACTAGAACTCACTCAGCAACGGTGACTTTTATGTATTTTCCAGTTGGCAGGTAACAGGTTGCTGAGGATGGCACACGGGGATGGCTACACGGCGGGCAAGACTGACATCCATTTATGTTTTGACGATACTGTTGTTTTGTAATTCATTCGACTAATTATTTTGTGACTTATGAACTAGAATGTATTGCTTAACAACAGTGTTTACAATGAATGAAGGGTTTTGCCAACTTAATTCCGCTGCTTAATTTATAATATGTATGTTTTATGCTGTGAATGACCAACTGTGAGGTGCCCGGGAACGGGGGCCTTACAAGTTGGAATCAGAGCTAAAGTTTAAGTGAAACGGGTAAATTTTCAAAATAAAGCCTTACTTAAACTGAGAATGGGACGGAAAGAGGGATGTCAGCCCGAGTAGCCATGTGCCATCAGGTATTGTTTTTCTTAAAAGTTAATCAGTATTATGTGCGTGTGCTATGTGATTTATGTGTTCTTAGTAGATTTAGATACTGATGTAATCAGGATAGGAGATGCTTTGGGTGTGGAGAGTAAAGTAAGTGGCTAATCACAACTGGCCACTGTAATTAGGGACTTACTATACTTGACATAAACTGAGCTGTTTCCTTGAATGACTGTTTTAGTGTTTGAATCTTATAGTGCATAGGATATGGCTGGGAAGAAACCTTCCAAGGCCGCTAGAGTTAGAGGTCAACCACGTACGACTAGGAGCAGTGCTAAAGCTCCTAAGGCGACTCCTGTGAACCCCGAGGTTCCTGACCGGAATGAAGAAACTGAGAATGCGAGCCTGAATGCCTCAGCTAGGGAGGCGATTGCTGATGAGGTACACCAGGTCCTGCAGGCAGTTATGCCATCTGTAGTGACCGACGTTATCCGAGCTGTGAGGAACGAGGAGAGACAGGAGAAGGAGGACAGGAGAGGGTCGACTGGAAAGGAAAGCAAGGGAGGAGAGGAACAACCGGATCCTGAGATAGTAGTATCTGATGAAGAGAAAGATGATGTAGTAGGGGTGACGACCAAGGGATGCAATTACGGGGCATTCCAGAGGTGCAAGCCCCCGACTTTTGATGGAAATGGCAATGCTGCTGCTGCCCATCGGTGGGTAAGGGAGATGGAAGCGGTACTCGAGATCAGTGAGTGCCGGGAAGATCAGAAGGTGAAGTTTGCCACCCACTCCTTTACTGACTCAGCACTATGTTGGTGGGACAATATCGTCCAAGCTGAGGGCAACAGGGCCATCGGGAAAATGAAGTGGTCCGAGTTGAAGAAGCTGGTAATTGAGGAATTCTGTCCTCACAGGGAACTTGATAAGATTGAAAGGGAGTTCCTGCAACTCGAGGCGGGAACCATGACCCACCAGCAGTACACTACTAAATTCAATGAGATGGCGAGGCTGGTGCCGGATCAGGTGACACCGGTATCTCGCAAGATTAACCGGTACATTCAGGGGCTGCCAGCCGACATTCGTAGGCATTTGATTGCTGCACGACCAAGCACTTTTAGGTCGGCAGTGGATTTGGCTGGCAGGCTCTATGATGAGAGAGAGGTAGCGGATGCAGAGGTGAAGAAGGCTGGTGGGGGTGACCGAAACTGGAATGGGAAGCGGTTCGGGCGTGGTGGCTTTACCCCGAACAACAAAAGGATGAGAGTGGATGACCGTAGGGTGGGGTCGTCAAGCTCAGGGCCCAAAAGGTGTGGCAAGTGCGGGAAGGAGCATACGGGTAAGTGCAGAATGGGGCTCAAAGTGTGTTTCAAGTGCGGGAAGCCGGGCCACATCTTGAAAGACTGTAAGGAGCTGAGGTGTTACACCTGCGATGAGGCGGGCCATATGAGCAAAGACTGCAGGAAGCAGAAGGCGGAGAGTTCCGGGGCAAAGAAGACGGCCGGGACTGAAGGGCAGAAGACAAGTGCCAGAGCTTTCACCATGACCAGAGAGGAGGCTAGGACGGACCCCGATGTTGTGTCAGGTATGTTTCTAATAAATCAAACTCTTGCTTCTATGTTATTTGATTCTGGTGCTAGTAAGAGTTTCATTTCTGCTACTTCTGTGTTAAGTTGCCTGCTAGTAGTAAATGCATTGATGAGCCCTTTGATGTAGAAACTGCTATTGGTAAGTCCACTAGAGTTACGGATGTGATAGAGGACTGTGCCATAGAGTTAGAAGGTCATAGGTTTGCTGCTAGATTACATGTGATGCCCCTAGGTGGATTTGATGTGGTGTTAGGAATGGATTGGTTGGCAACCTACGAAGCGAATATCGTATGTCGAAAGAAGACGATTAGACTGACGGCATCCGAAAAGTCCGGTAACGATATACGGTGATCGGGTAACGATGATTCCGAAGGTGATTTCGATGGCGGTGGCAGGCAAGTGTATGAGGCGTGGGTGCAGCGCCTACTTATGTTACGTAAAGGATGTGGAAACGCTAACACCACAACTATCCGACGTTTCGGTTGTGTGTGAGTTTCCAGATGTATTCACGGCAGACTTATCAGGATTGCCACCTGATCGCGAAATCGAATTTCAAATTGACTTGATGCTCGGTGCCCAATCTGTTGCTAAAGCACCGTATCGATTGGCTCCGACTGAGATGAAGGAGTTGATGGAGCAACTACAAGAGTTGCTTGACAAGGGCTTTATTAGACCGAGTATCTCTCCTTGGGGTGCTCCGGTCTTATTTGTGAGAAAGAAGGACGGTAGCATAAGAATGTGTATCGACTACCGTGAATTGAACAAGTTGACAATAAAGAATCGGTATCCGTTACCGAGGATCGATGACTTGTTTGACCAGCTCCAGGGTGCCAGTTGGTTCTCGAGGATAGATCTTCGGTCTGGTTACCATCAATTGAAGGTAAAGGAGCAGGACATTCCTAAAACATCTTTTCGGACGCGCTACGGTCACTACGAGTTTCTCCTCATGTCTTTCGGGTTGACAAATGCGCCAGCTGCTTTTATGGATTTGATGAACCGAGTGTGTCGGCCAACGTTAGATAATCAGTGATTGTGTTCATCGATGATATCCTGATTTATTCGAGGAGCGAAGAAGAGCATGCCGGCCACATTCGGGAAGTGTTGGAGACTTTGAGAAGGGAGAAACTGTATGCTAAGTTCTCCATATGTGCTTTCTGGCTACGCGAGGTGCAATTTCTGGGTCACGTGGTAAATGCAGAAGGAATCATGGTGGACCCAGCAAAGGTTGAGGCTGTGATGCAATGGAAATCACCAAAGACGCCATCCGAGATTCGTAGCTTCTTGGGATTGGCGGGCTATTATAGGAGATTTATTCAAGACTTCTCCAAGATAACCTCACCTTTGACAAAATTGACTCGCAAGGATGTGAAATTCGTGTGGGGTCGAGAGCAGGAGACGGCCTTTGAGGAGTTGAAGACGAGGCTAACACAAGCTCCTGTTTTGACATTGCCCGAGGGAAATGAAGACTTAGTGGTCTATTCAGATGCATCTTATTCTGGGCTAGGTTGTGTGTTGATGCAACGTGGAAAGGTGATAGCCTACGCATCTCGACAGCTGAAGACCCACGAAGTCAACTATCCCACACACGATCTAGAGTTAGCCGCGGTGGTTTTTGCGTTGAAGATTTGGCGGCACTATCTATACGGGACGAAGTGCACAATCTTCACTGACCACAAAAGCTTGAAGTACTTCTTCGAGCAGAAGGACCTAAACATGAGGCAGAGGCGGTGGTTGGAGCTGATAAAAGATTATGATTGTGAGATCCATTACCACCCGGGCAAAGCCAATGTGGTGGCTGATGCCCTTAGCCGAAAAGAAAGGCCCGAGCCGATTCGGGTAAAGGCTTATCAATTAATCATGACCTCTGATGTGATGACACAGGTTAAGGAGTTCCAAGACGAGGCTTTGAAAGAAGATCGTCTTAACTCCGAAAGGATGAGAGGTCTAGTTACGGAATTGGGTGAGAACACTCTTGGTGTTAAGACCCGATTCGGGCGGATGTGGATTCCTCGATACGGGGATCTACGTGAAAAGATCATGGATGAGGCCCATAAGACTCGATACTCCATTCACCCTAGTGCTACCAAAATGTACCACGATATGAAGAAGGATTACTGGTGGCCGGGTATGAAGCGTGATGTAGTGGAGTATGTGAGTAAATGCCTAACTTGCTTGCAAGTAAAGGCAGAACACCAGAAACCGTACGGGAAGATCCAGCCGTTGGATATACCCGAGTGGAAGTGGGAGCACATCACCATGGACTTTATCACGAAGCTACCACGTACCCCGAAAGGGTATGATGCCATATGGGTGATAGTTGACCGCTTGACAAAGAGTGCCCACTTCCTACCGATCCGCGAGACGTACTCATCTGAAAGATTGGTGGATCTGTTCATCAAGGAAATTGTAGCTCGTCATGGTGTACCGGTGTCTATTGTGTCTGATCGTGACACCCGGTTTACCTCCAAGTTTTGGAAGAGATTTCATGATGCAATGGGGACGAGGCTACACATTAGTACATCATATCACCCTCAGACAGACGGTCAGTCTGAGAGGACGATCCAAACACTCGAAGACATGCTTCGGGCGTGCGTGATCGATTTTGGAGGAAGTTGGGATGACCACCTGCCGTTAGCAGAATTCTCGTACAACAATAGCTATCATGCCAGTATTGGCATGCCACCCTACGAGATGCTATACGGTAGGAGATGTAGGACGCCCGCATGTTGGGGAGACATTGGACAGAAAGAACTGGGAGGTGTTGAGGTGATTGAAGCAACGACTGAGAAATTAGAAAAGATCAAAGCCTTCATGAAGGCGGCGAAAGATAGACAAAAGTCGTATGCTGACAAGAGGCGAAGACCGATAGAGTTCAAGGTTGGTGACCGAGTCATGTTGAAGGTCTCGCCCTGGAAAGGAATCATTAGATTCAGGAAACGAGGTAAGCTAAGCCCGAGATATATAGGACCTTTCCGAATTGTCGCACGAGTAGGAGAGGTGGCCTATCGACTTGAGCTGCCAGATGAGTTAAGTGGAATTCATCCCACATTCCATGTATCTCATCTGAGGAAGTGCTTAGCTGATGAAGATATGATTGTTCCACTGGAGGATATTGAAGTAGACGAACGGCTCAATTACGTGGAGCAACCAGTGGCAATCATTGATCGTAAAGAAAAGAGGTTGAGGAATAAAGTGGTTCCTCTTGTGCGTGTACAGTGGAAGCACAGGAAGGGATCCGAGTCTACGTGGGAGACTGAGGAGGAGATGAGACAACATTACCCATAGCTATTTGAGGAATAATAGGTTTCGGGGACGAAACCTGTATAAGGGGGGTGGACTTGTAACACCCGTAATTTCTTATTAAAGGAATAAAAGAGAAAGAAAAAGGGGGAAAAGAAAGTCAACCAAAAGTTGAGGGTAAAAAGTGCCAAAAAGGACAAAGAGAATAAAAGTTGGTGAATAAAGGGTATGGCCGCCCATTTTCGCTTGTCAACATGCTCTCATTCGGATTTTAGAGAGAGAAAGCAGAGAAATTTTCGGACATTTGAAGAATAAGAAGAAGAATTCGAGTTTAAGGTAAAGTTGAGTGTTTTGAGTTGTTCTTGGCAAAATTAGCCTCGGTTAAATGCTTATGAGTGTTTCTATGTGTTCAAATGTGTGTTTAGAAGGTTTCTAAGTGTTGGAATCGTTTGAAGAAGCTTGGGTGAAGAGTGTTAAGATTGGAAGCAGCAAAGGTGAGTTCTAGACCCCGTATTTCACATGTTTTACAAACTTTTGGGGCTGGAAATACATGTAAAAAAATGTTTTACACTTATTATGAATGTTGCCCGTATGTGCATGCGTATGTATGTTAGTGATTTATGTTATGATTCATGCTTAGTATTGTATGTACATGTTTAGAACTAAGTATTATGATGTTTGGGGACTGGGATATGAATTAGATACATGATTAGGCTGCTAATACGACTAATAAGACCAAATAGTTGTCATATGTCTGAAACTTTGACTTAGAAAACCATGTACAAGGTGATATGTCTAAATAGTGCTTATACGACCCATGAAATTTGCCTTAGAAATATTTTAAGGGTTATATGCCTGAACAGTGGTCATATGACCATTAGAAATTTTCTAAGTATGGGGTTATATGTCTGAACAGTGGTCGTATGACCATTAGAAATTTTCTAAGTATGGGGTTATATGTCTGAACAGTGGTCGTATGACCAGTAGAAATTTCCCAAGTATGGGGGGATGATACGACCGAACAGTGGTCGTATGACCTGTAAAAATTACCCAAGTCTGGGGATGATACGACTGAACAGTGGTCGTATGACTAGGAAAATTTTCTAAGTTTAAGGTGAAACGACTGAGCAGGACTCATACGACTGGGCAGGGCTCATACGACTGAATAGGGCTCATACGCCCAAACACTTAGAATTTTTACAGAAATTTTCTGGAAATCTGATTTATGGGATTTTGACCAGAGTTGACTAGGGTTAATAAATGATGATGTTTTATGAATGTAATGATGATAATTGATTGACCCTTATTACTACTGATTTTATTATCAGTATTTTATTATTACTAACAATATTATTATTATTTTAATATTGTTAAGTATGTACTGGCATGACGAAGAATGACTAAGATTTAACGAAGAGCATAATCATTAATAAGTAAAATATTAATGATAATGAGAAATGGAACGTAAAGTGAAAGATAATGAAAGGGGAACATGATGAATGAATGCATGCATTAATAAATGAACGAATGAACGTAAGAAAGGCTTGCAAGCAAATGAATGGAGGTGCACACCCCTGGCAGGTGTTAGCTCAACTGTGATGCGGGTTAGCTACCCGAAGGATGCACACAGGGTCAATCTTTGAGATTGATAATGAGGTGAGCAACTACGTGTTGCAACAGACTCAGTTAGCAGGCAAATCATGAGATTTGCCACTGAGGTGAGCAGCCGTGTGCTGCAACAGACTTGGCTTACATATGATAGAATGAAATGAATGAACGTACGAAAGAATGTAATGAACGTATGGATGAAAGAAATGATCGTCCGTATGCAATGAATGTATGAATAAAATGAATGTATGAACGTATGTAATATATGAATGAATGAAAGTAAGATACGTACGAACGAAAGAACGAATATGAAAGAAAGAATACGTAAGAATATGAATGTTAACGATGAACGGCACACCAACGAAAGTTAATGAATGAACGACGAAGATAATAATAATATTATCTGTGTACGTACTTGTGTGACCGCATATAAGTAAAGAAAGGTTTCCTTGAAATGAGAAGTAAAGTATTTTAATCTACAAAACTAGAACTCACTCAGCAACGCTGACTTTTATGTATTTTCCAGTTGGCAGGTAACAGGTTGCTGAGGATGGCACACGGG
This sequence comes from Flaveria linearis, assembly GCA_024085815.1. Taxonomy (NCBI): domain Eukaryota; kingdom Viridiplantae; phylum Streptophyta; class Magnoliopsida; order Asterales; family Asteraceae; genus Flaveria; species Flaveria linearis. The sequence continues at coordinate 36,365,557 of CM044009.1, read as the reverse complement.
ATGGATACACGGCGGCCAAGACTGACATCCATTTATGTTTTGACGATACTGTTGTTTTGTAATTCATTCGACTATTATTTTGTGACTTACGAACTAGAATGTATTGCTTAACAACAGTGTTTTAAATGAATGAAGGTTTTTGCCAACTTAATTCCGCTGCTTAATTTAATAATATGTATGTTTTATGCTGTGAATGACCAACTGTGAGGTGCCCGGGAACGGGGCCTTACAAACGGATTTTGAATGAAAAGCGAAGTATTTTTATTATAAAACTAGAACTCACTCAGCAACGCTGACTTTTATGTATTTTCCAGTTGGCAGGTAACAGGTTGCTGAGGATGGCACACGGGGATGGCTACACGGCGGGCAAGACTGACATCCATTTATGTTTTGACGATACTGTTGTTTTGTAATTCATTCGACTAATTATTTTGTGACTTATTAACTAGAATGTATTGCTTAACAACAGTGTTTACAATGAATGAAGGGTTTTGCCAACTTAATTCCGCTGCTTAATTTATAATATGTATGTTTTATGCTGTGAATGACCAATTGTGAGGTGCCCGGGAACGGGGGCCTTACATGCTATAATATATTCAAAATTTGATTTAAAATCTGGATATTGGCAAATTCAAATAGATGAGAAAGACAGATATAAAACTGCCTTCATAGTACCATTTGGTCATTATGAATGGAATGTCATGCCATTTGGACTAAAAAATGCTCCAAGTTAATTTCAAAAATAATGAATGATATTTTTATTCATTTCAGTGACTTTATAATAGTCTACATAGATGATATCTTAGTATTTTCAAAAGATATTGAAACTCATTTCAAACACCTAGAAATTTTAAAGGCATAATTATAAAAAATGGTTTAGTAATATCAAGACCAAAAATGTTGCTTTTTCAACAAAGATAAGATTTTTAGGTCATAATATTGAAAAAGGAAACATAATTCCAATAAATAGAAGTACTGAATTTGCTTCTAAGTTTCCTGATGAAATAACTGATAAAACCCGGTTAAAAAGATTTTTAGGAAGCTTAAATTATATTTCTCCATATTATAAAAATCTAGCTCAAGACACAGCTGTCTTATATGACAGATTAAAGAAGAACCCACTACCGTGGTCTGATGTTCATACTAAGGCAGTACAAAAGATTAAACAAAATGTTAAAAACCTTCCATGTTTTATGATAGCAAAACCCGAATGGGAAAAAATTATAGAAACAGATGCCAGTAATATTGGCTATGGAGGGATTCTAAAGCAGATCTCCCCAATTGATAAACAAGAATTTCTTGTAAGATTCCATTCAGGGAAATGGAATGAGAGTCAGAAAAATTATGCTACAATTGCAAAAGAAATTTTAGCAATTGTCAAGTGTGTTTTAAAATTTCAAGATGATCTATATAATCAAAAGTTTTTAATAAGAACTGATTGTCAAGCAGCAAAATATATGTTTAATAAAGATTTTAAACATGATGTCTCTAAGCAAATGTTTGCTAGATGGCAATCTCATCTTGCACCATTTGATTTTGAAATAATATATAAAAAGGGAATAGAAATAGTCTACCTGATTTCTTAACAAGAGAATATTTCTCATAATTTATTTTGCAGATGTTATGAAGAAAATTAAAGGACCTTTAAAAATAGCCTTTAATGATATACAAATTGAGATGGATGATTATTCAACCATGATAATGGTTAGACATTATTATATGAATGATATCATGCAGGATTATACTTTGCATCCTGTAGATAGAGCTCATATGCTCAAAGAAAATATGGATCTAATAAAAATTTTAGGAATCAAATACAGATTCTTAAAGAAAAAGAGGAAATAATCTCTTCTGCCTAATTATATTTTCAGGAATGATTCCTCGAGATAGAGGAAAACAACCTTTCTCGAATAGAGGAAGAGGAAGATGTAACACCCGTAATTCTTGTCAAAAAGAAATAAAAGAATAAAGAGAGAGAAAAAGGAGGAAAAAGGGAAGTCAACCCCAAGTTGGAGGACCAAAGGTGTAAAATGAATAAAAAAAATCTCAGAAGTTGGTGAAAAGGTGGCATGGCGGTTTTTAGAGAGAGAAAGCACAAAAGCAGAGAAAAACTTTCGGATTTTGAAGAACAAGAAGAAGAGTTCGATTTTTAGGTAAGGTTTAATGTTTTGTTAGTTGTTCTTGGCTAAATTAGCCTCGGTTATGTGCTTATGTGTGTGTATATGTGTTTGAATGCGTGTTTGAAGGATTCCTAGGTGTTAGAACCTTTTTAACAGCTCGGGTGAAGGGTGGAAATTTGAAGAAAACAACTAAGGTGAGTTCTAGACCCCTTTTTACTGGTTTTTAAACGTTTTGGGGCTGGAAATGCATGTATATATATGTTTTTATAAAATTTGGGTTGATACCCGTATGAAATGAATGTATGTATGTTTATGTTTATGTTAGATTTATGCCTAGAATCATGTGTATATGTTTAGAACTAGGCATTATGATGTCTGGGACTTGGACTATGAATTAGACACATGAACAGGTTACTAATATGTCTGAAATTTGGACTTAGAATAAATAAGTACAAGTTGATGAGTCCACTAGTGCTCATACAACCAACAGTGTGGTCGTATGACTAGGTGATATATGTTTCTAAGTGTTGAAAAGTCTAACAGGACTCATACGACCAACAGTGTGGTCGTATGACCAAGTGATATTTCTAAGTGTTGAGTCCAACAGGACTCATACGACCAACAGTGTGGTCGTATGACCAAGTAATATTTTTCTAAGTATGTTGAAAAGTCCAATAGTGCTCATACGACCAACAGTGTGGTCGTATGATCAGAACATAATTCTAAGTATGGGATGGTACGACCAATAGTGCTCATACGACCAACAGTGTGGTCGTATGACCAGATGATAATTCTAAGTATAAGATGAAAAGTCCAGCAGTGCTCTTACGCCTAACAGGGCTCATACGCCCAGAGGGCTTATACGCCCAACAGGGCTCAAACGCCCAGAAAACTTAGAATTTTACAGAAATTTCCTGTAAGTCCGAAGTTCGAGGTTTTGACCAAGGTTGACTAGGGTTAATAAATGATGATGTTTCATGCATGTAATGATGAGTATGATTAACCCTTATTATTACTGATATTATTATCAGTATATTATTATTGTTAACAATATTATTAATAAAATATTGTTAAGTATGGTATGATGCTATGTATGATGGTAAATGTATGATGATGAAGGTAAGATGATGAATGTATGATGAGTGTGTATGTTCCTTGTAATTGTGTATGCTAACTTTCTGAAACTTTACGAATAACGAGAATGAACTAATGAAGTATTATGTATCGTAAAGTGAAAGAAAATGAAAGAGGAACATGATGATGAATGCATGTGTTAACGAATGAACGAAAAGAAGAATGATGATGAACACATGTATTAATAAATGAATGAATGAACGAAAGTCTTGCATGGTCTAAGGGGCACGAGATGGAATTGACGGTTAAGAAGTCTTGGAAATGGTGCTTGGTTCTAGTAACTAGGCCTATTACGAGCCTTATGGTAGATTATGGACAGTGAGCCATAGTTGCCTTAAGATCAACGGGGCAGTGTCTTTGTGACCTGTCACGGGATAGTTGTTACAGCAGGAATGGTGACGATCACTCACGGGGTTAACGTGACCCCGCATGAGACGTTGTTGGTCTATGGACAGAGAGCCATAGGGGCAACAAGGTTGTCGGTCTATGGACAGAGAGCCATAGGGGCAACCAGGTGTCGGTCTATGGACTGAGAGCCATAGGGGCACCAGGTGTCGGTCTATGGACTGAGAGCCATAGGGGCACCAGACGGATACGATATGTTTTGTCGGCTCATGGGTTGGAACCATGAGGGCAGAGAAGAAGGGTGACCCTTAGAGTTTTGCATGCTTGACGAATGAAAGTTAAAGAACGTATGAATGAATGTAAAGAATGTATGTACGAACGTGAATGAGAACGATGAATGGTACACGAATGAAAACTAATGAACGAATGATGAAGAAAATAATGAAATTACCTACGTGTACGTACGATGCGTGATCACATATGCATAACGAACGTTTTGAAATGAGAAGTAAAGTACTTTAACTATAAAACTAGAACTCACTCAGCAACGCTGACTTTTATGTATTTTCCAGTTGGCAGGTGACAGGTTGCTGAGGATGGCACACAGGGGTGGCTACTTGGTGGGCAAGACTGACATCCATTATGTTTTTGACGATACTGTTGTTTTGTAATTCATTCGACTAATTGTTTTGTGACTTAGAAACTAGAATGTATTGCTTAACAGCAGTGTTATAAATGAATGAAGGGTTTTTGCCAACTTAATTCCGCTGCTTAAATTATTAATATGTATGTTTTATGCTGTGAATGACCAATTGTGAGGTGCCCGGAAAGGGGGCTTTACAAGTTGGTATCAGAGCTAAAGTTTAAGTGAAACGGGTAAAATTTTTCAAAATAAACTTTAACTTAAACTGAGAATGGGACGGAAAAGGGGATGTCAGCCCGAGTAGCCATGTGCCATCAGGTATTGCTTTTCTTAAAAGTTAATCAGTGTTATGTGCGTGTGCTATGTGATTTATGTGTTCTTAGTAGATTTGGATGCTGATGTAGTCAGGATAGGAAGTGCTTGGGTGTGAAGAGTAAAGTAAGTGGCTAATCACAACTGGCCACTGTAATTAGGGACTTACTATACTTGACATAAACTGAGCTATTCCTTGAATGACTGTTTTAGTGTTTGAATCTTATAGTGCATAGGAAAATGGCTGGAAGAAACCTTCTAAGGCTGCTAGAGGTAGAGGTTCCTAACCGGAATGAAGAAACAGAGAATGCTAGTCTGAATGCCTCAACTAGGGAGGCGATTGCTGATGAGGTACACCAGGTCCTACATGCAGTTATGCCATCTGTAGTGACCGATGTTATTCGAGCTATAAGGAACGAGGAAAGGAAGGAAAAGGAGGACAGGAGAGGGTCGACTGAAAAGGAGAGCAAGGAAGAAGAGGAACGACCGGATCCGGAGATAGTAATATCTGATGAGGAAAGAGATGATGTAGTAGGGGTGACGACCAAGGGGTGCAGCTACGGGGCATTTTAGAGGTGCAAGCCCCCGATTTTCGATGGCAATGGCACTGCTGCAACCGCTCAACGATGGGTAAGGGAGATGGAAGCGGTACTCGAGATCAGCGAGTGCCGTGAGGATCAGAAGGTGAAGTTTGCCACCCACTCCTTTACTAACTCAGCACTATGCTGGTGGGACAATATTGTCCAAGCTGAGGGTTCCAGGGCCATCGGGAAAATGAAGTGGTCCGAGTTGAAGAAGCTAGTAATTGAGGAATTCTGTCCTCACAGAGAACTTGATAAGGTCGAGAGGGATTTCCTGCAACTCGAGGCAGGAACCATGACACACCGGCAATACACCACCAAATTCAATGAAATGGCGAGGCTGGTGCCGGATCAAGTGACACCGGTATCCCGAAAGATTAACCGGTACATTCAGGGACTGCCAGCCGACATCCGCAGGCACTTGATCACTGCCCGACCAAGCACCTTTAGGTCAGCAGTAGACTTAGCTGGGAGGCTCTATGACAAGAGGGAAGTGATGCTGGTGGAATCAAAGAAGGCCGGTGGTGACTGAAACTGGAATGGAAAGCGGTTCGGGTGTGGTAGCTTTACCCCGAATAACAAGAAGGCGAGAAGGGATGACCGTAGGGTGGGGTCATCAAGCTCGGGACCCAAAAGATGTGACAAGTGTGGTAAGGAGTATGGTGGTGAATGTAGATGGGGGTTAAACGTCTGTTTCAGGTGTGGGAAATCCGGTCATATGGCTAGAGACTGTAAGGCTGCGAGGTGTTTCAACTGTGGTGAAGTGGGGCATATGAGTAAAGATTGCAAGAAGTCGAGGGCTAAGAGTTCTGGAGGAAAGAAGGTGGCAGGGACTGAAGGGCAGAAGGCGAGCGCCAGAGCTTTTACTATAACCAGAGAGGAGGCTAGGACGGACCCCGATGTTGTGTCAGGTACGTTTCTAGTAAATCAAACTCTTGCTTCTGTGATATTTGATTCTGGTGCTAGTAGGAGTTTCATTTCTGCCAGTTTCTGTGATAGATTGTCTGCTAGTAGTAAATGCATTGATGAGCCCTTTGATGTAGAAACCGCTATTGGTAAGTCCACTAGAGTTACTGACGTGATAGAGGACTGTACCATAGAGTTAGAAGGCCATAGGTTTGCTGCCAAATTACATGTGATGCCCCTAGGAGGATTTGATGTAGTGTTAGGGATGGATTGGTTAGCAACCTACGAAGCGAATATCGTGTGCCGAAAGAAGATGATTAGGCTGACGGCGACTGACGGAAGTCCGGTGACAATATATGGTGATCGGGTTACGACGATTCCGAAGGTGATCTCGATGGCAGTGGCGGGAAAGTGTATGAGGCGCGGATGTAGCGCCTACTTATGTTATGTAAAGAATGTAGAGACGCCAACACCATAACTATCTGATGTACCAGTTGTGCGTGACTTTCCGGACGTGTTTCCCGAAGACTTATCGGGATTGCCACCTGACCAAGAGATCGAATTCCAGATCGACCTGATACCGGGTGCTCAACCTGTCGCAAAGGCACCGTATCGCTTGGCTCCGACGGAGATGAAAGACCTGATGGAGCAACTGCAGGAGCTGCTTGACAAGGGCTTTATTAGACCGAGTATCTCTCCTTGGGGTGCTCCGGTCTTGTTTGTGAAAAAGAAGGACGGTAGAATGAGAATGTGTATCGACTACCGTGAGTTGAACAAGCTAACAGTAAAGAATCGGTATCCGTTACCGAGGATCGATGACTTGTTCGACCAGCTCCAGGGTGCCAGTTGGTTCTCGAGGATAGATCTTCGATCTGGCTACCATCAATTGAAGGTAAAGGAGCAGGACATTCCTATAACAGCTTTCCGTACGCGTTATGGACACTATGAGTTTCTCGTTATGTCATTTGGTCTAACTAACGCGCCAGCTGCTTTTATGGACTTGATGAACCGAGTGTGTTGGCCAATGTTAGATAAATCAGTGATTGTGTTCATCGATGATATCCTGATTTATTCGAGAAGCAAAGAAGAGCATGCCGGTCACATTCGGGAAGTGTTGGAGACTTTGTGAAGGGAGAAACTGTATGCTAAGTTCTCCAAATGTGCTTTTTGGCTACGCGAGGTGCAATTTCTGGGTCATGTGGTAAATGCAGAGGGAATTATGGTGGACCCAGCAAAGGTTGAGGCTGTGATGCAATGGAAATCACCAAAGACGCCATCCGAGATTCGTAGTTTCTTGGGATTGGCGGGCTATTATAGGAGATTTATTCAAGACTTTTCAAAGATAGCCTCACCATTGACAAAATTGACTCGTAAGGACGTGAAATTCGTGTGGGGTCGAGAGCAGGAGACTGCCTTTGAGGAGTTGAAGACGAGACTGACACAAGCTCTTGTCTTGACATTGCCCGAGGGAATGAAGACTTAGTGGTCTATTCGGATGCATCCTATTCTGGGCTAGGTTGTGTGTTGATGCAACGTGGAAAGGTGATAGCCTACGCATCTCGACAGCTGAAGACCCACGAAGTCAACTATCCTACACACGATCTAGAATTAGCCGCGGTGGTTTTCGCGTTGAAGATTTGGCGGCACTATCTATACGGGACGAAGTGCACAATCTTCACCGACCACAAAAGCTTGAAGTACTTCTTCGAGCAGAAGGACCTAAACATGAGGCAGAGGCGGTGGTTGGAGCTGATAAAAGATTATGACTGTGAGATCCATTACCACCCGGGCAAAGCCAATGTGGTGGCTGATGCCCTTAGCCGAAAAGAGAGGCCTGAGCCGATCCCGGTGAAGGCTTATCAGTTGATCATGACCTCCGACGTAATGACACAGGTTAAGGAGTTTCAAGACGAGGCTTTGAAAGAAGATCGCCTTAACTCCGAAAGGATGAGAGGTCTAGTGGCGGAGTTGGGTGAGAACACTCTAGGTGTTAAGACCCGATTTGGGAGAATGTGGATTCCTCGATACGGGGATCTACGTGAAAGGATTATGGACGAGGCCCATAAGACCCGATACTCCATTCACCCCGGTGCTACCAAAATGTACCACGATATGAAGAAAGACTATTGGTGGTCGGGTATGAAACGCGACGTAGTAGAGTACGTAAGTAAGTGCTTGACTTGCTTACAAGTGAAGGCGGAACACCAGAAGCCCTATGGGAAGATCCAACCGTTGGATATACCCGAGTGGAAGTGGGGGCACATCACCATGGACTTCATTACGAAATTACCACGTACCCCAAAAGGGTATGATGCCATATGGGTGATAGTTGACCGACTAACCAAGAGTGCCCACTTCCTACCGATCCGCGAAACGTATTCATCTGAAAGATTGGCGGATCTGTTCATCAAAGAGATTGTAGCTCGTCATGGTGTGCCGGTGTCTATTGTGTCTGATCGCGACACCCGGTTTACCTCCAAGTTTTGGAAAAGGTTTCATGATGCAATGGGACGAGACTACACATTAGTACAGCATATCACCCTCAGACGGACGGTCAGTCTGAGAGGACAATCCAAACACTCGAAGACATGCTTCGGGCGTGCGTGATCGATTTTGGAGGAAGTTGGGATGATCACCTGCCGTTAGCAGAATTCTTGTACAACAACAGTTATCATGCCAGCATTGGCATGCCACCTTACGAGATGTTATACGGTAGGAGATGTAGGACGCCCGTGTGCTGGGGAGACATTGGGCAGAAAGAGTTGGGAGGTGTTGAGGTAATTGAAGCAACGACTGAGAAGTTAGAAAAGATCAAAGCCTTCATGAAGGCGGCGAAAGATAGACAAAAGTCGTATGCTGACAAGAGGCGAAGACCGATAGAGTTCAAGGTTGGTGACTGAGTCATGTTGAAGGTCTCGCCCTGGAAGGGAATCATTAGATTTAGGAAACGAGGTAAGCTAAGCCCGAGATATATAGGACCTTTCCGAATTGTTGCACGAGTAGGAGAGGTGGCCTACCGACTTGAATTGCAAGATGAGTTAAGTGGAATTCATCCCACATTCCATGTATCCCATCTAAGAAGGTGCTTAGCTGATGAAGACATGGTTGTACCACTGGAGGATATTGAGGTGGATGAGAGGCTCAACTACGTGGAGCAACCAGTGGCAATCATTGATCGTAAAGAAAAGAGGTTGAGGAATAAAGTGGTTCCTCTTGTGCGTGTACAGTGGAAGCACAGGAAGGGATCCGAGTCTACGTGTACAGTGGGAAACCTATATAAGGGGGGTGGACTTGTAACACCCGTAATTCTTGTCAAAAAGAAATAAAAGAATAAAGAGAGAGAAAAAGGAGGAAAAAGGGAAGTCAACCCCAAGTTGGAGGACCAAAGGTGTAAAATGAATAAAAAAAATCTCAGAAGTTGGTGAAAAGGTGGCATGGCTGCCCATTTTCACTCTGCACAATTCCTTGCATTCGGTTTTTAGAGAGAGAAAGCACAAAAGCAGAGAAAAACTTTCGGATTTTGAAGAACAAGAAGAAGAGTTCGATTTTTAGGTAAGGTTTAATGTTTTGTTAGTTGTTCTTGGCTAAATTAGCCTCGGTTATGTGCTTATGTGTGTGTATATGTGTTTGAATGCGTGTTTGAAGGATTCCTAGGTGTTAGAACCTTTTTAACAGCTCGGTGAAGGGTGGAAATTCGAAGAAAACAGCTAAGGTGAGTTCTAGACCCCTTTTTACTGGTTTTTAAACGTTTTGGGGCTGGAAATGCATGTATATATATATGTTTTTATAAAATTTGGGTTGATACCCGTATGAAATGAATGTATGTATGTTTATGTTTATGTTAGATTTATGCCTAGAATCATGTGTATATGTTTAGAACTAGGCATTATGATGTTTGGGACTTGGACTATGAATTAGACACATGAACAGGTTACTAATATGTCTGAAATTTGGACTTAGAATAAATAAGTACAAGTTGATGAGTCCACTAGTGCTCATACGACCAACAGTGTGGTCGTATGACTAGGTGATATATGTTTCTAAGTGTTGAAAAGTCTAACAGGACTCATACGACCAACAGTGTGGTCGTATGACCAAGTGATTTTTCTAAGTGTTGAGTCCAACAGGACTCATACGACCAACAGTGTGGTCATATGACCAAGTAATATTTTTCTAAGTATGTTGAAAAGTCCAATAGTGCTCATACGACCAACAGTGTGGTCGTATGATCAGAACATAATTCTAAGTATGGGATGGTACGACCAATAGTGCTCATACGACCAACAGTGTGGTCGTATGACCAGATGATAATTCTAAGTATAAGATGAAAAGTCCAGCAGTGCTCTTACGCCTAACAGGGCTCATACGCCCAGAGGGCTTATACGCCCAACAGGGCTCAAACGCCCAGAAAACTTAGAATTTTACAGAAATTTCCTGCAAGTCCGAAGTTCGAGGTTTTGACCAAGGTTGACTAGGGTTAATAAATGATGATGTTTCATGCATGTAATGATGAGTATGATTAACCCTTATTATTACTGATATTATTATCAGTATATTATTATTGTTAACAATATTATTAATAAAATATTGTTAAGTATGGTATGATGCTATGTATGATGGTAAATGTATGATGATGAATGTAAGATGATGAATGTATGATGAGTGTGTATGTTCCTTGTAATTGTGTATGCTAACTTTCTGAAACTTTACGAATAACGAGAATGAACTAATGAAGTATTATGTATCGTAAAGTGAAAGAAAATGAAAGAGGAACATGATGATGAATGCATGTGTTAACGAATGAACGAAAAGAAGAATGATGATGAACACATGCATTAATAAATGAATGAATGAACGAAAGTCTTGCATGGTCTAAGGGGCACGAGATGGAATTGACGGTTAAGAAGTCTTGGAAATGGTGCTTGGTTCTAGTAACTAGGCCTATTACGAGCCTTATGGTAGATTATGGACAGTGAGCCATAGTTGCCTTAAGATCAACGGGGCAGTGTCTTTGTGACCTGTCACGGGATAGTTGTTACAGCAGGAGTGGTGACGATCACTCACGGGGTTAACGTGACCTCGCATGAGACGTTGTTGGTCTATGGACAGAGAGCCATAGGGGCAACGAGGTTGTCGGTCTATGGACAGAGAGCCATAGGGGCAACCAGGTGTCGATCTATGGACTGAGAGCCATAGGGGCACCAGGTGTCGGTCTATGGACTAAGAGCCATAATGGCACCAGACGGATACGATATGCTTTGTCGGCTCATGGGTTGGAACCATGAGGGCAGAGAAGAAGGGTGACCCTTAGAGTTTTGCATGCTTGACGAATGAAAGTTAAAGAACATATGAATGAATGTAAAGAATGTATGTACGAACGTGAATGAGAACGATGAATGGTACACGAATGAAAACTAATGAACGAATGATGAAGAAAATAATGAAATTACCTACGTGTACGTACGATGCGTGATCACATATGCATAACGAACATTTTGAAATGAGAAGTAAAGTATTTTAACTATAAAACTAGAACTCACTCAGCAACGCTGACTTTTATGTATTTTCCAGTTGGCAGGTGACAGGTTGCTGAGGATGGCACACAGGGGTGGCTACTTGGTGGGCAAGACTGACATCCATTATGTTTTTGACGATACTGTTGTTTTGTAATTCATTCAACTAATTTTTTTGTGACTTAGAAACTAGAATGTATTGCTTAACAACAGTGTTATAAATGAATGAAGGGTTTTTGCCAACTTAATTCCGCTGCTTAAATTATTAATATGTATGTTTTATGCTGTGAATGACCAACTGTGAGGTGCCCGGAAAGGGGGCCTTACAGAAGAGGCCCTAATGGAGGGAGGATTTTAGGGCACATAGGCCATCAATGGCTAATAGCCGCAAAGATTGCAGAAACTGCAAGTTCCTCAAGTAATGCTAGAGGAGACAATTTTAATGATAAATTATTCCAGGAATTCTTGGCATATAAGGCTAAGAAGGATGGATCAAATGAAGCATCATCATCGTATGTCAATATTGTGACAGAAGATTCCGATGATGCCTTATACGAACAAAATCCAAATAAAGAGATAATATTGCTCTTGGATTTTAAAGATCTTAAATATAAAGATCAACCATGGACCTTAATTACAAGGTACCTAGATCAAGGGTCATACCCTGCTGCTTCATATAAGCAAAGATTTTATTATGAAAATATTCATAAAGTCACAGAATCTTGTGATATTCATCACTATATGTCTGGAAATACCCAGGAATATAGTTTGAGTAAAGTCATAATAATACAGATAATATCTGTTGAGGAATGGGGAACATCTCCCTTAATGGATAAAGAGATGTGCCACCCTGAAACTAGGGTCCCTATTAAATTCAATTATTATGATTATATTGAGACATTTAATAAAGCCTTTTTATATGAAAATTCAAAGAAGAAACATTCTTGGTTCTTCAAAATATGTCCAGAAGTTTATAAACGGGACATCCCAAATTGGGTATATAAATGGTGGCTATCATATGGCCCTTCGGTAAAAATTTTACCAGAATTATTAAAGAAAAATTATAATGAATGGGCAGAAATATCTCCCACATTGATTGAATTACAATATCATAAAATCCTAATAGAAGGATTGTCTCTGTGTCACTTTTTTATCCAATTTGGAATTCCATGGATCTGGAAATGGTCTCCAGAAGTGGGTAATACCCACCAACAAATCCCTTGTCTAAGAAGGGTATTCTACACAAAATTTTGGAAAAAAATGATGAAGCCTGATCATAATGGCGTCCAAGAAGGACAAGAAACCTTGGAAAAGATCCACGATACCATAGATCTATACTCAAAGCAAATCAGCTTGAAGACTCAAAGAGAATCTCCTAGTCCGTTCCAGGAAATAATCCAAAAAATAAAAATGAAAGGAGAAAATCAAATCCCTACAAAAGAATTATTAACAATATATTTCCAAGAAATTAAAAAGGATTTAATGAAAAATCTTCATTATTTTTGGGTTTTTATTTTTAATTTCCAAGAAAATCAAATCCCTACAAAAAGGATTTAATGTAAAATTAACCAAGGTCTGAAGGTTCGGGCATGCTTAAAGTTTTCTATTTTCAGATTCTGAGTTTGTACAAATTTAGATTCTTATTTTTATAATTTAAGTCATTATTTTTGGGTTTTTATTTTTAATTTTCCCACAAGGTCCTGCCCTTGTGGTATCAGAGGGTAAATAAACTTTATTATGGGGAAAGTTCAACATTGATTTATTCAAAAACAAAATGAATATCATAGAAGATAGAGATACTGTTAAAAACAATATTGAGGAAGAATATGATATTCCTCACAATCTCGAATTATTAAATAAATGGACAATTTCAAAAATAGATTACAAACAAGTTTATAAGCTTGGAACTTTTGAAAAAATTGGTTTAAAACAAGTAGTTAAAACTACTGAAGAAACAATTGCTCTTAATAAAGAGGATATGATGATAAAACTTCTAAATAATAGAGAATTATCAAAATATAAAAAAGATAAATATAAATTTATCCATATAGGAGTAGTGCAAATTGCATTTAAGCCTTTAACTTTAGAAGGTTTGCCAGAAAGCTTTATAGCAGCTTTAAGAGATGGTAGAAACTTAGATTATAAGCAATCCTTAATAGGGATAGTTCAATCTAGCCTATCACAAGGTCCCGTTTATTTTAATGTTTACCCGAATCTACAATTATCACTAGCTGATGTTAATATAACTGATGCTTTAACATTAAATGTTAAGACTCATGGATATAATTATATTCCAGGATCTGAAGTAATTTGTATATGCTATAGAATATATTATAAACCTTTATTTACACTAAATCCTTAGTGTAAAATGGTAGATAAACTATTAAATGAAACAATAATAATAGAAACTAATTTTGGTAAATCAAATATTACTACTAGAAGAAAAATAAAATGGGAAAAAATTGAATTTCCTGACAGTTGGATACTAAATAATTGTACTCCAAAATAACAATATATTGATAATAATCCAATTGATATTATTCAAACATCTGAAGGATCAGTTCAGATACAATTTGATAAAATTAGACCCAGAATATCTAGATCTATTTCCTCAAGATCATCAATTTTTCATATATCTCCAGTAGGATACACTGTTAGAAGTCCGTCTAGAGCTTCAACTTCTCAAATAAGAGAAGAATTACCTGAGAATAGGGTAGAAGAATTAAGAATTAATTCTGATAATATAGTAAGAGGTGTATATAAGCCTAATGAACTGGAATTAACCGAGTCAGAAATGAATTTTTCGATATAATGAATCAAGCAGAAAAAATTAATTTTAGCCAAGGATCATTGGCAAGAAGAATAATTAGTGAAGAATTTAATTTAGAAAAATGGAAATTATTTAGAAATTGGTTTTTCAAAAATTTTGATGACCAAGATACAAATATGTTTCAAGAAGTTTTAATAAAGAACTTAGTGAAGAAAACGTAATTAAACCTTTTATTCTGTGGTTTATAAATAAATATACAAATAGTATGATTTCTGTAATACAGAGAGAGTATAATATTAATGGGAAAATTTTAAAAACCACTTTTCCTCCTCATCAACCATTTAAGATAGAAAAAGATAGTGAAATTAGATACTATCAAGCTTTTCAAAAATTAATGGAAGAAAATACTTTACCAGTGACGATATCTCACATAAATAATATGTTTAAACAACAAAATTATACAAACATATGTTTAATCGTTTTAGGAGAACAATTAAATTCCATAAACGAAAGGATAAATGAACTAATATCCCAGGTAAAAAATTTAAGATTCTCTCATAAAGAAGAAGAGAAAGGTATTATAGCCACCCCGGCTATACAACCTCCACCTGAAATAAAAGATTTTAAATTAAAATCTAATTCTGAGATATCAGAATTATTAGATAAAAAATTAAAAGGTCTAAATGAAAAATTTTCAAACTTAAAAATTAATACCCTAACTGAAGAATTCTCAGATTCCATAAATAAAGACAATTATCAAGAAAAAATTAATGATGAAATCAGAAAACTAGAAAAATTTGCAAATAAACCTACACAAAGAATGTATTATTATCCTAGGCCAACTCCTCAAGATGTTATAATAGAAGAACAAGAATATATAGTTAATAATTCATAGCATGGTAAACACATCTATGAATGGAACATAGATGGTAAAACGGATAAACAAATCTCAGATATTGTACTCAGAATGATGATGTACAGTACTATCTGTAAAATTAATGGTAATTACGACCAAAATATTGCTAAAATGATAATAGCAGGATTTACTGGTCAATTAAAAGGCTGGTGGGATAATTATTTAATAAGTGAAGATAAAAATATATTTTAAATAATATCACAGAGGAAAATGGAAACCAAACTCCAAATGCAGTTTATACACTGGTAGTAAATATTGTTGATCACTTTACAGGAAGATGGTCAGATAATTCTAAAAATATTAGAACTTTATTACAAAATCTAAGATGTAGAACTCTTACATCATTTAGATGGTATAAGGATACTTTCTTAAGTAGAGTTATGGAACTCCCAGAGTCTAATAGTACTCATTGAAAGTCTAAGTTTATTGATGGTTTACCTCCTTTATTTGCAGAAAGGGTTAGGAAAAACCTTAGGAAAGGAGAAGTAAGTATTAATTATAAAGAATATACTTATGGCAAGTTAATAGAAACTTTTGTTCAGGAAGGATTAGCTTTATGTAATGAAATAAAGCTTAATCAATAGATTAAAAAACATTCTCTTAATGAAAAGAGACAATTAGGCCAATTTTGTAGCCAGTTTGGAATGGATGAAATTAGAGAGAATAATATTAATAAAAAGAATCTTATATCTTCTCAGAGAAATAAAAAATTACAAAAAAGAAAACAAAAAAGAGAAGAGAGAAAATTTAAAAGAAAAAGGGATTCTAAGAAGGATTATAAACCCTATATAATATGCAAAAATATGGTCGTCCAGGCCATAAAGCAAAGACATGTTGGGTAAAAAAGAAACTCAATAATATTAAAGATGAAAACCTAAAGGATACATTATCCAAAATCCTAATTAATTCTGAGTCTAATTCAGAATCAGAAAACTCTTCATATGAAGAATTAAATATATTAGAAGAAAAAGATTTAATAACTTCAGATGAAAAATGTTTTCCTTGTAAAACAGGAAAAGGATGTTGTCGATCAGACACGGAAGATGAAGAAGATATTTATCAAATAATTGCTCAATTTGAGAATATTGAAATAAATGTTATTTCTAATGATATTTTAGATCTATTGAAAGCAATATAAGATAATGAAATTAGAGAGAAAATTACTTCTCAAATAATTGGGAAAAATAAAACTTCAACTTCGATAGCAGTTGAAGATTTTAAGCCTTATACTTTAAGTGAGGTTAAGAGACAATTAAGTCAGAAAAATAAGATTGGCAATTCTGTCAATATTGAGGAACTAAAGTTAGAAGTTGATAATTTGAAATTAGAAATTAAGAATCTTAAGGGGAAAAAATAACCTTAGAAGAAAGAATAAGAAATTTAGAAATGAAGGAGGTCATAAACAATCCTGAAACCTCTAACAAATTTCTAACATCCTTAGAAAGAGATGAAAATTTCTTATCTATATACGAGATGGTTATATCCCATAAGTGGCATATAAAAATTAAGCTATTAATAGAAAATAATTATTCGATAGAATTAGTTGCTTTACTAGATAGTGGAGCAGATCTGAATTGTGTTCAAGAGGGCATTATCCCTACAAAGTATTTTCATAAAACTACTCATAAAGTTAGTTCTGCTGGTGGAGAACCAATGATTATAAATTATAAATTGCCTCAAGCATATATTTGTCAAAATAAGGTTTGTATTCCAAACAGCTTTTTGATTGTAAAAAATCTAACTAGCCAAATAATACTTGGTACACCATTTTGGAATAAGATTTTTCCGATAAAACATATTGATGAAAAATGCATTATAGGAACTTATAAAGGAAAAGAAATAACTTTTCAATTTGTTCACAAACCTATTCCTAGGTTTATAAATGATATTGAAGAATCATTAATACAAGCAAAACAAAACCAAATTAATTTTCTTAAACAAGAAATAAATACTCTTACAATAAAAGAGAAATTGAAAAATCCCTAATTACAGGACAAAATTGTAAGGCCCCGCTCCTGGGCACCTCACAGTTGGTTGTCATCACACATAAAACATATTTGATATAAACATAATAAAATAACGCAGCGGCATTGATAAAAAGGTCATTCTCATTTCATCATAAAAGCTTTTACAATGCATTACATCGTGATTTAAATACAAAATACAAGTTTTCTTTGAAATGCCTAACTTTTACTATGATTGTTGCTGAAGCATATGAAACCAAGGATTTCCTAAGTAATCCCGTTTATGTGAATCCTCAACAATCATAGGGTCATATACAGTGACCTCTAGTACATAAAATATAAAAAAAAATTCATCATAAAGGAGATTTCCTTAAGTAGTCCCGTACATCGGAACCCTAAGGAATCTCCTAACGGCATGCAACGTAATGTGTTGCGTGTATCATGGGCCCACAACACATTGCGTGGCAGCATTATCAAAAGGAGAATGTCATCCCAAAAGAGCTGAGTAGCCGCCTCGTGCCATCCCCAGTAACACTACCTGCCAACTGGAAACACATAAAAACTCAGCGTTGCTGAGTGAGCTCTAGTTTTATAATAAAACATACTTTTACTTGTTAAAAGTATTCTTTCATACATGCGATCATACATCATACGTACACTTAGATAATATTGTTATTATTATCATCATTCGTTCATTAACTTTCATTCGTGTACCATTCATCATTCTCGTTCACGTTCGTACATACATTCTTTACGTTCATTCATCCATACACAGAGATAATATTCATTATTATCTTCATCATTCGTTATACATCGTTATCTTTAACTTCTCATATAGATCCTGTCAGGCTTTACACACTTCATAGCACTCGGCTATGATTACTGTGGTCGAATGACAAGGATCCCGTTTCATCCTTACTTGCACATTGAATACTGATGTACCAATACCGTATGCTATACCCGATCCGTCTTAGCTACTGGGCTGTGAATCAATAGAGCGTATGCCACAGTAGCATTAGCTACTGGGCTGTGAATCTAAGCGTATGCCACAGTACTAGAGGTAAGCGGTAGAGGTACCATGACCATGGTCAATCACAAAGAAGGACCAATCGACTTATTCAATGCTTGCAAGACTTAATTCGTTCGTTCGTTAATGCATGTATTCATCATCGTTCCTTTCTTTTCATTCATTCGTTAATACATGCATTCATCATCATGTTCCTCTTTCATTATCTTTCACTTTACGTTACATAATACTTCATTCATTCATCTTCATTATTCGTAAAGTTTTCGGAAAGATAAACATACATAATCATAAGGAACATCAATATCTACAAATCATCAGTCATTACCATCACATAGAGCAACATCATACTTATCATATTTACGTCCTACATACACCTGCCTCCTCATACACATCAGCCCTGTTTGGGCGATTGAACATACTGCAGTCGCATGGCCTCCATGCGGCTGGGTCATGCGATTGGGCAATCAGGCGACTGGGCTTACATTCGTGCGAATGGACTTCTATCGTACGAATGAACACTATATGAATGGACTATTAGGCGATTAATCCTCATAGGTGCGACTGAACTATCATGCGATTAGACCTATGCGACCGAATCCCTCAATCGCATGGCCGGTCGGGCGATTGAGCCCCATCCGTACGACTAAGCCTAAATCGTACGATTGGACATCAATCATTCCTCAGTCGTGCGACTGGACCTCCAGTCGCATAACCCTAACTGGGCAGCGACTGGAGTTCATCACGAACTGCAGACGCGACTTACGGGTCTCAAACCCTTCCAAACTCATTTACAACCCAAATTAGCCTTCCTAGACCTCAGGGATTCATACTAGGACATCATACAAACTAATGCAAGTCCTAATTCGTACCATAAACACGTTACTCAAGATTTCACCCAAATGGGTCAAACATACACTTTATTCAAAAACGGGTTTGAATGTGTTCCAGCCCTAAAATCGTATGAAAACAAGTAAATGAGGGGTTCTAGAACTCACATTATCACGGAGAATATGAAGAGCTTCGATTTGAATGGCCTCTCGACAAATCTCGAGCCCGAATCACCCCGTTCTCTCCTTTCTTTCTCTGCTCTGTCGCTCTCTGCTCTTTCTCCCGACTGAAGTGTGTAATTGTTGGGGAAAGAAGAGAGCTGCTCCTTGTTTATAGGTACAGCTCAGTCGCCGGAAGTCCAGGGGCGACTGGACCTTCTGTCGCATGAACACCATGCGACTGGACCTCCAGTCGCATGAGTTCCAAGCGGTTGAACCTTCAGTCGTGCGATTGAACTCCAGTCGTACGGTTGAGCTTCAATCGACCGAACACTATGCGATTGAACCCCCAGTCGCATGAATTCCATGCGACTGGGACTCAGTCGCATATCACTTCAAAAAGTCAAACTTCCGGGTGTTACAAAAATAAAGCTAATACAACATCAATTTTCTTTACAAATTTGTAGTGATCATCCAAATGCTTTTTGGGATAGAAAGAAGCATATAGTCTCCCTTCCATATGAGAATGACTTTAATGAAAATCAGATACCTACAAAAGCTAGACCATGTCAAATGAATTCTGAATATTTAGAATTATGTAAAAATGAAATAAAAACTTTAACAGAAAAAGGTTTAATAAGACCTTCAAAGTCTCCATGGTCATGCACCGCCTTCTATGTTAATAAACATTCTGAGCAAGAAAGAGGAGCCCCAAGGTTAGTAATAAACTACAAACCCTTAAACAAAGTTTTAAAGTGGATTAGGTATCCTATACCTAATAAAAAAGATTTATTAGATAGCTTAAATAATGCTATAATATTTTCAAAATTTGATATAAAATCTGGATATTGGCAAATTCAAATAGATGAGAAAGACAGATATAAAACTACCTTCACAGTACCATTTGGTCATTATGAATGGAATGTCATGCCATTTGGACTAAAAAATGCTCCAAGTGAATTTCAAAAAATAATGAATGATATTTTTATTCATTTCAGTGACTTTATAATAGTCTACATAGATGATATCTTAGTATTTTCAAAAGATATTGAAAGTCATTTCAAACACCTATAAATTTTTAAAGGCATAATCATAAAAAATGGTTTAGTAATATCAAGACCAAAAATGTTGCTTTTTCAAACAAAGATAAGATTTTTAGGTCATAATATTGAAAAAGGAAACATAATTCCAATAAATAGAAGTATTGAATTTGCTTCTAAGTTTCCTGATGAAATAACTGATAAAACCCAGTTACAAAGATTTTTAGGAAGCTTAAATTATATTTCTCCATATTATAAAAATCTAGCTCGAGACACAGCTGTCTTATATAACAGATTAAAGAAAAACCCACTACCGTGGTCTGATGTTCATACTAAGGCAGTATAAAATATTAAACAAAATGTTAAAAACCTTCCATGTTTGATGATAGCAAAACCCGAATGGGAAAAAATTATAGAAACAGATGCCAGTAATATTGGCTATGGAGGGATTCTAAAGCAGATCTCCCCAGTTGATAAACAAGAATTTCTTGTAAGATTCAATTCAGGGAAATGGAATGAGAGTCAGAAAATTTATGCTACAATTGCAAAAGAAATTTTAGCAATTGTCAAGTGTGTTTTAAAATTTCAAGATGATCTATATAATCAGAAGTTGTTAATAAAAACTGATTCTCAAGCAGCAAAATATATGTTTAATAAAGATTTTAAACATGATGTCTCTAAGCAAATGTTTGCTAGATGACAATCTCATCTTGCACCATTTGATTTTGAAATAATATATAAAAAGGGAATAGAAAATAGTCTACGTGATTTCTTAACAAGAGAATATTTCTCATAATTTATTTTGCAGATGTTATGAAGAAAATTAAAGGACCTTTAAAAATAGCCTTTAATAATATACAAATTGAGATGGATGATTATTCAACCATGATAATGGTTGGACATTATTATATGAATGATATCATGCAGGATTATACTTTGCATCCTGTAGATAGAGCTCATATTCTCAAAGAAAATATGGATCTAATAAAAAATTTTAGGAATCAAATACAGATTCTTAAAGAAAAAGAGAAAATAATCTCTTCTGCCTAATTATATTTTGAGGAATGATTCCTCGAGATAGAGGAAAACAACCTTTCTCGAATAGAGGAAGAGGAAGAGGCCCTAATGGAGGGAGGATTTTAGGGCAAATAGGCCATCAAAGGCTAATAGCCGCAAAGATTGCAGAAACTGCAAGTTCCTCAAGTAATACTAGAGGAGACAATTTTAATGATAAATTATTCCAGGAATTCTTGGCATATAAGGCTAAGAAGGATGGATCAAATGAAGCATCATCATCGTATGTCAATATTGTGACAGAAGATTCCGATGATGCCTTATACAAACAAAATCCAAATAAAGAGATAATATTGCTATTGGCTTTTAAAGATATTAAATATAAAGATCAACCATGGACCTTAATTACAAGGTACCTAGATCAAGGGTCATACCCTGCTGCTTCATATAAGCAAAGATTTTATTATGAAAATATTCTTAAAGTCACAGAATCTTGTGATATTCATCACTATATGTCTGGAAATACCTAGGAACATAATTTTAGTAAAGTCATAATAAAATAGATAATATCTGTTGAGGAATGGGGAACATCTCCCTTAAAGGATAAAGAGATGTGCCACCCTGAAACTAGGGTCCCTATTAAATTCAATTATTATGATTATATTGAGACATTTAATAAAGCCTTTTTATATGAAAATTCAAAGAAGAAACATTCTTGGTTCTTCAAAATATGTCCAGAAGTTTATAAACGGGACATCCCAAATTGGGTATATAAATGGTGGCTATCATATGGCCCTTCGGTAAAAATTTTACCAGAATTATTAAAGAAAAATTATAATGAATGGGCAAAAATATCTCCCACATTGATTGAATTACAACATCAGAAAATCCTAATAGAAGGATTGTCTCTGTGTCACTTTTTTATCCAATTTGGAATTCCATGGATCTGGAAATGGTCTCCAGAAGTGGGTTATACCCACCAACAAATCCCTTGTCTAAGAAGGGTTTTCTACACAAAATTTTGGAAAAAAATGATGAAGCCTGATCATAATGGCGTCCAAGAAGGACAAGAACCCTTGGAAAAGATCCAAGATACCATAGATCTATACTCAAAGCAAATCAACTTGAAGACTCAAAGAGAATCTCCTAGTCCGTTCCAGGAAATAATCCAAAAAATAAAAATGAAAGGAGAAAATCAAATCCCTACAAAAGAATTATTAACAATATATTTCCAAGAAATTAAAAAGGATTTAATGAAAAATCTTCAAGACAAAGATCATATCTCGGAAATGTCCACCAATAATTCAGAAGAGGACACTCTTTCCGGGGAATCCCAAGACCCCTATGGGTCTGATGATGAAATTCTAGAAGAAGATCTAGACGAGATGCTGGAGGATCTCAAGAAATCGGTATCCAAGGAAAAAGAAGGAAAAGACAAATACATGGTCCACAAAGTCTGCTAATGGACAGGCGTCATAATTAAAGTAACAATGATTCCAGACTCAATAATGTCTGCTTTTGAAATTTTCAAAAGAAATAATTGAGGTCGAATTATTGTAATTTACTGTACATCTTTTGTTTGTACCCTTGAGACTCTCATTATAAAAGGAGCTCAAGTATTTAGTCTTAGACACAACTGATCTTACGATCAAACTTCTCTCTAAATCTCTCTTGTAAAATATTTCTTATAATAAAATTTCTGCTGGAAAACAACTTTGAAGAAACGAATTCCGGTGTCTCACAACAGAGGTAATAACTTCTGAATAATTCAATTCTTATACTTATCTTTTAATTTTCTATGTTCATTAGCCTAATGGAAGGCTAAAAAACTAAATCAATGTTGAACCTAACCGTAATAAGTTTATAAGCCAATAAAAAAAATCTGGAGAGAAAAATCTTAATCATGTCTGGATAATTTTTGGACTGGTTATATACTAAACAGGCGGAAAACTAGCATAGTGGTCGAATTATGGCAGCCCGTCTTATTAAGCCGTTTGAAGGGTGTTCCAAAGGGCACAGGCCTGTACTGATCTTATGCTAGGATAAACCTGCCAGTTGATGTATATGTAAAATTAACCAAGGTCTGAAGGTTCGGGTATGCTTAAAGTTTTCTATTTTCAGATTCTGAGTTTGTAAAAATTTAGATTCTTATTTTTATAATTTAAGTCATTATTTTTGGGTTTTTATTTTTAATTTTCCCACAAGGTCCTGCCCTTGTGGTATCAGAGCCAGGGTAAATAAACTTTATTATGGGGAAAGTTCAACATTGATTTATTCAAAAACAAAATGAATATCATAGAAGATAGAGATACTGTTAAAAACAGTATTGAGGAAGAATATGATATTCCTCACAATCTCGAATTATTAAATAAATGGACAATTCCAAAAATAGATGAGTTTGTAAAAATTATCAACTTCTAACTTTAGTTCCTCAATATTGACAGAATTGTCAATCTTAAGGGGAAAAATATAACCTTAGAAGAAAATATAAGAAGTTTAGAAATGAAGGAGGTCATAAATAATCCTGAAACCTCTAACAAATTTCTAACATCCTTAGAAAGAGATGAAAATTTCTTACCTATATACGAGATGGTTATATCCCATAAGTGGCATATAAAAATTAAGCTATTAATAGAAAATAATTATTCGATAGAATTAGTTGCTTTACTAGATAGTGGAGCAGATCTGAATTGTGTTCAAGAGGGCATTATCCCTACAAAGTATTTTCATAAAACTACTCATAAAGTTAGTTCTGCTGGTGGAGAACCAATGATTATAAATTATAAATTACCTCAAGCATATATTTGTCAAAATAGGGTTTGTATTCCAAACAGCTTTATGATTGTAAAAAATCTAACTAGCCAAATAAGACTTGGTACACCATTTTTGAATAAGATTTTTCCGATAAAACATATTGATGAAAAATGCATTATAGGAACTTATAAAGGAAAAGAAATAACTTTTCAATTTGTTCACAAACCTATTCCTAGGTTTATAAATGATATTGAAGAATCATTAATACAAGCAAAACAAAACCAAATTAATTTTCTTAAACAAGAAATAAATACTCTTACAATAGAAGAGAAATTGAAAAATCCCAAATTACAGGACAAAATAAAGCTAATACAACATTAATTTTCATTACAAATTTGTAGTGATCATCCAAATGCTTTTTGGGTTAGAAAGAAGCATATAGTCTCCCTTCCATATGAGAATGACTTTAATGAAAGTCAGATACCTACAAAAGCTAGACCATGTCAAATGAATTCTGAATATTTAGAATTATGTAAAAATGAAATAAAAACTTTAACAGAAAAAGGTTTAATAAGACCTTCAAAGTCTCCATGGTCATGCACCGCCTTCTATGTTAATAAACATTCTGAGCAAGAAAGAGGAGCCCCAAGGTTAGTAATAAACTACAAACCCTTAAACAAAGTTTTAAAGTGGATTAGGTATCCTATACCTAATAAAAAGATTATTAGATAGATTAAATAATTCTATAATATTTTAAAATTTTGATTTAAAATCTGGATATTGGCAATTTTAAATAAATGAGAAAGACAGATATAAAACTGCCTTCACAGTACCATTTTGTAACACCCGAGATTTTGATTAGACCAAAAAGAAATAATAAGAAGAAAAGGAAAAGAAAGAGTATTGGAAGAAAAGGAAAGGAAAGAGAAAGTTGAAGGGGGTTTCGTGTAAAACGTACAAAGAAAAGAAAATATCTGATATACATGGGGATGGCTGCCCATTTCTTTTCTCACAACCCCAAATCAGCGAGAGTTTTATAGAGAGAAAGAGCCGAATACGGGTTTGAAGGAAGAACAAGAAGAAGAAGAAGAAGACGAGTTCGAGATACTGGGTTCCACGGCTACGGATTTCGAAGAAGTCATACCCAGCAGCACAATGTGTGTTCTAAGACCCCTTCTTTTAAGCATTTTTGAATGATTTTGGGGCTGGAACACCTAGTGAAACTGTTTTCGAGCCATGGGCTCTCAATGTGTGTATATGCGTATGAGTATGAGTGTGTATAAGGTCCGATTGGACTGCTATGCTCACTGTAGGAACGATTTCTAAGACAAATAGACAAATTTCAGCAGGTAGACCGAACGTGTACTGCTGATGTATGTTTTAGAAGTTATTTTTTATGATATGCATGATGTTTAGTTGATCCTAAGTAACTGATGTGGTAAAACCGTGCTAATGTATGTTGAGATGATGTATGGATTGTAGAAATGGCATAGGTTAAGTTGCAGGTTGCCTTACTCAACCACATTGTCCAAATGCGGACTACCGAAGCAAATGTGGTTGTGGTCAACCACATTAACTAATGCGGATAACCAGGGAAAATGCGGTTAAGGCATCAGGGAACCGCATTGACTAATGCGGATGACCAAGCAAATGCGGTCAAGGCCCTTCCTTCATCCGCATTAACCCAATACGGGTACACTCGATATGCAGTTAAGGCAGTAAACCGCATTAACCAATGTGGGAGACTAACTCAGGAATGCGGAAAGTCATTCCTCATCCGCATTGACTAATGCGGATGAGGCAAATTAATGCGGATAAGGTATTACTCATCCGTATTGACTAATGCGGACGGGGCAGACTAATACGGGTGAGCAGAATGCACTGTGAATTTTAGTGTAGCATGGTCTGGTTCATTTGAGTGGACTAGTAACATAGGCATGATGATGATGATGATTTTGCATGGGTATACCTATGGTATACCATATATGAATGATGCCTTATATAATGATGGATGTATGTTATGTGTATGTTCCTATAGTTATGTATGTTTTATCTTTCCGAAAACTTTACGAATTACGAAACAAATGAAAGAAGTATTATGTAACGTAAAGTGAAAGATAATGAAAGAGGAACATGATGATGAATGCATGTATTAATGAATGAATGAAAGATATACGATGATGAATACATGCATTAACGAATGAACGAACTAAGTCTTGCAAGCATTGGATAACATAACTGGTCTTTCTTAGTGATTGACCATGGTATGGTACCTCTACCGCATACCTACTAGTACCGTGGCATACGTTTTGTTGTTCATTTATTGACTTCGGCCCGGTAGCTATGACTGATCGGGGTATAGCATATGGTATGGGTACAAAAACCTTCCAATGTGCAAGCGAAGATGAAATGGGATCCTTGTCATTCGACCACAGTAATCATAGCCGAGTGCTATGAAGTGGGTAAAGCCTAACAGGATCCATATGAGAATTTAAAGATGATGATGTATAACAAATTAGGAAGATACTAATAAATATTATCTCTGTGTATGTATGATGCATGATTACAAGAAAGAATAGTTCCAATGAAAACTAAGTATGTTTATTATAAAACTAGAACTCACTCAGCAACGCTGACTTTTATGTGTTTCCAGTTGGCAGGTAGTGTTGCTGGGGATGGCACGAGGCGACTACTCAGCTCATGGGGGACGACATTCTCCTTTTGATCATGCTGCAACGTCATGTGTTGTGGGCCCGTAATGCACGCAACACATTATGTTGCATGCAAGTGCGAGATTTCTTTAGGATTCCCATAAACGGGATTGCTTAAGGAATCTCCTTTATGATGAAAAAACAAATTTTTGAACTTAATATCTTCTACTGGAGGTCACTGTATATGACCCTATGATTGTTGAGGATTCACATGACGGGGATTACCTTTGAAATCCTCGGTTTCATATGCTTCAGCAGCAATCATAGTTAAGATAGGCAATGTAAAGAAAGCTTGTATTTTGTAATCAAGTCAACGATGTAATACCTTGTAAAAGCTTTTATGATGAAATGAGAATGTAATTCTTATTAATTCCGCTGCGTTGTGTTACTTAATATATGATGTTTATCTAAGGCGTTTATGAATGTATAACAAAAGTATGTTTTATGTGCGATGAATGACCAACCGTAAGGTGCCCGGGGACGGGGCCTTACAAGTTGGTATCAGAGCCAAAGGTTAAGAGAAACGGGTAAATTTTCAAATAAACCTAAACTTGAACTGAAAATGGGACAGAAAGGAAGAGAATGCCATCTGAGTAGTTGCGTGCCATCATGTATTTCTTAAAGACTAACTGATATTATATACGCATGTGATGTGATTTACATGTACTGTTAGGCTTAGATACTAATGTAGTCAGGACAGGTAATGCTCAGGGTACGGAGAGTAAAGTAGGTGGCTAATCACAACTGGCCACTGTAATTAGGGACTTACTATACTCAACATAAACTGAGCTATTTCCTTGAATGACCGTGTTGGTATTTGAATCTTTCAGTGTGAGGTAGAAAATGGCTGGTGGTAGATCTTCCAAAGCTTCTCGGGGTGGAGGCGGTGGCGGACGTGGTGCTGAACCACGAGCCACAAGAGGAAGACCTAGGGTGGAGAAAGTTGTTCATGAAGAACCCGATACTCCTCATCAAGAAGGGGTAGATGAGAGCGCTAACTTGAGAGCCTCAGTAAAAGAGGCAGTGGTTGAGTAAGTACATCAGGTCATGCAGACGATCTTACCGTCTGTGGTGACCGAGGTAATTAAGGCTATCAGAGAAGGTGAAAGAAAAGAGAGGAATAGGTCCTCAGGGTGACAGGAGCAACCAGAGCCGGAAATGGTTCTATCTGATAATGAAGAGGAAGAGGAAGAGGAGCTGGTACGAGAGACAACACGGGGTTGTAATTACGGGGCATTCATGAGGTGCAGGCCCCCTAGTTTTGACGGTTCTGGCACTGCGGCTGATGCTCACCAATGGGTGAGGGAAATGGAGGCTGTCGTTGATATTAGTGATTGCCAGGAGGACAAGAAAGTGAGGTTTGCTACCCACTCTTTCACGGGGTCAGCCTTATGCTGGTGGGACAACATAGTCCCGGCCGAGGGTAGCAGGGCCATCGGAAGGATGAAGTGGTCCGAGCTGAAACGGATGGTGATCGAGGAGTTCAGTCCTCGTCGGGAAATGGACAAAGTCGAGAGAGAGTTTCTGCAGTTGGAGGCGGGAACGATGACCCACCAACAGTACTATACCAAGTTCAATGAAATGACACGGTTGGTGTCAGATCAAGTGACGCCGGTGTCTCGAAAGATCAATCGGTATATTCAGGGGCTACCAGCTGACATCCGCAGGCATTTGATTACCGCTCGACCGAGCACCTTTAGGTCAGCAGTGGATTTGGCTGGGAGATTATATGATGAACGGACTGTGGTGGTGAAAGCTGAGGTTAGTAAGAAGGGAGGTGGTGAGAGAAACTGGCAGGGAAAGAGGTTTGGTCGAGGTGATACTTCGACAAGTAACAAGAAGACGAGGGTGGATGACCGCCGTATGGTCATGTCAGGAGCAGGGTTGAGAAAGTGTGGTCAGTGTGGAAGAGAGCACTCGGGGGAGTGCAAGTGGGGATCAAACATCTGTTTCAAATGCGGGAAGGCAGGGCATATGTCAAAGGATTATCGGTTTGGCAAATGTTTTAACTGTGGGGAAATTGGTCATATGAGCAGAGATTGTAAGAAGCCGAGGGCTGAGGGCTCAGGGGAGAAGAAGACGGGAGGAGAAGCACCGAGGGCAAAGGCTAGGGCGTTCACGATGACGCAAGAAGAGGCTAGGACGGACCCTGATGTTGTGTTAGGTACGTTTTTGGTGAACCAAACTTTAGCCTCTGTATTATTTGATTCGGGTGCCAGTAGGAGTTTTATTTCTGCTGCCTTCTGTACTAAGCTACCTGTTAGTAGTAGACGTGTTGATGTGCCCTTTGATGTAGAAACTGCCATAGGTAAGTCTACTAGTATCTCTGAGGTAATAGAGGGTTGTGATGTCGAATTGGAGGGCCACAAATTTTCAGTTAGACCGTTTGTGATGATTTTGGGTGGTTTCGATTTGGTGCTTGGGATGGATTGGTTGGCGGACTATGAGGCGAACATCGTGTGTCGCAAGAAGATGATTTATTTGACAGCGCCCGACGGTAGTTCAGTGACGGTTTATGGTGATCGAGTTACGACGATTCCGAAGGTGATCCCAATGGCGGTGGCGGGAAAATGTATGAGGCGTGGGTGCAACGCCTACTTATGTTATGTGAAAGATGTGGAAACACCAGCACCGCAACTATCGGATGTTCCGGTTGTGCGTGATTTTCCAGACGTGTTCCTGGAAGACTTATCGGGATTGCCGCCTGACAGAGAGATCGAGTTCTAGATTGACCTGATAACGGGTGCTCAACCCGTCGCCAAGGCACCGTATCGATTGGCCCCGACAGAAATGAAAGAGTTGATGGAGCAGTTGCAAGAGCTATTGGATAAGGGGTTTATTAGACCGAGTATCTCACCTTGGGGTGCTCCGGTCCTGTTTGTGAAGAAGAAGGACGGTAGTATGAGGATGTGCATCGACTATCGTGAGTTAAACAAGTTGACAGTGAAGAACAGATACCCGTTGCCAAGAATCGATGATTTATTTGATCAACTTCAAGGGGCCAGTTGGTTTTCACGAATAAATCTTCAATCGGGCTACCATCAACTGAAAGTGAAGGAGAGAGACATTCCTAAAACAGCCTTTCGTACGTGCTATGGTCATTATGAGTTTCTCGTTATGTCTTTTGGTTTGACCAATGCACCGGCTGCTTTTATGGATTTGATGAATCGAGTGTGTCGGCCGATGCTGGATATATCAGTGATTGTGTTTATCGATGATATACTGATTTACTCCAGAAGTGAAGACGAGCATGCCGGTCACATTCGGGAGGTGTTGGAGACTTTGAGGAAGGAGAAACTGTATGCTAAGTTCTCCAAATGTGCTTTTTGGTTACACGAGGTTCAATTTCTAGGTCACGTGGTAAATGCAAAATGGATAATGGTGGACCCAGCTAAGGTTGAGGCCGTGATGCAATGGAAGTCACCAAAGACGCCCTCCGAGATTCGCAGCTTCTTGGGGTTGGCGGGCTACTATAGAAGATTTATTCAAGACTTTTCGAAGATAGCCTCACCTTTAACAAAATTGACTCGCAAGGACGTGAAGTTCGTGTGGGGTCAAGAACAGGAGGATGCTTTTGTGGAGTTGAAGACGAGACTGACACAAGCTCCTGTCTTGACATTGCCTGAGGGAAATGAAGACTTAGTGGTCTATTCGGATGCATCTTATTCTGGGCTAGGTTGCGTATTGATGCAACGCGGGAGAGTGATAGCCTATGCGTCCCGATAACTGAAGACCCACGAAGTCAACTATCCAACGCACGATCTAGAACTAGCTACGGTGGTTTTCGCATTGAAGATTTGGCGGCACTATCTATACGGGACGAAGTGCACCATCTTCACGGACCACAAAAGCTTGAAGTACTTCTTCGAGCAGAAGGACGTAAACATGAGGCAACGGCGATGGTTGGAGCTTATAAAAGACTACGATTGTGAGATCCACTACCATCCGGGCAAGGCCAACGTGGTGGCGGATGCCTTTAGCCGAAAGGAAAGGCCCGAGCCGATTCGGGTGAAGGCCTATCAGCTAATTATGACCTCTGATGTGATGACGCAGGTTAAGGATTTCCAAGACGAGGCATTGAAAGAAGATCGTCTTAACTCTGAAAGGATGAGAGGTCTAGTTACAGAACTGGGTGAGAACACTATTGGTGTTAAAACCTGATTTGGGCGAATATGGATTCCTCGATACAGGGATCTACGTGGAAAGATTATGGACGAGGCCCATAAGACTCGATACTCCATTCACCCCGGTGCTACCAAGATGTACCACGATATGAAGAAGGATTACTGGTGGCCGGGTATGAAACGTGACGTAGTGGAGTACGTGAGCAAGTGCCTGACTTGTTAACAAGTAAAGGCAGAACACCAGAAGCCCTACGGGAAGATCCAACCGTTGGATGTACCCGTGTGGAAGTGGGAGCGCATCACTATGGACTTTATCACGAAGTTACCGCGTACCCCGAAAGGGTATGATGCTATATGGGTGATAGTCGATCGCTTGACGAAAAGTGCTCACTTCCTACCGATCCACGAAACGTACTCATCCGAAATATTGGCGGATATGTTCATCAAGGAGATTGTAGCTCGTCATGGTGTACCGGTGTCTATTGTGTCTGATCGTGACACCCTGTTTACCACCAAGTTTTGGAAGAGATTTCATGATGCAATGGGGACGAGGCTACACATCAGTACAGCATATCACCCTCAGACGGACGGTCAGTCTGAGAGGACGATCCAGACACTCGAAGACATGCTTCGGGCGTGTGTGATCGATTTTGGAGGAAGTTGGGACGACCACTTGCCGTTAGCAGAATTCTCGTACAATAACAGTTATCATGCCAGCATTGGCATGCCACCTTACGAGATGCTGTACGGTAGGAAATGTAGGACGCCCGTGTGTTGGGGAGATATTGGGCAGAAGGAACTGGGAGGTGTCGAGGTGGTTGAAGCAACGACTGAGAAGTTAGAAAAGATCAAAGCCTTCATGAAGGCGGCGAAGGATAGGCAAAAGTCATATGCGGATAAGAGGCGGAGACCGATAGAGTTCCAGGTTGGTGACCGAGTCATGTTGAAGGTCTCGCCCTGAAAAGGCATTATCCGATTTAGAAAACGAGGTAAGCTAAGCCCGAGATATATAGGACCTTTCCGAATCATCGCACGAGTAGGAGAGGTAGCCTATCAGCTTAAACTACCAGATGAGTTGAGTGGAATTCATCCCACGTTCGATGTATCCATCTGAGAAAGTGCTTGGCCTATTAAGATATGATTGTTCCACTAGAAGATATCGAAGTAGATGAATGGCTCAACTATGTAGAACGACTAGTGGCAATCCTCGACAGAAAAGAAAAGCGGCTGCGAAATAAAGTGGTTCCCCTCGTGCGTGTACAGTGGAAGCACCGAAAGGGATCCGAGTCTACGTGGGAGACTAAGGAAGAGATGAGACGACACTACCCACGTCTATTCGAGGAATAACAGGTTTCGGGGACGAAACCTTTATAAGGTGGGTGGACTTGTAACACCCGAGATTTTGATTAGACCAAAAAGAAATAATAAGAAGAAAAGGAAAAGAATGAGTATTGGAAGAAAAGGAAAGGAAAGAGAAAGTAGAAGGGGGTTTTGTGTAAAAAGTACAAAGAAAAGAAAATATCTGATATACATAGGGATGGCTGCCCATTTCTTTTCTCACAACCCCAAATCAGCGAGAGTTTTAGAGAGATAAAGAGCCGAATACAGGTTTGAAGGAAGAACGAGAAGAAGAAGAAGAAGACGAGTTTGAGATACTAGGTTCCACGGCTACGGATTTCGAAGAAGTCATACCCAGCAGCACAATGTGAGTTCTAAGACCCCTTCTTTTAAGCATTTTTGAACGATTTTGGGGCTGGAACACATAGTGAAACTGTTTTCGAGCCATGGGCTCTCAATGTGTGTATATGTGTATGAGTATGAGTGTGTATAAGGTCCGATTGGACTGCTATGCTCACTGTAGGAACGATTTCTAAGACAAATAGACAAATTTAAGCAGGTAGACCGAATGTGTACTGCTGATGTATGTTTTAGAAGTTATTTTTTTATGATATGCATGATGTTTAATTGATCCTAAGTAACTGATGTGGTAAAACCATGCTAATGTATGTTGAGATGATGTATGGATTGTAGAAATGGCACAGGTTAAGTTGCAGGTTGCCTTACTCAACCGCATTGTCCAAATGCGGACTGCCGAAGCAAATGTGGTTGTGGTCAACCGCATTAACTAATGCGGATGACCAGGGAAAATACGGTTAAGGTATCAGGGAACCGCATTGACTAATGCGGATGACCAAGCAAATGCGGTCAAGGCCCTTCCTTCATCCGCATTAACCCAATACGGGTACACTCGATATGCAGTTAAGGCAGTAAACCGCATTAACCAATGCGGGAGACTAACTCAGGAATGCGGTAAGTCATTCCTCATCCGCATTGACTAATGCGGATGAGGCAAATTAATGCGGATAAGGTATTACTCATCCGCATTGACTAATACGGACGGGGCAGACTAATGCGGGTGAGCAGAATGCACTGTGAATTTAAGTGTAGCATGGTCTAGTTCATTTGAGTGGACTAGTAACATAGGCATGATGATGATGATGATGTTGCATGGGTATACCTATGGTATACCATATATGAATCATGCCTTATATAATGATGGATGTATGTTATGTGTATGTTCCTACAGTTATGTATGTTTTATCTTTCCGAAAACTTTACGAATTACGAAACAAATGAACGAAGTATTATGTAACGTAAAGTGAAAGATAATGAAAGAGGAACATGATGATGAATGCATGTATTAATGAATGAATGAAAGATATACGATGATGAATACATGCATTAACGAATGAACGAACTAAGTCTTGCAAGCGTTGGATAACGTGACTTGTCTTTCTTAGTGATTGACCATGGTATGGTACCTCTACCGCTTACATACTAGTACCGTGGCATTCGTTTTGTTGTTCATCTGTTGACTTCGGCCCGGTAGCTATGACTGATCGGGGTATAGCATATGGTATGGGTACAAAAACCTTCCAATGTGCAAGCGAAGATGAAACGGGATCCTTGTCATTCGACCACAGTAATCATAGCCGAGTGCTATGAAGTGGGTAAAGCCTGACAGGATCCATATGAGAATTTAAAGATGATGATGTATAACAAATGAGGAAGATACTAATAAATATTATCTCTGTGTATGTATGATGCATGATTACAAGAAAGAATAGTTCTAATGAAAACTAAGTATGTTTATTATAAAACTAGAACTCACTCAGCAACGCTG
This sequence comes from Flaveria linearis, assembly GCA_024085815.1. Taxonomy (NCBI): domain Eukaryota; kingdom Viridiplantae; phylum Streptophyta; class Magnoliopsida; order Asterales; family Asteraceae; genus Flaveria; species Flaveria linearis. The sequence continues at coordinate 36,331,513 of CM044009.1, read as the reverse complement.
ACTTTTATGTGTTTCCAGTTGGCAGGTAGTGTTGCTGGGGATGGCACGAGGCGACTACTCAGCTCGTGGGGGACGGCATTCTCCTTTTGATCATGCTGCAATGTCATGTGTCGTGGGCCCGTAATGCACGCAACACATTATGTGGCATGCAAGTGCGAGATTTCTTGAGGATACCCATAAACGGGATTACTTAAGGAATCTCCTTTATGATGAAAAAACATATTTTTGAGCTTAATATCTTGTACTAGAGATCACTGTATATGACCCTATGATTGTTGAGGATTCACATGACGGGGATTACCTTTGAAATCCTCGGTTTCATATGCTTCAGCAGCAATCATAGTTAAGATAGGCAATGTAAAGAAAGCTTGTATTTTGTAATCAGGTCAACGATGTATTACCTTGTAAAAGCTTTTATGATGAAATGAGAATGTATTTCTTATTAATTCCGCTGCTTTGTGTTACTTAATATATGATGTTTATCTAAGGCGTTTATGAATGTATAACAAAAGTATGTTTTATGTGCGATGAATGACCAACCGTAAGGTGCCCGGGGACGGGGCCTTACACATTTGGTCATTATGAATGGAATGTCATGCCATTTGGACTAAAAAATGCTCCAAGTGAATTTCAAAAAATAATGAATGATATTTTATTCATTTCAGTGACTTTATAATAGTCTACATAGATGATATCTTAGTATTTTCAAAAGATATTGAAACTCATTTCAAATACCTAGAAATTTTTAAAGGCATAATCATAAAAAATGGTTTAGTAATATCAAGACCAAAAATGTTGCTTTTTCAAACAAAGATAAGATTTTTAGGTCATAATATTGAAAAAGGAAACATACTTCCAATAAATAGAAGTATTGAATTTGCTTCTAAGTTTCCTGATGAAATAACTGATAAAACCCAGTTACAAAGATTTCTAGGAAGCTTAAATTATATTTCTCCATATTATAAAAATCTAGCTCAAGACACAGCTGTCTTATATGACAGATTAAAGAAAAACCCACTACCGTGGTATGATGTTCATACTAAGGCAGTACAAAAGATTAAACAAAATGTTAAAAACCTTCCATGTTTGATGATAGCAAAACCCGAATGGGAAAAAATTATAGAAACAGATGCCAGTATTATTGGCTATGGAGGGATTCTAAAGCAGATCTCCCCAATTGATAAACAAGAATTTCTTGTAAGATTCCATTCAGGGAAATGGAATGAGAGTCAGAAAAATTATGCTACAATTGCAAAAGAAATTTTAGCAATTGTCAAGTGTGTTTTAAAATTTGAAGATGATCTATATAATCAAAAGTTTTTAATAAAAACTGATTGTCAAGCAGCAAAATATATGTTTAATAAAGATTTTAAACATGATGTCTCTAAGCAAATGTTTGCTAGATGACAATCTCATCTTGCACCATTTGATTTTGAAATAATATATAAAAAGGGAATAGAAAAAAGTCTACCTGATTTCTTAACAAGAGAATATTTCTCATAATTTTTTGCGGATGTCATGAAGAAAATTAAAGGACCTTTAAAAATAGCCTTTAATGATATACAAATTGAGATGGATGATTATTCAACCATGATAATGGTTAGACATTATTATATGAATGATATCATGCAGGATTATACTTTGCATCCTGTAGATAGAGCTCATATGCTCAAAGAAAATACGGATCTAATAAAAAATTTTAGGAATCAAATACAGATTCTTAAAGAAAAAGAGAAATAATCTCTTCTGCCTAATTATATTTTCAGGAATGATTCCTCGAGATAGAGGAAAACAACCTTTCTCGAATAGAGGAAGAGGAAGAGGCCCTAATGGAGGGAGGATTTTAGGGCAAATAGGCCATCAAAGGCTAATAGCCGCAAAGATTGCAGAAACTGCAAGTTCCTCAAGTAATGCTAGAGGAGACAATTTTAATGATAAATTATTCCAGGAATTCTTGGCATATAAGGCTAAGAAGGATGGATCAAATGAAGCATCATCATCGTATGTCAATATTATGACAGAAGATTCCGATGATGCCTTATACGAACAAAATCCAAATAAAGAGATAATATTGCTCTTGGATTTTAAAGATCTTAAATATAAAGATCAACCATGGACCTTAATTACAAGGTACCTAGATCAAGGGTCATACCCTGCTGCTTCATATAAGCAAAGATTTTATTATGAAAATATTCTTAAAGTCATAGAATCTTGTGACATTCATCACTATATGTCTGGAAATACCCAGGAATATAGTTTTAGTAAAGTCATAATAAAACAGATGATATCTGTTGAGGAATCGGGAACATCTCCCTTAAAGGATAAAGAGTTGTGCCACCCTGAAACTAGGGTCCCTATTAAATTCAATTATTATGATTATATTGAGTCATTTAATAAAGCCTTTTTATATGAAAATTCAAAGAAGAAACATTCTTGGTTCTTCAAATATGTCCAGAAGTTTATAAACGGGACATCCCAAATTTGGTATATAAATGGTGGCTATCATATGGCCCTTCGGTAAAAATTTTACCAGAATTATTAAAGAAAAATTATAATGAATGGGTAGAAATATCTCCCACATTGATTGAATTACAACATCAGAAAATCCTAATAGAAGGATTGTCTCTGTGTCACTTTTTTATCCAATTTGGAATTCCATGGATCTGGAAATGGTCTCCAGAAGTGGGTTATACCCACCTACAAATCCCTTGTCTAAGAAGGGTTTTCTACACAAAATTTTGGAAAAAAATGATGAAGCCTGATCATAATGGCGTCCCAGAAGGACAAGAAACCTTGGAAAAGATCCAAGATACCATAGATCTGTACTCAAAGCAAATCAGCTTGAAGACTCAAAGAGAATCTCCTAGTCCGTTCCAGGAAATAATCCAAAAAATAAAAATGAAAGGAGAAAATCAAATCCCTACAAAAGAATTATTAACAATATATTTCCCAGAAATTAAAAAGGATTTAATGAAAAATTTTCAAGACTAAGATCATATCTCAGAAATGTCCACCAATAATTCAGAAGAGGACACTCTTCCCGGGGAATCCCAAGACCCCTATGGGTCTGATGATGAAATTCTAGAAGAAGATCTAGACGAGATGCTGGAGGATCTCAAGAAATCGATATCCAAGGAAAAAGAAGGAAAAGACAAATAACATGGTCCACAAAGTCTACTAATGGACAGACGTCATAATTAAAGTAACAACGATTCCAGACACAATAATGTCTGCTTTTGAAATTTTCAAAAGAAATAATTGAGGTCAAATTATTGTAATTTACTGTATATCTTTTGTTTGTACCCTTGATACTCTCATTATAAAAGGAGCTCAAGTCTTTAGTCGTACACACACCTGATCTTACGATCAAACTTCTGTCTAAATCACTCTTGTAAAATATTTCTTATAATAAAAGTTCTGCTGGAAAATAGCTTTGAAGAAAAGAATTCTGGTGTCTCACAACAGAGGTAATAACTTTTGAATAATTCAATTCTTATACTTATCTTTTAATTTTCTAGTTCATTAGCCTAATGGAAGGCTAAAAAACTAAATCAATGTTGAACCTAACCGTAATAAGTTTATAAGCCAATAAAAAAAATCTGGAGAGAAAAATCTTAATCATGTCTGGATAATTTTTGGACTGGTTATATACTAAACAGGTGGAAAACTAGCATAGTGGTCGAATTATGGCAGCTCGTCTTTTTAAGCCGTTTGAAAGGCGTTCCAAAGGGCACAGGCCTGTAGTGATCTTATGCTAGGTAAAACTTGCCAATTGATGTATGGTAAAATTAACCAAGGTCTGAAGGTTCGGGCATGCTTAAAGTTTTCTATTTTCAGATTCTGAGTTTGTAAAAATTTAGATTCTTATTTTTATAATTTAAGTCATTATTTTTGGGTTTTTATTTTTAATTTTCCCACAAGATCCTGCCCTTGTGGTATCAGAGCCATGGTAAATAAACTTTATTATGGGGAAAGTTCAACATTGATTTATTCAAAAACAAAATGAATATCATAGAAGATAGAGATATTGTTAAAAACAGTATTGAGGAAGAATATGATATTCCTCACAATCTCGAATTATTAAATAAATGGACAATTCCAAAAATAGATTACAAACAAGTTTATAAGCTTGGAACTTTTGAAAAAATTGGTTTAAAACAAGTAGTTAAAACTACTGAAGAAACAATTGCTCTTAATAAAGAGGATACGATGATAAAACTTCTAAATAATAGAGAATTATCAAAATATAAAAAAGATAAATATAAATTTATCCATATAGGAGTAGTGCAAATTGCATTTAAGCCTTTAACTTTAGAACGTTTGCCAGAAAACTTTAAGCATGCCCGAACCTTCAGACCTTGGTTAATTTTACATATACATCAACTGGCAGGTTTATCCTAGCATAAGATCAGTACAGGCCTGTGCCCTTTGTAACGCCTTTCAAACGGCTTAATAAGATGGGCTGCCATAATTCGACCAGTATGCTAGTTTTCCGCCTGTTTAGTATATAACCAGTCCAAAAATTATCCAGACATGATTAAGATTTTTCTCTCCAGATTTTTTTTTATTGGCTTATAAACTTATTACGGTTAGGTTCAACATTGATTTTGTTTTTTAGCCTTCCATTAGGCTAATGAACTTAGAAAATTAAAAGATAAGTATAAGAATTGAATTATTCATGTAACGCCCGGGAGTTTGACTTTTTGGTAGGTTATGCGACTGAGCCTCAGTCGCATGGAATTGATGCGACTGGAGGTTCGATCGCATGTTATTCGGCCGATTGAAGCTCAACCGTACGATTAGAGTTCAATCACCCGAATGAAGGATGAATCGCATGGAACTCATGCGACTGGGGTCCAGTCACATGGTGTTTATGCGACTGAAGGTCCAATCGCCCCTGGACCAGATGCGACTGAGCTGTAGGTATAAAAGAGGAGCAGCTCTCTTCTCCTCCCCAACACTACATTTTTTAGTCGGGAGAAAGGGCAGAGAGCGAGAGAACAGCGAAAGAAGAGAAAGAAAGGGAGAACGTGGTGATTTGGGCACGGGATTTGTCGAGAAGCTAGCCAAGTCGAATCTCTTCAACTCCTACCTGTTAATGTGAGTTCTAAGACCCCTCTTTTACACGTTTTGAATGATTTTGGGGCTGGATCACATATAAACCCTAGTTTTGAATAGTATGTATATTTGACCCATTTGGGTGGAATCTTGAGTAACGTGTTTATGGTACGAATTAGGACTTGCATTAGCTTGTATATGGTCCTAGTATGATTCCCTGAGGTTTAGGAAGGCTAATTTGGGATAGAAACGAGTTTGGAAGAGTTTAAGACCGTAGGTCGCGGCTGCAGTTCGTGATGAACTCCAGTCGCAGCCCAGTTAGGGTTATGCGACTGAAGGTCCAGTCGCACGACTGAGGGAAAACAGATGTTCAACCGTACGATTAGGGTTCAGTCGTATGGATGGGTCTCAATCGCCCGATAGACCATGCAACTGAGGGATTCGGTCGTGTTGGTCCATACGCATGATAGTTTAGTCGCACGTATGAGGTTAATCGCCTATTCGTCCATTCGTGTAGAGCTCATTCGTATGATATGAGGTTCAATCGCACGAATGTAAGTCGAGTCGCCTCATTGTCCAGTCGCACGACCCAGTCGCATGGAGGCCATGCGACTGTGGTATGTTCAATCGCCCACGAAGGACTAATGTGAACGAGGATGCTATGTATGATTACGTATGTATGATGCTATGTATGATGATGAATGTATGATGGGTGTGTGTGTTCCTTATGATGATGTATGAATATCTTTCATGACTCATGTATTATGACGATGAATGAACAAAGTATTATGAACGTAAAGTGAAAGAATATGAAAGAGGAACACGATGACGAATGCATGTATTAATGAACGAATGAATGAGTAATACGATGACGAATACATGCATTAAAGAACGAACGAGTTATGTCTTGCAAATATTGAATAAGTCGATTGGTCCTTCTTTGTGATTGACCATGGTCATGGTACCTCTACCGCTTACCTCTAGTACTGTGGCATACGCATAGATTCACGGCCCAGTAGCAAAGGCTTCTGTGGCAATACGCTCTATTGATTCACGGCCCAGTAGCTAAGACGGTTCGGGGTATAGTATATGGTATTGGTACATCAGAATTCAATGTGCAAGTAAGTATGAAACGGGATCCTTGTCATTCGACCACAATAATCATAGCCGAGTGTTATGAAGTGGGTAAAGCCTGACAGGATCCATATGAGAAGTTAAAGATAACGATGCGTAACGAATGATGAAGATAATAATGAATATTATCTCTGTGTATGTATGAATGAACGTAAAGAATGTATGCACGAACGTGAACGAGAAAGATGAATGGTACACAAATGAAAGTTAATGAACGAACGATGATAGTAGTAACAATATTATCTAAGTGTACGTATGATGTATGATCGCATGTATGAAAGGACACTTTTAACAAGTAAAAGTATGTTTTATTATAAACTAGAACTCACTCAGCAACGCTGACTTTTTATGTGTTTCCAGTTAGCAGGTAGTGTTGCTGGGGATGGCACGAGGCGACTACTCAGTTCGTGGGGGACGGCATTCTCCTTTTGATTATGTTGCCACATCATGTGTTGTGGGCCCGTAATGCACGCAACACATCATGTTGCATGCAAGTGTGAGATTTCTTGAGAATCCTGATAAACGGGATTACTTAAGGAATCTCCTTTATGATGAAAAAGATATTTTTGAACTTAATATCTTCCATTAGAGGTCACTGTATATGACCCTATGATTGCTGAGGATTTACATGAACGAGATTATCCTCGGTTTCCTATGCTTCAGTAGCAATCATAGTAAAGCTAGGCAATGTAAGGAAAGCTTGTATTTTGTAACCAAGTGAACAATGTAAAAGCTTTTATGATGAAATGAGAATGACTTTTATTAATTCCACTGCGTTATTCCATTATGTTTATATTAAATGTATGTTATGTGTGATGACGACCAACTGTGAGGTGCCCGGGATCGGGGCCTTACAAGTTGGTATCAGAGCCAAAGTTTAAGTGAAATGGGTAAAATTTTAAAATAAACCAAACTTAAACTGAAAATGGGATAGAAAGGAAGAGAATGCCATCTGAGTATTTGCGTGCCATCAGGTATTTTTATTAAAGTTAATCATGATTACGTGCGCATGATATGTGTTTATGTGTACTGTTAGACTTAGATACTAATGTAGTCAGGACAGGTAATGCTCGGGGTGTGAAGAGTAAAGTAAGTGGCTAATCACAACTAGCCACTGTAATTAGGGACTTACTATACTTAACATAAACTAAGCTATTTCCTTGAATGACCGTGTTGGTGTTTGAATCTTTCAGTGTGATAGAAGATGGTTGGTGGTAGATCATCTAAAGCTTCCCGTGGTGGTGGACGTGGTGCTGAACCGCGTAACACGCGAGGGAGACCTAGGACAGAGAAAGTAGTTCATGAGGAAAACGAGATTCCTCATCAGGGGGAAGCAGACGAAAGCGCAAATTTGAGGGCCTCGGTAAAAGAGGCAGTGGTCGAGGAAGTGCACCAGGTCATGCAGACGATCTTACCGTCTGTAGTGACCGAAGTGAGAAAGGCAGTACGTGAAGACGAGAGGCGAGGGAGGAATCGGTCCTCAGGTAGATGGCAACAGACGGAAGCAGAAACGGTACTATCTGATGATGAAGAGGGAGACGAAGAAGAGCAGGTAAGGGAAACAGCCGGGGTTGTAACTACGGGGCATTCATGAGGTGCAAGCCCTCGACTTTTGATGGTTCTGGTACTGCTACTGATGCTCACCAATGGGTGAGGGAAATGGAGACTGTCCTCGATATTAGTGATTGCCAGGAGGACAAGAAGCTGAAGTTTGCTACCCACTCTTTCACAGGGTCGGCTTTGTGCTGGTGGAACAATATAGTCCAAGCCGAGGGTAGCAGGGCTATAGGGAAGATGAAGTGGGATGAGTTAAAAAGGCTGGTGATCGAGGAATTCAGTCCTCGTCAGGAAATGGATAGAGTTGAGAGAGAGTTCCTGTAGTTGGAGGCGGGGACGATGACCCACCAACAATACACCACCAAGTTTAACGAAATGGCGCTGTTGGTGCCAGAGCAGGTGACACCGGTGTCTCGAAAGATCAACCGGTATATTCAGGGGCTGCCAGCTGAAATTCGTTGGCATTTGATTTCAGCCCGACCGAGCACTTTCAGGTCGGCAGTGGATTTGGCAGGAAGGTTATATGATGAACGGGCTGCGTTGGTAAAGGCTGAGGGTAGTAAGAAGGGAGGTGGAGAGAAAAGCTAGCATGGGAAGAGATTTGGTCGAGGTGATACTTCGACGAGCAACAAGAAGGCAAGGGTGGATGATCGCCATGTGGTCATGTCTGGTGCTGGGGTGAGGAAGTGTGGTAAGTGTGGAAGAGAGCACTCAGGGGAGTGCAAGTGGGGATTCAACATCTGTTTCAGGTGCGGGAAGACAGGGCATGTGTCAAAGGATTGCCGGATGGGCAAGTGTTTTAACTGCGGGGAAAGTGGTCATATGAGCAGAGACTGTAAGAAGCCGAGGGCTGAGGCTTCAGGGGTAAAGAAGACGGGAAGTGAAGGTCCGAGAGCAAGCGCCAGGGCAATCACAATGACACAGGAAGAGGCTAGGACGGACCCCGATGTAGTGTCCGGTACGTTTCTGGTGAACCAAACTCTAGCCTCTGTATTATTTGATTCGGGTGCCAGTAGGAGTTTTATTTCTGCTGTTTTCTGTGCCAAATTGCCCGTTAGTAGTAGACGTGTGGATATACCGTTTGATGTAGAGACTGCTATAGGTAAAACTACCAGGATTTCCGAAGTAATAGAGGGTTGTGATGTGGAATTAGAGGGCCACAAATTTCCGGTTAGACCGTTTGCGATGACGTTGGGTGGTTTCGATTTGGTGCTCGGAATGGATTGGTTGGCAGATTTTGAGGCGAACATTGTGTGTCGCAAGAAGATGATCAGCTTGACAGCGCCCGACGGTAGTTCAGTGACAGTTTATGGGGATCGGGTTACTACGATTCCGAAGGTGATCTCGATGGCAGTGGCGGGAAAATGTATGAGGCGGGGATGTAGCGCCTTCTTATGTTATGTAAAAGATGTAGAAACGCCAACACCACGACTGTCTGATGTTCCGGTTGTGCGTGAGTTCCCAGACGTGTTCCCGGAAGACTTATCGGGATTGCCACCTGACAGAGAGATCGAGTTCCAGATAGATCTGATACCAGGCGCCCAACCTGTTGCCAAAGCACCGTATCGATTGGCCCCGACAGAGATGAAAGAGTTGATGGAGCAGTTACAAGAGCTGCTGGATAAGGGGTTTATTCGACCGAGTATCTCACCTTGGGGTGCTCCGGTCCTGTTCGTAAAGAAGAAGGACGGAAGTATGAGGATGTGCATCGACTACCGCGAGCTAAATAAGTTGACGGTAAAGAACAGATACCCCTTTCCGAGGATCGACGACTTGTTTAATCAACTTCAGGGTGCTAGTTGGTTTTCACGAACAGATCTTCGATCAGGCTACCATCAACTGAAGGTGAAGGAGCAGGATATCCCTAAAACAGCTTTTCGTACGCGCTACGGTCACTATGAGTTCCTCGTCATGTCTTTTGGTTTGACCAATGCGCCAGCGGCTTTTATGGATCTGATGAACAGGGTGTGCCGGCCAATGTTGGATAAATCAGTGATTGTGTTCATCGATGATATCTTGATTTATTCGAGGAGCGAAGAAGAGCATGCCGGTCGCGTCCGGGAAGTGTTGGAGACTTTGAGAAGGGAGAAACTGTATGCTAAGTTCTCCAAATGTGCTTTCTGGCTACGCGAAGTTCAGTTCTTGGGTCACGTGGTAAATCCGGATGAAATTATGGTTGATCCGGCAAAGCTGGAAGCGGTGATGCAATGGAAGTCTCCAAAGACGCCATCTGAGATCGGAAGTTTCTTGGGTCTGGCGGGCTACTACCGAAGGTTTATCCAAGACTTTTCAAAAATCGCTTCCCCACTGACCAAGCTGACTCGGAAAGACGTGAAATTTATATGGGGTCAAGCTCAAGAAAAGGCGTTTGAAGAACTGAAGACAAGATTGACCCAAGCTCCGGTTCTGTCATTACCCGAGGGAAGCGAAGATCTAGTGGTTTATTCTGATGCTTCTTATTCGGGATTAGGATGCGTGTTGATGCAGAGGGGGAAGGGTATAGCTTATGCATCCCGGCAGTTGAAAGTCCATGAGGTTAATTACCCTACTCATGACTTGGAGTTAGCAGCTGTGGTCTTTGCATTGAAGATTTGGAGGCACTATCTCTACGGAATGAAGTGCACCATCTTTACCGACCACAAAAGCTTGAAGTACTTTTTCAACCAAAAAGATCTGAATATGAGGCAATGGCGATGGTTGGAGCTTATAATGGACTATGATTGTGAGATCCATTACCATCGGGCAAAGCCAACGTGGTGGCGGATGCCCTTAGCCGAAAAGAGAGGCCCGAGCCAATTCGGGTGAAGGCGTACCAGCTAATCATGACCTCCGACGTGATGAGACAGGTCAAAGAGTTCCAAGATGAGGCTTTGAAAGACGAACATCTTAACTCTGAACGAATGAGAGGCTTGGTTGGGGAGTTGGGTGAGAACATAACTGGAGTTAGAACCCGGTTTGGGCGTATGTGGGTTCCTCGTCTTGGGGATCTGCGAATGAGGATTATGGATGAAGCTCATAAGTCTCGGTACTCCATTCATCCCGGTGCCACCAAGATGTACCAAGACATGAAGAAAGATTATTGGTGGCCGGGTATGAAAAGTGACGTGGTGGAGTACGTGAGTAAGTGCCTTACTTGTCTGCAAGTGAAGGACGAGAACCAGAAGCCGTATGGAAAGATTCAACCCTTGGATATCCCGGAATGGAAGTGGGAACACATCACCATGGATTTTATCACAAAGCTGCCACGTACCCCGAAAGGGTATGATCCTATATGGGTGATAGTGGATCGTCTGACGAAGAGCGCTCACTTACTACCGATGCGCGAAACATCCGAGAGGTTGGCCGATCATTTCATCAAGGATATAGTGACCGTCATGGTGTACCGGTGTCGAATGTATCTGATCGCGACACCCGGTTTACATCTAAATTCTGGAAGAAATTCCACGATGCTATGGGGACGAGGTTACATATTAGCACGGCTTATCATCCACAAACTAATGGTCAGTCTGAAAGGACCATTCAGACTTTGGAGGACATGCTTCGGGCATGTGTTATTGACTTCGGTGGAAGTTGGGATGACCACCTGCCGTTAGCCGAATTCTCATACAATAACAGCTATCATGCCAGTATTGGCATGCCACCCTATGAGATGCTATACGGTAGGAGATGCAGGACGCCCGTCTGTTGGGGTGATATTGGTCAGAAAGAACTGGGAAGCGTCAAAGTGATTGAGGCCACGACTGAGAAGCTTGAGAAGATCAAAGCCTATATGAAGGCAGCCAAGGACAGACAGAAGTCGTACGCGACAAACGACGCAGTCCGATTGAGTTCCAGGTGGGAGATCGGGTTATGTTGAAGGTCTCACCCTGGAAGGGTATCATTCGGTTCCGGAAGCAAGGCAAGTTGAGTCCGCGTTATATAGGCCCTTTCCGAATCGTTGCTCGAGTGGGAGAGGTGGCCTATAGGTTGGATTTACTAGATGAGTTAAGTGGAATTCACCCAACCTTCCACGTATCTCATCTGAGGAAATGTTTGGCGGACGAGGATATGATCGTCCCACTGGAGGATATCGAGGTGGACGAACGGCTCAATTATGTGGAGCAACCAGTGGTGATCATAGACCGAAAGGAGAAAAGACTGAGAAATAAAACGGTTCCCCTTGTGCGTGTACAGTGGCGGCACAGGAAGGGATCTGAGTCCACGTGGGAAACTGAAGAAGAAATGAGGCAGCATTACCCACGATTATTCGAGGAATAACAGGTTTCGGGGACGAAACCTAAATAAGGGGGGTGGACTTGCAACGCCCGGCAGTTTGACTTTTTGGTAGGTTATGCGACTGAGCCTCAGTCGCATGGAATTGATGCGACTGGAGGTTCGATTGCATGTTATTCGGCCGATTGAGGCTCAATCGTACGATTAGAGTTCAATCACCCGAATGAAGGATGAATCTCATGGAACTCATACGACTGGGGTCCAGTCGCATGGTGTTTATGCGACTGAAGGTCCAATCGCCCCTGGACCAGATGCGACTGAGCTGTAGGTATAAAAGAGGAGCAGCTCTCTTCTCCTCCCCAATACTTACATTTTTCAGTCGGGAGAAAGGGCAGAGAGCGAGAGAACAGCGAAAGAAGAGAAAGAAGAGAAAGAAAGGGAGAACGTGTTGATTTGGGCACGGGATTTGTCGAGAAGCTAGCCAAGTCGAATCTCTTCAACTCCTACCTGTTAATGTGAGTTCTAAGACCCCTCTTTTACACGTTTTGAATGATTTTGGGGCTGGATCACATATAAACCCTAGTTTTGAATAGTATGAATATTTGACCCATTTGGGTGGAATCTTGAGTAACGTGTTTATGGTACGAATTATGACTTGCATTAGCTTGTATAAGGTCCTAGTATGATTCCCTGAGGTTTAGGAAGGCTAATTTGGGCTAGAAACGAGTTTGGAAGAGTTTAAGACCCGTAGGTTGCGGCTGCAGTTCGTGATGAACTCCAGTCGCAGCCCAGTTAGGGTTATGCGACTGAAGGTCCAGTCGCACGACTGAGGGAAAACAGATGTTCAACCGTACGATTAGGGTTCAGTCGTATGGATGGGGCTCAATCGCCCGATAGACCATGCGACTGAGGGATTCGGTCGTGTCGGTCCATACGCATGATAGTTTAATCGCACGTATGAGGTTAATCGCCTATTCGTCCATTCGTGTAGAGCTCATTCGTACGATAGGAGGTTCAATCGCACGAATGTAAGTCGAGTCGCCTGATTGTCCAGTCGCACGACCTAGTCGCATGGAGGCCATGCGACTGTGGTATGTTCAATCGCCCACGAAGGGCTGATGTGAACGAGGATGCTATGTATGATTACGTATGTATGATGCTATGTATGATGATGAATGTATGATGGGTGTGTGTTCCTTATGATGATGTATGAATATCTTTCACGACTCATGTATTATGACGATGAATGAACAAAGTATTATGAACGTAAAGTGAAAGAATATGAAAGAGGAACACGATAACGAATGCATGTATTAATGAACGAATGAATGAGTAATACGATGACGAATACATGCATTAGAGAACGAACGAGTTATGTCTTGCAAATATTGAATAAGTCGATTGGTCCTTCTTTGTGATTGACCATGGTCATGGTACCTCTACCGCTTACCTCTAGTACTGTGGCATACGCATAGATTCACGGCCCAGTAGCTAAGGCTTCTGTGGCAATACGCTCTATTGATTCACGGCCCAGTAGCTAAGACGGTTCGGGGTATAGCATATGGTATTGGTACATCAGAATTCAATGTGCAAGTAAGTATGAAACGGGATCCTTGTCATTCGACCACAATAATCATAGCCGAGTGTTATGAAGTGGGTAAAGCCTGACAGGATCCATATGAGAAGTTAAAGATAACGATGCGTAACGAATGATGAAGATAATAATGAATATTATCTCTGTGCTGTATGAATGAACGTAAAGAATGTATGCACGAACGTGAACGAGAAAGATGAATGGTACACAAATGAAAGTTAATGAACGAACGATGATAGTAGTAACAATATTATCTAAGTGTACGTATGATGTATGATCGCATGTATGAAAGGACACTTTTAACAAGTAAAAGTATGTTTTATTATAAACTAGAACTCACTCAGCAACGCTGACTTTTTATGTGTTTCCAGTTGGCAGGTAGTGTTGCTGGGGATGGCACGAGGCGACTACTCAGTTCGTGGGGGACGGCATTCTTCTTTTGATTATGCTGCCACATCATGTGTTGTGGGCCCGTAATGCACGCAACACATCATGTTGCATGCAAGTGTGAGATTTCTTGAGAATCTGATAAACGGGATTACTTAAGGAATCTCCTTTATGATGAAAAAGATATTTTTGAACTTAATATCTTCTATTAGAGGTCACTGTATATGACCCTATGATTGCTGAGGATTTACATGAACGAGATTATCCTCGGTTTCCTATGCTTCAACAGCAATCATAGTAAAGCTAGGCAATGTAAGGAAATCTTGTATTTGTAACCAAGTGAACAATGTAAAAGCTTTTATGATGAAATGAGAATGACTTTTATTAATTCCGCTGCGTTATTCCATTATGTTTATATTAAATGTATGTTTTATGTATGATGACGACCAACTATGAGGTGCCCGGGATCGGGGCCTTACAATTCATAAGTTATTACCTCTGTTGTGAGACACCAGAATTCTTTTCTTCTAAGCTGTTTTCCAGCAGAACTTTTATTATAAGAAATATTTTACAAGAGAGATTTAGAGAGAAGTTTGATCGTAAGATCAGGTGTGTGTAAGACTAAAGACTTGAGCTCCTTTTATAATGAGAGTCTCAAGGGTACAAACAAAAGATATACAGTAAATTACAATAATTCGACCTCAATTATTTCTTTTGAAAATTTCAAAAGCAGACATTATTGTGTCTGGAATCATTATTACTTTAATTATGACGCCAGTCCATTAGCAGACTTTGTGGACCATGTTATTTGTCTTTTCCTTCTTTTTCCTTGGATACCGATTTCTTGAGATCCTCCAGCATCTCGTCAAGATCTTCTTCTAGAATTTCATCATCAGACCCATAGGGGTCTTGGGATTCCCGGGAAGAGTGTCCTCTTCTGAATTATTGGTGGACATTTCTGAGATATGATCTTTATCTTGAAGATTTTTCATTAAATCCTTTTTAATTTCTTGGAAATATATTGTTAATAATTCTTTTGTAGGGATTTGATTTTCTCCTTTCATTTTTATTTTTTGGATTATTTCCTGGAACGTACTAGGAGATTCTCTTTGAGTCTTCAAGCTGATTTGCTTTGAGTATAGATCTATGGTATCTTGGATCTTTTCCAAGGTTTCTTGTCCTTCTGGGACGCCATTATGATCAGGCTTCATCATTTTTTCCAAAATTTTGTGTAGAAAACCCTTCTTAGACAAGGGATTTGTTGGTGGGTATAACCCACTTCTGGAGACCATTTCCAGATCCATGGAATTCCAAATTGGATAAAAAAGTGACACAGAGACAATCCTTCTATTAGGATTTTCTGATGTTGTAATTCAATCAATATGGGAGATATTTCTACCCATTCATTATAATTTTTCTTTAATAATTCTGGTAAAATTTTTACCGAAGGGCCATATGATGGCCACCATTTATATACCCAATTTGGGATGTCCCGTTTATAAACTTCTAGACATATTTTGAAGAACCAAGAATGTTTCTTCTTTGAATTTTCATATAAAAAGGCTTTATTAATGCCTCAATATAATCATAATAATTGAATTTAATAGGGACCCTAGTTTCAGGGTGGCACATCTCTTTATCCTTTAAGGGAGATGTTCCCGATTCCTCAACAGATATTATCTGTTTTATTATGACTTTACTAAAACTATATTCCTGGGTATTTCCAGACATATAGTGATGAATATCACAAGATTCTGTGACTTTAAGAATATTTTCATAATAAATCTTTGCTTATATGAAGCAGCAGGGTATGACCCTTGATCTAGGTACCTTGTAATTAAGGTCCATGGTTGATCTTTATATTTAAGATCTTTAAAATCCAAGAGCAATATTATCTCTTTATTTGGATTTTGTTCGTATAAGGCATCATCGGAATCTTCTGTCACAATATTGACATACGATGATGATGCTTCATTTGATCCATCCTTCTTAGCCTTATATGCCAAGAATTCCTGGAATAATTTATCATTAAAATTCTCTCCTCTAGTATTACTTGAGGAACTTGCAGTTTGTGCAATCTTTGCGGCTATTAGCCTTTGATGGCCTATTTGCCCTAAAATCCTCCCTCCATTAGGGCCTCTTCCTCTTCCTCTATTCGAGAAAGGTTGTTTTCCTCTATCTCGAGGAATCATTCCTGAAAATATAATTAGGCAGAAGAGATTATTTTCTCTTTTTCTTTAATAATCTGTATTTGATTCCTAAAATTTTTATTAGATCCATATTTTCTTTGAGCATATGAGCTCTATCTACAGGGTGCAAAGTATAATCCTGCATGATATCATTCTTATAATAATGTCTAACCATTATCATGGTTGAATAATCATACATCTCAATTTGTATATCATTAAAGGCTATTTTTAAAGGTCCTTTAATTTTCTTCATAACATCTGCAAAATAAATTATGAGAAATATTATCTTGTTAAGAAATCAGGTAGACTATTTTCTATTCCCTTTTTATATATTATTTCAAAATCAAATGGTGCAAGATGAGATTGCCATCTAGCAAACATTTGCTTAGAGACATCATGTTTAAAATCTTTATTAAACATATATTTTGCTGCTTGACAATCAGTTTTTATTAAAAACTTTTGATTATATAGATCATCTTGAAATTTTAAAACACACTTGACAATTGCTAAAATTTCTTTTGCAATTGTAGCATAATTTTTCTGACTCTCATTCCATTTCCCTGAATGGAATCTTACAAGAAATTCTTGTTTATCAATTGGGGAGATCTGCTTTAGAATCCCTCCATAGCCAATATTACTGGCATCTGTTTCTATAATTTTTTCCCATTCGGGTTTTGCTAACACCAAACATGGAAGGTTTTTAACATTTTGTTTAATCTTTTGTACTGCCTTAGTATGAACATCAGACCACGGTAGTGGGTTTTTCTTTAATCTGTCATATAAGACAGCTGTGTCTTGAGCTAGATTTTTATAATATGGGAAATTTAATTTAAGCTTCCTAAAAATCTTTGTAACTGGGTTTTATCAGTTATTTCATCAGGAAACTTAGAAGCAAATTCAATACTTCTATTTATTGGAATTATGTTTCCTTTTTCAAATTATGACCTAAAATCTTATCTTTGTTTGAAAAAGCAACATTTTTGGTCTTGATATTACTAAACCATTTTTTATGATTATGCCTTTTAAAATTTCTAGGTGTTTGAAATGAGTTTCAATATCTTTTGAAAATACTAAGGTATCATCTATGTAGACTATTATAAAGTCACTGAAATGAATAAAAATATCATTCATTATTTTTGAAATTCACTTGGGGCATTTTTTAGTCCAAATGGCATGACATTCCATTCATAATGACCAAATGGTACTGTGAAGGCAGTTTTAGATCTGTCTTTCTCATCTATTTGAATTTGCCAATATCCAGATTTTAAATCAATTTTGAAAATATTATAGCATTATTAATCTATCTAATAAATCTTTTTTATTAGGTATAGGATACCTAATCCACTTTAAAACTTTGTTTAAGGGTTGTAGTTTATTACTAACCTGGGGCTCCTCTTTCTTGCTCAGAATGTTTATTAACATAGAAGGCGGTGCATGACCATGGAGACTTTGAAGGTCTTATTAAACCTTTTTCTGTTAAGTTTTTATTTCATTTTTACATAATTCTAAATATTCAGAATTCATTTGACATGGTCTAGCTTTTGTAGGTATCTGACTTTCATTAAAGTCATTCTCATATGGAAGGGAGACTATATGCTTCTTTCTATCTCAAAAAGCATTTAGATGATCACTACAAATTTGTATTGAAAATTGATGTTGTATTAGCTTTATTTTGTCCTGTAATTTGGGATTTTTCAATTTCTCTTCTATTGTAAGAGTATTTATTTCTTGTTTAAGAAAATAATTTGGTTTTGTTTTGCTTGTATTAATGATTCTTCAATATCATTTATAAACCTAGGAATTGGTTTGTGAACAAATTGAAAAGTTATTTCTTTTCCTTTATAAGTTCCTATAATGCATTTTTCATCAATATGTTTTATCGGAAAAATCTTATTCCAAAATGGTGTACCAAGTATTATTTGGCTAGTTAGATTTATTACAATCATAAAGCTGTTTGGAATACAAACCTTATTTTGACAAATATATGCTTGAGGTAATTATAAATTATAATCATTGGTTCTCCACCAACAGAACTAACTTTATGAGTAGTTTTATGAAAATACTTTGTATGGATAATGCCCTCTTGAACACAATTCAGATCAGCTCCACTATCTAGTAAAGCAACTAATTCTATCGAATAATTATTTTTCTATTAATAGCTTAATTTTTATATGCCACTTATGGGATATAACCATCTCGTATATAGATAAGAAATTTTCATCTCTTCTAAGGATGTTAGAAATTTGTTAGAGGTTTCAGGATTGTTTATGACCTCCTTCATTTCTAAACTTCTTATTCTTTCTTCTAAGGTTATATTTTCCCCTTAAGATTCTTAATTTCTAATTTCAAATTATCAACTTCTAACTTTAGTTCCTCAATATTGACAGAATTGCCAATCTTATTTTTCTGACTTAATTATCTCTTAACCTCACTTAAAGTATAAGGCTTAAAATCTTCAACTGCTATCGAAGTTGAAGTTTATTTTTCCCAATTATTTGAGAAGTAATTTCTCTCTAATTTCATTATCTTCTATTGCTTTCAATAGATCTAAAATATCATTAGTAATAACATTTATTTCCATATTCTCAAATTAAGCAATTATTTGATAAATATCTTCTTCATCTTCCGTGTCTGATCGACAACATCCTTTTCCTGTTTTACAAGGAAAACATTCTTCATCTGAAGTTATTAAATCTTCTTCTTCTAATATATTTAATTCTTCATATAAAGAGTTTTCTGATTCTGAATTAGATTCCGAATTAATTAGGATTTCGGATAATGTATCCTTTAGGTTTTCATCTTCAATATTATTGAGTTCTTTTTTACCCAACATGTCTTTGCTTTATGGCCTGGTGTAAGGCCCGTTCCCGGGCACCTCACATTGGTCGTTCACAACATAAACATTCATATATTATAAATCAAAGCAGCGGAATTAATTTTAACAAAACCCATTCATTCATTTTAATCACTGTTGCTAAGCAATACATTCTAATTCATAAGTCACAAAATAATTAGTTGCATGAATTAGAAAACAACAGTGTTATCAAAACATAAATGGGTGTCAGT
This sequence comes from Flaveria linearis, assembly GCA_024085815.1. Lineage (NCBI taxonomy): Eukaryota > Viridiplantae > Streptophyta > Magnoliopsida > Asterales > Asteraceae > Flaveria > Flaveria linearis. Next base: position 36,312,316 of record CM044009.1, on the reverse strand, counting down.
CTTGCCCGCCAAGTAGCCATCCCCGTGTGCCACCCTCAGCAACCTGTTACCTGTCAACTGGAAAATACATAAAAGTCAGCGTGCTGAGTGAGTTCTAGTTTTGTAGATTAAAATACTTTTACTTTTCATTTCAAGGAAAAACCTTTCTTTACTTATATGCGGTCACACAAGTACGTACACAGATAATATTATTATTATCTTCGTCGTTCATTCATTAACTTTCATTCGTGTGCCGTTCATCGTTTACATTCATATTGTTTCTTTCATATTAGTTCTTCCATTCGTACGTATCTTACTTTCATTCATTCATACATTACATACGTTCATACATTCATTTCATTCATACATTCATTGCATACGTACGATCATTTCTTTCATTCATGCGTTCATTACATTCTTTCGTACGTTCATTCATTTTCATTCATATCATATGTTCAGCCAAGTCTGTTGCAGCACAAGGCTGCTCACCTCAGTGGCAAAATCTCATGATTTGCCTGCTAACCGAGTCTGTTGCAACACGTAGTTGCTCACCTCAATATCAATATGTTAGCCAAGTCTGTTGCAGCACACGGCTGCTCACCTCAGTGGCAAATCTCATGGTTTGCCTGCTAACCGAGTCTGTTGCAACACGTAGTTGCTCACCTCATTATCTATATGTTAGCCAAGTCTGTTGCAACACATAGTTGCTCACCTCAGTGGCAATCTCTCGGATTGCCTGCTAACCGAGTCTGTTGCAACACAAAGTTGCTCAGCTCATTATCAATCTCAAAGATTGACCCTGTGTGCATCCTCCGGGGTAGCTAACCCGCATCACAGTTGAGCTAACACCTGCCAAGGGTGTGCACCTCCATTCATTTGCTTGCAAGCCTTTCTTACGTTCATTCGTCATTTATTAATGCATGCATTCATTCATCGTGTTCCTTTTTCATTATCTTTCACTTTACGTTCCATTTCTCTTTATCATTAATATTTTACTTATTAATGATTATGCTCTTCGTTAAATCTTTAAACATTCCTTATCATGCCTTTTTCATTCTTAACAACATAATAGTAATATTATTAACGATAATAAAATACTGATAATAAAATCAGTAACAATAAGAAGGGTTAATCATTAATCATCATTACATTCATAAAAACATCATCATTTATTAACCCTAGTCAACTCTGGTTAAAACCCCATAAGTCAGATTTCCCAGAAAATTTCTGTAAAAATTCTAAGTGTTTGGGTGTATGAGCACTATTCAGTCGTATGAGCCCTGCTCAGTCGTATCACCTTCTCAGTCGTTTCACCTTAACTTAGAAAATTTTTCCTAGGTCATACGACCACTGTTCGGTCGTAACATCCCCCATACTTAGGAAATTTCCAGTGGTAATACGACCACTGTTCAGTCATATGATCCTATACTTAGAACATCTCCAATGGTCATACGACCACTATTCAGTCGTATAACCCCACACTTAGAATAATTCTAATGGTCATACGACCACTGTTCAGACATATAATCACACACTTAGAAAATTTCAAATGGTCATACGACCACTGTTCAGTCATATGACCCTACACTTAGAAAATCTAATGGTCATACGACCACTATTCAGTCATATGACCATTATTTGGTCTAATTAGTCGTATTAGCAGCCTATTCATGTGTCTAAGTCATATTTCAGTCCCCGAACATCATAATACCTTTTCTAAGCATGTACAAATGATTTCAGGCATAAACTTAACACAAACATAGGCATATGTACACCTAAAACATACTCTATAATCATACACATGCACATAACATACGGGTTTCATACACAAATCCATAAAAACATACTTACATGCATTTTCCAGCCCCAAAACATTTTAAAAACGAGTAAAAAGGGGGCCTAGAACTCACCTTTGCTGCTTCCAATCTTAACACTCTTCACCCGAGCTTCTTCGACTGTTCTAACACCTAAAACACACACACATACCACCCGAACACACAAGTCACATTTATAAGCACATATATGGGTCTAGAATCATCTAAAGCTTCATAAACGCGAGATTTCTTACCAAAAACTTCGAGTTCTCAGATTTTTCTTCAAAAATCCCGTATCTTGCTCTTTCTCTCTCTAAAATATCAAGTTCTGCTTCTTTTTCTGAAATCTCCGAAGATGGTAATGATGTGAACAAAAGTGGGTGGCCATACCACCTTTTGTATCAAAATTAATAGGAAGTTTGCCTATTTGACACTTTTGGCCCTTCAACAAAAGTAAACTTTTGTTTTCTTTCCTTTTTCTTTCCATTTCATTCTTTTAGTTTCTTTGCTAAAAATACGGGTGTTACAAGTCCACCCCCTTATATAGGTTTCGTCCCCGAAACCTGTTATTCCTCAAACAGTTGTGGGTAATGTTGTCTCATCTCCTCCTCAGTCTCCCACGTAGACTCGGATCCCTTCCTGTGCTTCCACTGTACACGCACAAGAGGAACCACTTTATTCCTCAACCTCTTTTCTTTACGATCAATGATTGCCATTGGTTGCTCCACGTAATTGAGCCGTTTGTCTACTTTAATATCCTCCAGTGGAACAATCATATCTTCATCAGCTAAGCACTTCCTCAGATGAGATACATGGAATGTGGGATGAATTCCACTTAACTCATCTGGCAGCTCAAGTCGATAGGCCACCTCTCCTACTCGTGCGACAATTCGGAAAGGTCCTATATATCTCGGGCTTAGCTTACCTCGTTTCCTGAATCTAATGATCCCTTTCCAGGGCGAGACCTTCAACATTACTCGGTCACCAACCTTGAACTCTATCGGTCTTTGCCTCTTGTCAGCATACGACTTTTGCCTATCTTTCGTCACCTTCATGAAGGCTTTGATCTTTTCCAATTTCTCAGTCGTAGCTTCATTCACCTCAACACCTCCCAGCTCCTTTTGCCCAATGTCTCCCCAACATACGGGCGTCCTACATCTCCTACCGTATAGCATCTCGTAGGGTGGCATGCCAATACTGGCATGATAGCTATTGTTGTACGAGAATTCCGCTAACGGCAAGTGATCATCCCAACTTCCTCCAGAATCGATCACGCACGCCCGAAGCATGTCTTCGAGTGTTTGGATCGTCCTCTCAGACTGACGTCTGTCTGAGGGTGATATGCTGTACTAATGTGTAGCCTCATCCCCATTGCATCATGAAATCTCTTCCAAAACTTGGAGGTAAACCGGGTGTCACGATCAGACACAATAGACACCGGTACACCATGACGAGCTACAATTTCCTTGATGAACAGATCCGCCAATCTTTCAAATGAGTACGTTTCGCTGATCGGTAGGAAGTGGGCACTCTTTGTCAAGCGGTCAACTATCACCCATATAGCATCATACCCTTTAGGGGTACGTGGTAACTTCGTGATGAAGTCCATGGTGATGTACTCCCACTTCCACTCAGGTATATCCAACGGTTGGATCTTCCCGTAAGGCTTCTGGTGTTCTGCCTTTACTTGTAAGCAAGTTAGGCATTTACTCACGTACTCCACTACGTCACGTTTCATACCCGGCCACCAGTAATCCTTCTTCATATCGTGGTACATTTTGGTAGCACCGGGGTGAATGGAGTATCGAGTCTTATGGGCCTCATCCATGATCTTTTCGCGTAGATCCCCGTATCGAGGAATCCACATTCGCCCAAATCGGGTCTTAACACCAAGAGTGTTCTCGCCCAATTCCGTGACTAGACCTCTCATCCTTTCGAAGTTAAGACGATCTTCTTTCAAAGCCTCGTCTTGAAACTCCTTAACCTGTGTCATCACATCAGAGGTCATAATCAGCTGATAAGCCTTCACCCGAATCGGCTCAGGCCTTTCCTTCTAGCTAAGGGCATCAGCCACCACATTGGCTTTGCCCGGATGGTAATGGATTTCACAATCATAATCCTTTATTAGTTCCAACCATCGCCTCTGTCTCATGTTCAGATCTTTCTGCTCGAAGAAGTACTTCAAGCTTTTGTGGTCAGTGAAGATTGTGCACTTCGTCCCGTATAGATAGTGCCGCCAAATCTTCAACGCAAAAACCACCGCGGCTAATTCTAGATCGTGTGTGGGATAGTTGACTTCGTGGGTCTTCAGTTGTCGAGATGCATAGGGGATTACCCTTCCACGTTGCATCAACACGCAACCTAGCCCGGAATAAGATGCATCTGAATAGACCACTAAGTCTTCATTCCCCTCGGGCAATGTCAAAACAGGAGCTTGTGTTAGTCTTGTCTTCAACTCCTCAAAGGCAGTCTCCTGCTCTTGACCCCACACGAATTTCACGTCCTTGCGGGTCAACTTAGTCAAAGGTGAGGCTATCTTGGAGAAGTCTTGAATAAATCTCCTATAATAGCCCGCCAATCCCAAGAAGCTACGAATCTCGGATGGCGTCTTTGGTGATTTCCATTGCATCACAGCCTCAACCTTTGCTGGGTCCACCATGATTCCCTCTGCATTTACCACGTGACCCAGAAATTGTACCTCGCGTAACCAGAAAGCACATTTGGAGAACTTAGCATACAGTTTCTCCCTTCACAAAGTCTCCAATACTTCCCGAATGTGATCGGCATGCTCTTCTTTGCTTCTTGAATAAATCAGGATATCATCGATGAACACAATCACTGATTTATCTAACATTGGCCGACACACTCGGTTCATCAAATCCATAAAAGCAGCTGGCGCGTTAGTTAGACCAAATGACATAACAAGAAACTCATAGTGTCCATAACGCGTACGAAAAGCTATTTTAGGAATGTCCTGCTCCTTCACTTTCAACTGGTGGTAACCAGATCGAAGATCTATCCTCGAGAACCAACTGGCACCCTGGAGCTGGTCGAACAAGTCATCGATCCTCGGTAACGGATACCGATTCTTTATGGTCAACTTGTTCAATTCACGGTAGTCGATACACATTCTCATGCTACCGTCCTTCTTTTTCACGAATAAGACCGGAGCACCCCATGGAGAGATACTCGGTCTAATGAAGCCCTTGTCAAGCAACTCTTGCAGTTGCTCCATCAACTCCTTCATCTCAATCGGAGCCAATCGATATGGTGCTTTAGCAACAGGTCGGGCACCGGGTATCAAGTCAATCTGGAATTCGATTTCGCGGTCAGGTGGCAATCCCGATAAGTCTTCCGGGAACACATCTGGAAACTCACACACAACCAGAACGTCGGATAGTTGTGGTGTTGGCGTTTCCACATCCTTCACATAACATAGGTAGGCGTTGCACCCACGCCTCATGCACTTCCCCACCACCGCCATCGAAATCACCTTTGGAATCACCGTTACCCGATCACCGTATATTGTCACCAGACTTCCATCAGACGCCGTCAATCTAATCATCTTCTTTCGACATACGATATTCGCTTCATAGGTTGCCAACCAATCCATCCCTAGAACTACATCAAATCCACCTAGGGCATCACATGTAATCTAGCAGCAAACCTATGACCTTCTAATTCTATGGCACAGTCCTCTATCACATCAGTAACTCTAGTGGACTTACCAATAGCGGTTTCTACTTCAAAGGGCTCATCAATGCATTTACCACTAACAGCAATTTAGCATAGAAAGTAGCAGAAATGAAACTCTTACTAGCACCAGAATCAAATAACACAGAAGCAAGAGTTTGATTTACTAGAAACGTACCTGACACAACATCGGGGTCCGTCCTAGCCTCTTCTCGGGTCATGGTGAAAGCTCTGGCACTCGTCTTCTACCCCTCAGTCCCTGCCACCTTCTTTCCCCCGGAACTCTCAGCCCTCGACTTCTTGCAATCCTTACTCATATGCCCCACTTCATCGCAGTTGAAACACCTCGCAGCCTTACAGTCTCTAGCCATATGACCGGATTTCCCACACCGGAAACAGACATTTAACCCCACCTGCACTCACCACCGTGCTCCTTACCACACTTGTCACATCTTTTGGGTCTCGAGCTTGGTGACCCCACCCTACGGTCATCCCTTCTCGCCTTCTTGTTATTCGGGGTAAAGCCACCACGCCCGAACCGTTTCCCATTCCTGTTCCGGTTAGCACCACCGGCTTTCTTTGACTCCACCACCATCACTTCCCTCTCGTCATAGAGCCTCCCAGCTAAGTCTACTGCCGACCTAAAGGTGCTTGGTCGGGCAGTAATCAAGTGTCTGCGGATATCAGCTGGCAGTCCCTGAATGTACCGGTTAATCTTTCGGGATACCGGTGTCACTTGATCCGGCACCAGCCTCGCCATTTCATTGAATTTGGTAGGATACTGCTGGTGTGTCATGGTTCCCGCCTCGAGTTGCAGGAAATCCCTCTCGACCTTATCGAGTTCTCTGTGAGGACAGAATTCCTCAATTACTAGCTTCTTCAACTCGGACAATATTGTCCCACCAGCATAGTGCTGAGTCATAAAGGAGTGGGTGGCAAACTTCACCTTCTGATCCTCACGGCACTCGCTGATCTCGAGTACCGCTTCCATCTCCCTTACCCATCGTTGAACGGTTGTAGCGGTGCCATTGCCATCGAAAGTCGGGGGCTTGCACCTCTGAAATGCCCCGTAACTGCACCCCTTAGTCGACACCCCTATTACATCATCCTCTTCCTCATCAGATACTACTATCTCAGGATCCGGTCGTCCCACTTCTCCCTTGCTTTCCTTTCCAGTCGAGCCTCTCCTGTCCTCCTTCTCCTTCCTTTCCTCGTTCTTTATAGCTCGAATAACATCGGTCAATACAGAGGGCATAACTGCCTGTAGGACCTGGTGTACCTCATCAGCAATCGCCTCCCTAGCTGAGGCATTCAGACTAGCATTCTCAGTTTCTTCATTCCGGTCCGGAACCTCGGGGTTCACAGGAGTCGTCTTAGGAGCTTTAGCACTGCTCCGAGTCGTACGCGGACGACCTCTACCTCTAGCAGCCTTAGAAGGTTTCTTCCCAGCCATTTTCCTATGCACTATAAGATTCAAACACTAAAACAGTCATTCAAGGAACAGCTCAGTTTATGTCAAGTATAGTAAGTCCCTAATTACAGTGGCCAGTTGTGATTAGCCACTTACTTTACTCTTCACACCCCAAGCACTCCCTATCCTGACTACATCAGCATCTAAATCTACTAAGAACACATAATCACATAGCACACGCACATAATACTGATTAACTTTTAAGAAAAACAATACCTGATGGCACATGGCTACTCGGGCTGACATCCATCTTTCCGTCCCATTCTCAGTTTAAGTTAAGGTTTATTTTTGAAAATTTACCCGTTTCACTTAAACTTTAGCTATGATACCAACTTGTAAGGCCCCGTTCCCGGGCACCTCACAGTTGGTCGTTCACAACATAAACATTCATATATTATAAATCAAAGCAGCGGAATTAATTTTAACAAAACCCATTCAATCATTTTAATCACTGTTGCTAAGCAATACATTCTAATTCATAAGTCACAAAATAATTAGTTGCATGAATTACAAAACAACAGTGTTATCAAAACATAAATGGGTGTCAGTCTTGCCCGCCAAGTAGCCATCCCCGTGTGCCACCCTTAGCAACCTGTTACCTCAACTGGAAAATACATAAAAGTCAGCGTTGCTGAGTGAGTTCTAGTTTTTAGATTAAAATACTTTTACTTTTCATTTCAAGGAAAAACCTTTCTTTACTTATATGCGGTCACACAAGTACGTACACAGATAATATTATTATTATCTCGTCGTTCATTCATTAACTTTCATTCGTGTGCCGTTCATCGTTTACATTCATATTCTTTCTTTCATATTAGTTCTTCCATTCGTACGTATCTTACTTTCATTCATTCATACATTACATACGTTCATACATTCATTTCATTCATACATTCATTGCATACGTACGATCATTTCTTTCATTCATGCGTTCATTACATTCTTTCGTACGTTCATTCATTTCATTCTATCATATGTTAGCCAAGTCTGTTGCAGCACAAGGCTGCTCACCTAAGTGGCAAATCTCATGATTTGCCTGCTAACCGAGTCTGTTGCAACACGTAGTTGCTCACCTCAACATCAATATGTTAGCCAAGTCTGTTGCAGCACACGGCTGCTCACCTCAGTGGCAAATCTCATGGTTTGCCTGCTAACCGAGTCTGTTGCAACACGTAGTTGCTCACCTCATTATCTATATGTTAGCCAAGTCTGTTGCAACACATAGTTGCTCACCTCAGTGACAATCTCTCGGATTGCCTGCTAACCGAGTCTGTTGCAACACAAAGTTGCTCACCTCATTATCAATCTCAAAGATTGACCCTGTGTGCATCCTCCGGGGTAGCTAACCCGCATCACAGTTGAGCTAACACCTGCCAGGGGTGTGCACCTCCATTCATTTGCTTGCAAGCCTTTCTTACGTTCATTCGTTCATTTATTAATGCATGCATTCATTCATGGTGTTCCTTTTTCATTATCTTTCACTTTACGTTCCATTCTCTTTATCATTAATATTTTACTTATTAATGATTATGCTCTTCGTTAAATCTTTAAACATTCCTTATCATGCCTTTTTCATTCTTAACAACATAATAGTAATATTATTAACGATAATAAAATACTGATAATAAAATCAGTAACAATAAAAAGGGTTAATCATTAATCATCATTACATTCATAAAAACATCATCATTTATTAACCCTAGTCAACTCTGGTCAAAATCCCATAAGTCAGATTTCCCAGAAAATTTCTGTAAAAATTCTAAGTGTTTGGGCGTATGAGCACTATTCAGTCGTATGAGCCCTGCTCAGTCGTATCACCTTCTCAGTCGTTTCACCTTAACTTAGAAAATTTTTCCTAGGTCATACGACCACTGTTCGGTCGTAACATCCCCCATACTTAGGAAAATTTCCAGTGGTAATACGACCACTGTTCAGTCATATGATCCTATACTTAGAACATCTCCAATGGTCATACGACCACTATTTAGTCGTATAACCCCACACTTAGAATAATTCTAATGGTCATACGACCACTGTTCAGACATATAATCACACACTTAGAAAATTTCAAATGGTCATACGACCACTGTTCAGTCATATGACCCTACACTTAGAAAATCTAATGGTCATACGACCCCTATTCAGTCATATGACCATTATTTGGTCTAGTTAGTCGTATTAGCAGCCTATTCATGTGTCTAAGTCATATTTCAGTCCCCGAACATCATAATACCTATTTCTAAGCATGTACATATGATTTCCGGCATAAACTTAACACAAACATAGGCATATGTACACCCTAAAACATACTCTATAATCATACACATGCACATAACATACGGGTTTCATACACAAATCCATAAAAACATACTTACATGCATTTTCCAGCCCCAAAACATTTTAAAAACGAGTAAAAAGGGGGCCTAGAACTCACCTTTGCTGCTTCCAATCTTAACACTCTTCACCGAGCTTCTTCGACTGTTCTAACACCTAAAACACACACACCATACCACCCGAACACACAAGTCACATTTATAAGCACATATACGGGTCTAGAATCATCTAAAGCTCATAAACGCGAGATTTCTTACCAAAAACTTCGAGTTCTCAGATTTTTCTTCAAAAATCCCGTATCTTGCTCTTTCTCTCTCTAAAATATCAAGTTCTGCTTTCTTTTTTGAAATCTCCGAAGATGGTAATGATGTGAACAAAAGTGGGTGGCCATACCACCTTTTGTATCAAAATTAATAGGAAGTTTGCCTATTTGACACTTTTGGCCCTTCAACAAAAGTAAACTTTTGTTTTCTTTCCTTTTTCTTTCCATTTCATTCTTTTAGTTTCTTTGCTAAAAAATACGGGTGTTACACCTGGACGACCACATTTTTTGCATATTATATAGGGTTTATAATCCTTCTTAGAATCCCTTTTTCTTTTAAATTTTCCCTCTTCTCTTTTTTGTTTTTTTTTTTGTAATTTTTTATTTCTCTGAGAAGATATAAGATTCTTTTTATTAATATTATTCTCTCTAATTTCATCCATTCCAAACTGGCTACAAAATTGGCCTAATTGTCTCTTTTCATTAAGAGAATGTTTTTTAATCTGTTGATTAAGCTTTATTTCATTCCATAAAGCTAATCCTTCCTGAACACAAGTTCCTATTAACTTGCCATAAGTATATTCTTCATAGTTAATACTTAGTTCTCCTTTCCTAAGGTTTTTCCTAACCCTTTCTGCAAATAAAGGAGGTAAACCATCAATAAACTTAGACTTCCAGTGAGTACTATTAAACTCTGGGAGTTCCATAACTCTACTTAAGAAAGTATCCTTATACCATCTAAATGATGTAAGAGTTCTACATCTTAGATTTTGTAATAAAGTTCTGATATTTTCAGTTTTATCTGACCATCTTCCTGTAAAGTGATCAACAATATTTACTACCGGTGTATAAAATGCATTTGGAGTTTGGTTTCCATTTTCCTCTTTGATATTATTTAAAATATTATTTTTATCTTCACTTGTTAAATAATTATCCCACCAGCCTTTTAACTGACCAGTAAATCCTGCTATTATCATTTTAGCAATATTTTGGTCGTAATTACCATTACTTTTACAGATAGTACTGTACATCATCATTCTGTGTACGATATCTGAGATTTGTTTATCCGTTTTACCATCTATGTTCCATTCATAGATGTGTTTACCATGATATGAATTATTAACTATATATTCTTGTTCTTCTATTAGAACATCTTGAGGAGTTGGCCTAGGATAATAATACATTCTTTGTGTAGGTTTATTTGCAAATTTTTCTACTTTTCTGAATTAATTGTTTCTTGATAATTGTCTTTATTTATGGAATCTGAGAAATCTTCAGTTAGGGTATTAATTTTTAAGTTTGAAAATTTTTCATTTAGACCTTTTAATTTTTTATCTAATAATTCTGATATCTCAGGATTAGATTTTAATTTAAAATCTTTTATTTCAGGTGGAGGTTGTATAGCCGGGGTGGCTATAATACCTTTCTCTTCTTCTTATGAGAGAATCTTAAATTTTTTACCTGGGATATTAGTTCATTTATCCTTTCGTTTATGGAATTTAATTGTTCTCCTAAAACGATTAAACATATGTTTGTATAATTTTGTTGTTTAAACATATTATTTATGTGAGATATCATCACTGGTAAAGTATTTTCTTCCATTAATTTTTGAAAAGCTTGATAGTATCTAATTTCACTATCTTTTTCTATCTTAAATGGTTGATGAGGAGGAAAAGTGGTTTTTAAAATTTTCCCATTAATATTATACTCTCTCTGTATTACAGAAATCATACTATTTGTATATTTATTTATAAACCACGGAATAAAAGGTTTAATTACGTTTTCTTCTCTAAGTTCTTTATAAAAAACTTCTTGAAACATATTTGTATCTTGGTCATCAAAATTTTTGAAAAACCAATTTCTAAATAATTTCCATTTTTCTTAATTAAATTCTTCACTAATTATTCTTCTTGCCAATGATCCTTGGCTAAAATTAATTTTTTCTACTTGATTCATTATATCGAAAAATTCATTTCTGACTCGGTTAGTTCCGGTTCATTAGGCTTATATACACCTCTTACTATATTATCAGAATTAATTCTTAATTCTTCTACCCTATTCTCAGGTAATTCTTCTCTTATTTGAGAAGTTGTAGCTCTAGACGGACTTCTAACAGTGTATCCTACTGGAGATATATGAAAATTTGATGATCTTGAGGACATAGATCTAGATATTTTGGGTTTAATTTTATCAAATTGTATCTGAACTGATCCTTCAAATGTTTGAATAATATCAATTGGATTATTATCAATATATTGTTGTTTTGGAGTACAATTATTTAGTATCCAACTATCAGGAAACTCAATTTCTTCCCATTTTATTTTTCTTCTAGTAGTAATATTTGATTTACCAAAATTAGTTTCTATTATTATTGTTTCATTTAATGGTTTATCTACCATTTTACACTGAGGATTTAGTGTAAATAAAGGTTTATAATATATTCTATAGCATATACAAATTACTTCTGATCCTGGAATATAATTATATCCATGAATCTTAACATTTAATGTTAAATCATCAGTTATATTAACATCAGTTAGTGATAATTGTGGATTCGGGTAAACATTAAAATAAACTGGACCCTGTGATAGGCTAGATTGAACTATCCCTATTAAGGATTGCTTATAATCTAAGTTTCTGCAATCTCTTAAAGCTGCTATAAAGCTTTCTGGCAAACCTTCTAAAGTTAAAGGCTTAAATGCAATTTGCACTACTCCTATATGGATAAATTTATATTTATCTTTTTTATATTTTGATAATTCTCTATTATTTAGAAGTTTTATCATCATATCCTCTTTATTAAGAGTAATTGTTTCTTCAGTAGTTTTAACTACTTGTTTTAAACCAATTTTTTCAAAAGTTCCAAGCTTATAAACTTGTTTGTAATCTATTTTTGGAATTGTCCATTTATTTAATAATTCGAGATTGTGAGGAATATCATATTCTTTCTCAATACTGTTTTTAACAGTATCTCTATCTTCTATGATATTCATTTTGTTTTTGAATAAATCAATGTTGAACTTTCCCCATAATAAAGTTTATTTACCCTGGCTCTGATACCACAAGGGCAGGACCTTGTGGGAAAATTAAAAATAAAAACCCAAAAATAATGACTTAAATTATAAAAATAAGAATCTAAATTTTTACAAACTCAGAATCTGAAAATAGAAAACTTTAAGCATGCCCGAACCTTCAGACCTTGGTTAATTTTACATATACATCAACTGGCAGGTTTATCCTAGCATAAGATCAGTACATGCCTATGCCCTTTGGAACGCCTTTCGAACGGCTTAATAAGACGGGCTGCCATAATTCGACCACTATGCTAGTTTTCCGCCTGTTTAGTATATAACCAGTCCAAAAATTATCCAGACATGATTAAGATTTTTCTCTCCAGATTTTTTTTATTGGCTTATAAACTTATTACGGTTAGGTTCAACATTGATTTAGTTTTTTAGCCCTCCATTAGGCTAATGAACATAGAAAATTAAAAGATAAGTATAAGAATTGAATTATTCAGAAGTTATTACCTCTGTTGTGAGACACCAGAATTCTTTTCTTCAAAGCTGTTTTCCAGCAGAACTTTTATTATAAGAAATATTTTACAAGAGAGATTTAGAGAGAAGTTTGATCGTAAGATCAGGTGTGTCTAAGACTAAAGACTTGAGCTCCTTTTATAATGAGAGTCTCAAGGGTACAAACAAAAGATATACAGTAAATTACAATAATTCGACCTCAATTATTTCTTTTGAAAATTTCAAAAGCAGACATTATTGTCTCTGGAATCATTGTTACTTTAATTATGACGCCTGTCCATTAGCAGACTTTATGGACCATGTTACTTGTCTTTTCCTTCTTTTTCCTTGGATACCGATTTCTTGAGATCCTCCAGCATCTCGTCTAGATCTTCTTCTAGAATTTCATCATCGGACCCATAGGGGTCTTGGGATTACCCGGGAAGAGTGTCCTCTTCTGAATTATTGGTGGACATTTCCGAGATATGATCATTGTCTTGAAGATTTTTCATTAAATCCTTTTTAATTTCTTGGAAATATATTGTTAATAATTCTTTTGTAGGGATTTGATTTTCTCCTTTCATTTTTATTTTTTGGATTATTTCCTGGAACGGACTAGGAGATTCTCTTTGAGTCTTCAAGCTGATTTGCTTTGAGTATAGATCTATGGTATCTTGGATCTTTTCCAAGGTTTCTTGTCAATCTGGGACGCCATTATGATCAGGCTTCATCATTTTTTTCCAAATTTTTGTGTAGAAAACCCTTCTTAGACAAGGGATTTGTTGGTGGGTATAACCCACTTCTGGAGACCATTTCCAGATCCATGGAATTCCAAATTGGATAAAAAATGACACAGAGACAATCCTTCTATTAGGATTTTCTGATGTTGTAATTCAATTAATGTGGGAGATATTTCTGCCCATTCATTATAATTTTTCTTTAATAATTCTGGTAAAATTTTTACCGAAGGGCCATATGATAGCCACCATTTATATACCCAATTTGGGATGTCCTTTTTATAAACTTCTGGACATATTTTGAAGAACCAAGAATGTTTCTTCTTTGAATTTTCATATAAAAAGGCTTTATTAAATGCCTCAATATAATCATAATAATTGAATTTAATAGGGACCCTAGTTTCAGGGTGGCACATCTCTTTATCCTTTAAGGGAGATGTTCCCCATTCCTCAACAGATATTATCTGTTTTATTATGACTTTACTAAAACTATATTCCTAGGTATTTCCAGACATATAGTGATGAATATCACAAGATTCTCTGACTTTAAGAATATTTCATAATAAAATCTTTGCTTATATGAAGCAGCAGGGTATGACCCTTGACCTAGGTACCTTGTAATTAAGGTCCATGGTTGATCTTTATATTTAAGATCTTTAAAATCCAAGAGCAATATTATCTCTTTATTTGGATTTTGTTCGTATAAGGCATCATCGGAATCTTCTGTCACAATATTGACATACGATGATGATGCTTCATTTGATTCATCCTTCTTAGCCTTATATGCCAAGAATTCCGGGAATAATTTATTATTAAAATTGTCTCCTCTAGTATTACATTGCAGTTTCTGCAATCTTTGCGGCTATTAGCCTTTGATGACCTATTTGCCCTAAAATCCTCCCTCCATTCGGGCCTCTTCCTCTTCCTCTATTCGAAAAGGTTGTTTTCCTCTATCTCGAGGAATCATTCCTGAAAATATAATTAGGCAGAAGAGATTATTTTCTCTTTTTCTTTAAGAATCTGTATTTGATTCCTAAAATTTTTTATTAGATCCATATTTTCTTTGAGCATATGAGCTCTATCTACAGGATGCAAAGTATAATCCTGCATGATATCATTCATATAATAATGTCTAACCATTATCATGGTTGAATAATCATCCATCTCAATTTGTATATTATTAAAGGCTATTTTTAAAGGTCCTTTAATTTTCTTCATAACATCTGCAAAATAAATTATGAGAAATATTCTCTTGTTAAGAAATCAGGTAGACTAGTTTCTATTCCCTTTTTATATATTATTTCAAAATCAAATGGTGCAAGATGAGATTGCCATCTAGCAAACATTTGCTTAGAGACATCATGTTTAAAATCTTTATTAAACATATATTTTGCTTCTTGACAATCAGTTTTTATTAAAAACTTTTGATTATATAGATCATATTGAAATTTTAAAAGACACTTGACAATTGCTAAAATTTCTTTTGCAATTGTAGCATAATTTTCCTGACTCTCATTCCATTTCCCTGAATGGAATCTTACAAGAAATTCTTGTTTATCAATTGTGGAGATCTGCTTTAGAATCCCTCCATAGCCAATATTACTGGCATCTGTTTCTATAATTTTTTCCCATTCGGGTTTTGCTATCATCAAAGATGGAAGGTTTTTAACATTTTGTTTAATCTTTTGTACTGCCTTAGTATGAACATCAGACCACGGTAGTGGGTTTTTCTTTAATCTGTCATATAAGACAGTTGTGTCTTGAGCTAGATTTTTATAATATGGAGAAATTTAATTTAAGCTTCCTAAAAATCTTTGTAACTGGGTTTTATCAGTTATTTCATCAGGAAACTTAGAAGCAAATTCAATTCTTCTATTTATTGGAATTATGTTTCCTTTTTCAATATTATGACCTAAAAATCTTATCTTTGTTTGAAAAAGCAACATTTTTGGTCTTGATATTACTAAACCATTTTTTATAATTATGCCTTTAAAAAATTTCTAGGTGTTTGAAATGAGTTTCAATATCTTTTGAAAATACTAAGATATCATCTATGTAGACTATTATAAAGTCACTGAAATGAATAAAAATATCATTCATTATTTTTTGAAATTCACTTGGAGCATTTTTTAGTCCAAATGTGTAAGGCCCCACTCCCGGGCACCTCACAGTTGGTCATTCACAGCGTAAAACATTCATATTATAAATTAAAGCAGCGGAATTAATTTTTTTTTTCAAAAACCCATTCATTCATTTTAAACACTGTTGCTAAGCAATACATTCTAGTTCATAAGTCACAAAATAATTAGTTGCATGAATTACAAAACAACAGTGTTATCAAAACAAAAATGGGTGTCAGTCTTGCCCGCCAAGTAGCCATCCCCGTGTGCCATCCTCAGCAACCTGTTACCTGCCAACTGGAAAATACATAAAAGTCAGCGTTGCTGAGTGAGTTGTAGTTTTGTAATTAAAATACTTTACTTCTCATTTCAAAACGTTCGTTATGCATATGTGATCACACATCGTACGTACACGTAGGTAATTTCATTATTATCTTCATCATTTGTTCTTTAACTTTCATTCGTCAAGCATGCAAATCTCTAAGGGTCACCTCTCTTCTCTGCCCTCATGGTTCCAACCCATGAGCCGACAAAGCTGTAAGGCCCCGTTCCCGGGCACCTCACAGTTGGTCGTCATTACCCATAAAACATACATTTAATAAAAACCATGCAGCGGAAACTTTAAATTTACTATAAATGCTTTTGCAAAGTAATACAACACCCGTTACAAAATATCATTTGTTTGCATTACAATACAAAAACATTAACAAAAGAATGCTATCCCAAAAGAGCTGAGTAGCCGCCTCGTGCCATCCTCAGCAACACTACCTGCCAACTGGAAAACACATAAAAGTCAGCGTTGCTGAGTGAGTTCTAGTTTTGTAATAAAACATACTTTTACTTATTTAAAAGTATCCTTTCATGCATACGTTCATACATCATACGTACACAGAGATAATATTCGTTATTATCTTCATCATTCGTTATTCATCGTTATCTTTAACTTCTCGTATGGATTCTGTCAGGCTTTACCCACTTCATAGCACTTGGCTATGATTACTGTGGTCGAATGACAAGAATCCCGTTCATACTTACTTGCACGCATTGAAAGGTGAATTGTACCAATACCATATGCTACACCCCGATCGTTATTAGCTACCGGGCCGTAGTCAACATATGACGGAAAATCGTATGCCACGGTACTAGAGGTAAGCGGTAGAGGTACCATGACCATGGTCAATCACATAGAAGGACCAATCGCGTTATTCAATGCTTGCAAGACATAATTCGTTCGTTCATTAATGCATGTATTCATCATCATTCTTCTTTTCGTTCATTCGCTAATATATGCATTCGTCATCATGTTCCTTTTTCCGTTCATACTTACTTGCACGCATTGAAAGGTGAATTGTACCAATACCATATGCTACACCCCGATCGTTATTAGCTACCGGGCCGTAGTCAACATATGACGGAAAATCGTATGCCACGGTACTAGAGGTAAGCGGTAGAGGTACCATGACCATGGTCAATCACATAGAAGGACCAATCGCGTTATTCAATGCTTGCAAGACATAATTCGTTCGTTCATTAATGCATGTATTCATCATCATTCTTCTTTTCGTTCATTCGTTAATACATGCATTCGTCATCATGTTCCTCTTTCATTATCTTTCACTTTACGATACATAATACTTCATTAGTTCATTCTCGTTATTCGTAAAGTTTCAGAAAGATAAGCACACAATTACAAGGAACACACACACTCATCATACATACTCATCATACATTCATCACCATACGTACATCATCATACATTCATCATCATACGTACATCATCATACATTCATCATCATACGTAGCATCATACCACATTTAACAATATTTTAATAATATTGTTAACTATAATACACTGATAATAACATCAGAAACAATAAGGGTTAACCATAATCTTCATTACACGCATGAAACATCATCATATGTTAACCCTAGTCAGCCCTGGTCAAAACCTCGAACTTCGGTATTTCAGGAAATTTCTGAAAAATTCTAAGTGTCCTAGGCGTTTGAGCCCTGCTGGGCGTAAAAGCCCTCTGGCCGTATGAGTCCTGTCAGCCGTATGAGCACTGCTGGACTTTCCATCTTATACTTAGAAATTTTCATCTGGTCATACGACCACACTGTTGGTCGTATGAGCACTATTGGTTTTACCATTTCCTAGACAGAAACATGTTCTGATCATACGACTACTGTTGGTCGTATGAGTCCTGTTGGACTTTTCAACATACTTAGAAAATTTCATCACATAGTCATACGACCACTGTTGGTCGTATGAGTCCTGTTAGACTCATCAGCACTTAGAAAAATCTCTCCTGGTCATACGACCACACTGTTGGTTGTATGACCCCTACTGGGCTTCAACACTTAGAAAAATATCCTGGTCATACGACCACACTGTTGGTCGTATGACCACTGGTGGACTCATCAGCTTGTTCTTATTTATCCTAAGTCCAATTTCAGACATATTGCAACCTGTTCATGTGTCTAATCCATAATCCAAGTCCCAAACATCATAATGCCTAGTTCTAAACATATACATATGATTCTAGGCATAAATCTAACATAAACATAAACATGCATACATTCAGTTCATACGGGTATCAGCATAAATTTTATAAAAAAAACATATATATGCATTTCCAGCCCCAAAACGTTTAAAAATCAGTAAAAAGGGGTCTAGAACTCACCTTACTTTGTCTTCGGGTTTTGGATACCCTTTCCTTGAACTTCTCAGTCTTTTATACGCCAAAAACTTCGAATTTCTCAGGTCCTTCTTCAAAAATCCCGATGGTTTTCTGCTCCTGCTGCTTTCTCTCTCTAAAAACCGATGCAAAGAAATGTGCAGGAGGTAATGGGCGACCATGCCTTCCTTTTGTACAAAATAAATAATAACTTTGCCCATTTGGCACTTTTGGTCCCTGCTTTTTAGTTTCTTTTATTTTCTTTTCTTTTTTCTTCCTTTTTCTTTTTTTTTTCTTCTTGCTAAAAATACGGGTGTTACAAGTCCACCCCCCTTATATAGGTTTCGTCCCCGAAACCTGTCATTCCTCAAACTGATGTGGGTAGTGTTGTCTCATCTCCTCTTCAGTCTCCCACGTAGACTCGGATCCCTTCCTGTGCTTCCACTGTACACGCACAAGAGGAACCACTTTATTCCTTAACCTCTTTTCTTTACGATCAATGATTGCCACTGGTTGCTCCACGTAATTGAGCCGTTCGTCTACTTCAATATCCTCCAGTGGTACAACCATGTCTTCATCAGCTAAGCACTTCCTCAGATAGGATACATGGAATGTGGGATGAATTCCACTTAACTCATCTGGCAATTCAAGTCGATAGGCCACCTCTCCTACTCGTGCGACAATTCGGAAAGGTCCTATGTATCTCGGGCTTAGCTTACCTCGTTTCCTGAATCTGATAATACCTTTCCAAGGTGAGACCTTCAACATTACTCGGTCACCAACCTTGAACTCTATCGGTCTTCGCCTCTTGTCAGCATACGACTTTTGCCTATCTTTCGCCGCCTTCATGAAGGCTTTGATCCTTTCCAATTTCTCAGTCGTTGCTTCAATTACCTCGACACCTCCCAACTCTTTCTGCCCAATGTCTCCCCAACATACGGGCGTCCTACATCTCCTACCGTATAGCATTTCGTAAGGTGGCATGCCAATGCTGGCATGATAACTGTTGTTGTACGAGAATTCTACTAACGGCAGGTGGTCATCCCAACTTCCTCCAAAATCGATCACGCACGCCCGAAGCATGTCTTCGAGTGTGATATGCTGAGGGTGATATGCTGTACTAATGTGTAGTCTCGTCCCCATCGCATCATGAAATCTTTTCCAAAACTTGGAGGTAAACCGGGTGTCACGATCAGACACAATAGACACCGGTACACCATGACGAGCTACAATTTCTTTGATGAACACCGTCAACTATCACCCATATAGCATCATACCCTTTTGGGGTACGTGGTAACTTTGTGATAAAGTCCATGGTGATGTGCTCCCACTTCCACTCGGGTATATCCAACGGTTGGATCTTCCCGTAGGGTTTCTGGTGTTCCGCCTTCACTTGTAAACAAGTCAGGCACTTACTTACGTACTCCACCACGTCGCGTTTCATACCCGGCCACCAGTAATCCTTCTTCATATCGTGGTACATTTTGGTAGCACCAGGGTGAATGGAGTATCGGGTCTTATGGGCCTCATCCATGATTCTTCCACGTAGATCCCCGTATCGAGGAATCCACATTCGCCCAAATCGGGTCTTAACACCAAGAGTGTTCTCACCCAATTCCGTCACTAGGCCTCTCATCCTTTCGAAGTTAAGACGATCTTCTTTCAAAGCCTCATCTTGAAACTACTTAACCTGTGTCATCACATCGGGGGTCATGATCAGCTGATAAGCCTTCACCCGAATCGGCTCAGGTCTTTCTTTTCGGCTAAGGGCATCAGCCACCACATTGGCCTTGCCCGGATGGTAATGGATTTCGCAGTCATAATCCTTTATGAGCTCCAACCATCGCCTTTGCCTCATGTTTAAATCCTTCTGCTCGAAGAAATCCTTCAAGCTTTGGTGGTCTGTGAAGATAGTGCACTTTGTCCCGTATAGATAGTGCCGCCAAATCTTCAACGCAAAAACCACCGCGGCTAATTCTAGATCGTGTGTGGGATAGTTGACTTCGTGGGTCTTCAGCTGTCGAGATGCGTAGGCTATCACCTTTCCACGTTGCATCAACACGCAACCTAGCCCAGAATAAGATGCATCCGAATAGACCACTAAGTCTTCACTTCCCTCAGGCAAAGTCAAGACAGGAGCTTGTGTTAGTCTTGCCTTCAACTCCTCAAAAGCCATCTCCTGCTCTCGACCCCACACGAATTTTACGTCCTTACGAGTCAATTTTGTCAAAGGTGAGGCGATCTTTGAAAAGTCTTGAATAAATCTTCTATAATAGCCCGCCAATCCCAAGAAGCTACGAATCTCGGATGGCGTCTTTGGTGATTTCCATTGCATCACAGCCTCAACCTTTGTTGGGTCCACCATTATTCCTTCTGCATTCACTACGTGACCCAGAAATTGCACCTCGCGTAACCAAAAGGCGCACTTGGAGAACTTGGCGTACAATTTCTCCCTTCTCAACGTTTCCAACACTTCCCGAATATGCCCGGCATGCTCTTTTTCACTTCTTGAATAAATCAGAATATCATCGATGAATACAATTACTGATTTATCCAACATTGGTCGGCACACTCGGTTCATCAAATCCATAAAAGCAGCCGGTGCATTGGTCAACCCAAAAGACATGACAAGAAACTCGTAGTGACCATAGCGCGTACGAAAGGCTGTTTTAGGGATATCTTGTTCCTTCACCTTTAGTTGATGGTAACCCGATCGAAGATCTATCCTTGAAAACCAACTGGCACCCTGAAGTTGATCAAACAAGTCATCGATCCTTGGTAAGGGGTATCTGTTCTTCACCGTCAGCTTATTCAGCTCGCGGTAGTCGATGCACATCCTCATACTACCATCCTTCTTCTTTACGAACAGAACCGGAGCACCCCAAGGTGAGATACTCGGTCGGATAAACCCCTTATCCAGCAGCTCCTGCAACTGCTCCATCAACTCTTTCATCTCCGTCGGAGCCAAGCGATACGGTGCTTTTGCGACAGGTTGGGCACCCGGTATCAGGTCGATCTGGAACTCGATCTCTCGGTCAGGTGGCAATCCCAATAAGTCTTCGGGAAACACGTCTGGAAAGTCACACACCACTGGCACATCGCATAGCTGTGGTGTTGGCGTCTCTGCATTCTTTACATAACATAAGTAGGCGCTACATCCGCGCCTCATACACTTTCCCGCCACCGCCATCGAGATCACCTTCGGAATCGTCGTAACTCGATCGCCATAAATTGTCACCAGACTCCCGTCGGTCGCCGTCAGTCTAATCATCTTCTTTCGGCACACGATATTCGCTTCGTAGGTTGCTAACCAGTCCATCCCTAACACTACATCAAATCCTCCTAGAGGCATCACATGTAACTTGGCAGCAAACCTATGGCCCTCTAATTCTATGGCACAGCCTTCTATCACATCCGTAACCCTAGTGGATTTACCAATAGCGGTTTCTACATCAAAGGATTTGTCAAGGCATTTACTATTAACAGGCAATTTAGCACAGAAAGTAGTAGAAATGAAACTCCTACTAGCACCAGAATCAAATAACACAGAAGCAAGAGTTTGATTTACTAGAAACGTACCTGACACCACATCGGGGTCCGTCCTAGCCTCTTCCTGCGTCATAGTGAAAGCCCTGGCACTTGCTCTCGGACCTTCACTTCCCGCCTTCTTTACCCCTGAAGCCTCAGCCCTCGGCTTCTTACAGTCCCTGCTCATATGGCCACTTTCTCCACAGTTAAAGCACTTGCCCATCCGGCAATCTTTTGATATGTGCCCTGTCCTCCCGCACTTAAAGCAGAGGTTGGATCCCCACTTGCACTCCCCTGAGTGCTCTCTTCCACACTTGCCACACTTCCTCACCCCAGCTCCAGACATGACCACTCGGCGGTCATCCACCCTTGCCTTCTTGTTGTTTGTCGAAGTATCACCCCGACCAAATCTCTTCCCCTGCCAGTTCTTCTCTCCACTTCCTTTCTTGCTTCCCTCAGCCTTCACCAAAGCAGCACGTTCATCGAATAACCTTCCCGCCAAATCCACTGCCGACCTGAAAGTGCTTGGTCGGGCAGAAATCAAGTGCCAACGAATTTCAGCTGGCAGCCCCTGAATATACCGGTTGATCTTTCGAGACACCGGCGTCACCTGCTCCGGCACCAACAGCGCCAATTCGTTAAACTTGGTGGTATATTGTTGGTGGGTCATCGTCCCCGCCTCCAACTGCAGGAACTCTCTCTCTATTCTATCCATTTCCCGACGAGGACTGAATTCCTCGATCACCAGCCTTTTCAACTCAGCCCACTTCATCTTCCCTATAGCCCTGCTACCCTCGGCTTGGACTATATTTTTCCACCAGCATAAAGCCGACCCTGTAAAAGAGTGGGTAGCAAACTTCACCTTCTTGTCCTCCTGGCCATCACTAATATCGAGGACAGCTTCCATTTCCATCACCCATTGGTGAGCATCAGTAGTAGTACCAGACCCATCAAAAGTTGGGGGTTTGCACCTCATGAATGCCCCGTAGTTACAACCCCGAGCGGTCTCCCGTAACTGTCCTTCTTCCTCTTCCTCTTCATCATCAGATAGTACCGTTTCTGCTTCCGCCTGTTGTTGTCTACCTGAGGACCGATTCCTCCCTCGTCTATCGCCTTCACGTACTGCCTTTATCACTTCAGTCACTACAGACGGTAAGATCGTCTGCATGACTTGGTGCACCTCCTCGATCACCGTCTCTTTCACCGAGGCTCTCATATTATCACTCTCGTCCACTCCCCCCGAGGGAGTAGTATTAGGTTCTTCGGGAACCTTCTTCTCTTGTCTAGGCCTACCTCTTGTGGCTCGTGGTTCCGCACCACTTCCGCCACTGCCTCCACCAAGTGGGGCTTTAGATGATCTACCACCGACCATCTTCTATCACACTGAAAGATTTAAACACCAACACGGTCATTCAAGGAAATAGCTCAGTTTATGTCAAGTACAGTAAGTCCCTAATTACAGTGGCCAGTTGTGATTAGCCACTTACTCTACTCTTCACACCCCGAGCATTACCTGTCCTGACTACATTAATATCTAAGTCTAACAGTACACATAAACACATAACATGCGCACGTAACACTGGTTAACTTTCAAGAAAATACCTGATGGCACGCAGCTACTCAGATGGCATTCTTATTCTCCCTGTCCCATTCTCAGTTTAAGTTTTAGGTTTGTTTTAAAAATTTACCCATTTCACTTAAACTTTGGCTCTGATACCAACTTGTAAGGCCCCGTTCCCGGGCACCTCACAGTTGGTCGTCATTACCCATAAAACATACATTTAATAAAAACCATGCAGCGGAAACTTTAAATTTACTATAAATGCTTTTGCAAAGTAATACAACACCCGTTACAAAATATCATTTGTTTGCATTACAATACAAAAACATTAACAAAAGAATGCTATCCCAAAAGAGCTGAGTAGCCGCCTCGTGCCATCCTCAGCAACACTACCTGCCAACTGGAAAACACATAAAAGTCAGCGTTGCTGAGTGAGTTCTAGTTTTGTAATAAAACATACTTTTACTTATTTAAAAGTATCCTTTCGTGCATACGTTCATACATCATACGTACACAGAGATAATATTCGTTATTATCTTCATCATTCGTTATTCATCGTTATCTTTAACTTCTCGTATGGATTCTGTCAGGCTTTACCCACTTCATAGCACTTGGCTATGATTACTGTGGTCGAATGACAAGAATCCCGTTTATACTTACTTGCACGCATTGAAAGGTGAATTGTACCAATACCATATGCTACACCCCGATCGTTATTAGCTACCGGGCCGTAGTCAACATATGACGGAAAATCGTATGCCACGGTACTAGAGGTAAGCGGTAGAGGTACCATGACCATGGTCAATCACATAGAAGGACCAATCGCGTTATTCAATGCTTGCAAGACATAATTCGTTCGTTCATTAATGCATGTATTCATCATCATTCTTCTTTTCGTTCATTCGCTAATATATGCATTCGTCATCATGTTCCTTTTTCCGTTCATACTTACTTGCACGCATTGAAAGGTGAATTGTACCAATACCATATGCTACACCCCGATCGTTATTAGCTACCGGGCCGTAGTCAACATATGACGGAAAATCGTATGCCACGGTACTAGAGGTAAGCGGTAGAGGTACCATGACCATGGTCAATCACATAGAAGGACCAATCGCGTTATTCAATGCTTGCAAGACATAATTCGTTCGTTCATTAATGCATGTATTCATCATCATTCTTCTTTTCGTTCATTCGTTAATACATGCATTCGTCATCATGTTCCTCTTTCATTATCTTTCACTTTACGATACATAATACTTCATTAGTTCATTCTCGTTATTCGTAAAGTTTCAGAAAGATAAGCACACAATTACAAGGAACACACACACTCATCATACATACTCATCATACATTCATCACCATACATACATCATCATACATTCATCATCATACGTACATCATCATACATTCATCATCATACGTAGCATCATACCACATTTAACAATATTTTAATAATATTGTTAACTATAATACACTGATAATAACATCAGAAACAATAAGGGTTAACCATAATCTTCATTACACGCATGAAACATCATCATTTGTTAACCCTAGTCAGCCCTGGTCAAAACCTCGAACTTCGGTATTTCAGGAAATTTCTGAAAAATTCTAAGTGTCCTAGGCGTTTGAGCCCTGCTGGGCGTAAAAGCCCTCTGGCCGTATGAGTCCTGTCAGCCGTATGAGCACTGCTGGACTTTCCATCTTATACTTAGAAATTTTCATCTGGTCATACGACCACACTGTTGGTCGTATGAGCACTATTGGTCGTACCATTCCCTAGACAGAAACATGTTCTGATCATACGACTACTGTTGGTCGTATGAGTCCTGTTGGACTTTTCAACATACTTAGAAAATTTCATCACATAGTCATACGACCACTGTTGGTCGTATGAGTCCTGTTAGACTCATCAGCACTTAGAAAAATCTCTCCTGGTCATACGACCACACTGTTGGTCGTATGACCCCTACTGGGCTTCAACACTTAGAAAAATATCCTGGTCATACGACCACACTGTTGGTCGTATGACCACTGGTGGACTCATCAGCTTGTTCTTATTTATCCTAAGTCCAATTTCAGACATATTGCAACCTGTTCATGTGTCTAATCCATAATCCAAGTCCCAAACATCATAATGCCTAGTTCTAAACATATACATATGATTCTAGGCATAAATCTAACATAAACATAAACATGCATACATTCAGTTCATACGGGTATCAGCATAAATTTTATAAAAAAAACATATATATGCATTTCCAGCCCCAAAACGTTTAAAAATCTGTAAAAAGGGGTCTAGAACTCACCTTAATTTGTCTTCGGGTTTTGGATACCCTTTCCTTGAACTTCTCAGTCTTTTATACGCCAAAAACTTCGAATTTCTCAGGTCCTTCTTCAAAAATCCCGATGGTTTTCTGCTCCTGCTGCTTTCTCTCTCTAAAAACCGATGCAAAGAAATGTGCAAGAGGTAATGGGCGACCATGCCTTCCTTTTGTACAAAATAAATAATAACTTTGCCCATTTGGCACTTTTGGTCCCTCCTTTTTAGTTTCTTTTATTTTCTTTTCTTTTTTCTTCCTTTTTCTTTTTTTTTTCTTCTTGCTAAAAATACGGGTGTTACAAAAGCATATCGTATCCGTCTGGTGCCCCTATGGCTCTCAGTCCATAGACCGACACCTGGTGCCCCTATGGCTCTCAGTCCATAGACCGACACCTGGTTGCCCCTATGGCTCTCTGTCCATAGACCGACAACCTCGTTGCCCCTATGGCTCTCTGTCCATAGACCGACAACGTCTCATCCGGGGTCACGTTAACCCCGCGAGTGATCGTCACCACTCCTGCTGTAACAACTATCCCGTGACAGGTCACAAAGACATTACCCCGTTGTTCTTAAGGCAACTATGGCTCACTGTCCATAATCTACCATAAGGCTCGTAATAGGCCTAGTTACTAGAACCAAGCACCATTTCCAAGACTTCTTAACCGTCAATTCCATCTCGTGCCCCTTAGGCCATGCAAGACTTTCGTTCATTCATTTACGTTCCACTTCCCTTTATCATTAATCTTTCACTTTATTAATGATAATACTTCTTCGTAAAGTTCTAAACATTCTTCATCATGTCATTCAATACATAACAATATTTAAATAATAATATTGTTAACAATATTAAAATACTGATAATAGTATCAGTAATAATAAGGGTTAATCATTTATCATCATTACATGCATAAAACATCATTATTAATTAACCCTAGTCATTAATCATGCGAAACCCTACTGCACAAACTCCAAGAAAATTCTATTAAAAATTCTAAGTGTTTGGGCGTAAGAGCCCTGTTCAGGCGTTTCACCACTGTCGGACTTGCCAGCTTATACTTAGAAAATTTTCAACTCTGGGCGTATAAGCACTGCTGGGCGTATGACCCCTGTTGGGCGTATGAGCCCTGTTGGACTTCTCAGATTAGACTTAGAAAAATTTTCTGGTCATACGACCACTGTTCAGACTTTTCACCTCCCATACTTAGTAAATTTTTCTAGACTTATGAGTACTGTTGGGACTCATGAGTACTGTTGGGACTCATTACCTTGTACTTAGTTTTCTAAGTCCAAATTCCAGACACATGACTACTATTTGGGCTGATTAGGCGTATTAGCAGCCTGTTCATGTGACTAATTCATATTCCAGTCCCCAAACCTCATAATACTTAGTTCTAAACATGTACATACGATTCCAGGCATAACTTAACATAAACATAACCATACGTTCACCCCAAATCATATTCTATAATCATACACATGTACATAACCTACGGGTATCATACCCAAATTCATAAAAACATACATACATGCATGCAGGATCGGATTCTGGGTGGTTTTTCTCTCAACTCACTTTGAACAACACTCAGCAAGTAGTCTATGAAGAGTTGATCACAATATAACAAGTAACAAGCAGTAAGAAAATTAACACAGCAAGTAAATTTTCAAGGTACTTTTATATATTGCTTCTTAACTAAAAGGATTACAAGACTCTTGGACTCAAATCGCTTATCTAAAGAGTTACAGGGAGAAGATATATATAATACTACCTACAGCTGGATATACTTTGATACCAGCTGGACACCTCTAACCTTACATCTATACTACAAGACTCTACGTGAGGTCTTTCAGACATTTTTCCTGAGAGTTGGTAGTCAGGACATGTCCCTGACTTACCTTTTGTCACCAACTAAAGTTGGTAACATGTACTATCATAAAAAGGTGAACAGTAGAATAAAGTATGGTCAACAACATGGCTCTTTAGGAAGATGCCATGCTGTATCAGAGGTCTGCAGCGGACTGTCAGGGACCATACTTTTATCTGCTGGTCATAGCAATGTCTTCCGAAGGATAAAGTACTTCGGAAGAATAACTTCTTCCGAAGGCACTTATACTTCGGAAGACTGCTTCTTCCGGGGCTTGGAGTCTTCTTTGTCTTCGGAAGCAGACTTTGTCTTCGGAAGCTCAGACTTTGTCTTCAGCTCTTTCATCAGACTTTGTCTTCGGAAGCTCAGACTGTCTTCAGCTCTTTCATCAGACTTTGTCTTCGGAAGCTCAGACTTTGTCTTCAGCTCTTTCATCAGACTTTGTCTTCGGAAGCTCAGACTGTCTTCAGCTCTTTCATCAGACTTTGTCTTCGGAAGCTCAGACTGTCTTCAGCTCTTTCATCAGACTTTGTCTTCGGAAGCTCAGACTTTGTCTTCGGAAGATGGTCTTCAGCTGTTGGCTTTAGATGTTGTCTTCAGCAGTTGACTTCAGCTTTTGCCTTTAGTAGATATCTTCAGCTGTTGTTCCTCAGACTTTCGGAAGATCTCTTGCTTGGCTTCGGAAGCCCTTCAATGTAGCACCAAAAGTGACTATGAAATGGTTTTGGTTGCACCAGCCTTATCATGATCCAACAAACTCCCCCTAGGCTGATGCTACCAAAACTTCACTTCTCTCTTCTTCTCAAAGCTCTCAGCACCAAGGAAAGTAAGTGTTTATCAGTATCTTCATTCTTTCCTGCTGTGGTGCTGAGAATCTTGTACAGATCCTTGGTGGACAGAACCTCTACTCTGTCACCTTGGATTATGTGTACCCTCTGTTGTGGCCCTCTGAAAAGAGTTAGTTGATGGGAAGTATAGTCATATTCGCATCGAACTAGTGGTTCCAATTAAGGACCTTCCACCATCTGTAGAAAGGCTGTGCCTTTGGTGGTTGGTCTTTCCTTGTCTTCCACTCCTTTCAACTTCAACTCTTCTTCAATCTTGGCTCTTCTACTTCGTTCAGCCAAGTGGAGACCGCTGATATGGTTTATGATGTGTGCAGCAGTCTCAGAGTTGGAGGGATTGGAGAATGGCTTCTCTGCAGGCTCAGCAAGATCAAATCTGCTGAGATGCAGTAGAGAAGTGGCGTTAAGCCTGTTGGTTTCACCATTCTCCCTTTCCACAACAAAGTTGTGAGAAGGTTCATCGAACCTCCACTGGATTATAGCATTTCTAGGTCCAGGAGATTGACCAGAAATCCTGTCCTCTTTCCTGGTATCTAGTAGAGTCACCAGTCTCCTTCTTAGTCTCTTCTCCTCAGCATTGAGGATATCGGAGTTGAGACCAAGAAGTCTTGCAGCCTGGCCCAAGGTGTCTCTAGGCAACTCAAGAAATTGGCCTAGGGTGAGGGAGCTTGAAGAGTTATCAACATAGGTGATGTTGATAAGCTCTCCCTCACAGGAGATGCTGCTCAAAGTAGTGCAGTTGATGAGCCTCGTCTTGAACTCCTTTATTTCCTCAAAGAGAGATGTTGAGGAGGTTGAGGGGATGGTCTTGGTTTTTGTGGGTAGGCTTAGGTTTAGTGGTTTTGGGTTGTGTCTTGGGTTTTAGGATGGGTAGTTTGGGTGGTTGAGGTGATGTGGTAGGTTTGGGTAGAGTTGTGGGTTGAGGGGTGAAGGTTTCATCAGTGGATTCGGTTTTGATGGGAAAAGGGGTTGGTTCTGGTGTGGGTTGTGGCTGTGGTTGAGTGGCTGGGGTTGAGACCGTTCCCTATACCCTCCTGTACATCTCCCTTCTCTTCCCCAAACGGATGTCAGCTTTGATTTCATTGACTATCCGCTGGAGTGTCCTTTCGGACATAGGTCCCACCTGCCTACCAGAGAAGCCATGAGCCCGGAGATAGTCCTTCATCCAGGCTTTGTCATTGGACTTCTTGGTGGCAGTGACCTCCTTCTCTTCTTCCCTCCTCTTCCTCTCCCTCAACTTCTCTCTAGCAGCTCTCTTCCTTTCCTTCTCCATTTGATCCTGCTCTTTATTATGGAGCAGCAGGATCATGTCATTGTCATGTGGAGACAGTTCAGGAAGACTGAAGCCTCTTGAGAGTAGGAATTTGACCCTATCCTCTCTCAACTTCAGGGCTGCTTCTCTTCCTTCTTCTTCTTCCTTCTCCAAGGCTAACCTGGCTTCTTCTTCTTGTTTTAGCCTGGTTGACCTCTCCAAAGTCACCAACTCCTCTAGTGGTAGCAGGAGTATCTCCTCATTGGCAGCTCCTAGACTGATGAGCTGGTCAATGAGTGATGTTCTTCTCTTCTGGTTGATTTCTTCCTGATTGGCTGCAGCTGCCTTAGAACTAGCAGCTAGCAGCTTTTCAGTAGGAAACCTACCTTTCTTTTTGACCTTCTCAATCCTCTCCTCCTCCTGAAGCTCTTCCGCAGTCAATTTTCGTTTTCCTTTGTCTTTGGCAGTGCTTGACTGTGGTGGTTCTTGGATGGAGGGTTGTGATTGAGAGAGAAGTTCAGCTGGTGTTTGGGTTGGAGGAATGTCAGAAATGTCCTCCCTGCTCACCTCAGATGCTATTTAAGCAATAACATCTGTGATGGTCAGTTCCTCGGACATCTTAAATAAGCCTTCCGCAGCTTCTATTTCGGCTTCGGAAGATTTTTCTTGTTCTTCCGAGGCTTCCATGTAGGCTTCGGAAGCTTCAGCTTGAGCTTCGGAAGATGAGACTGCTGCAAGTTCTGTCCCATCTGTTTCAGTTGCTGGGCCATCAGTCCCCATTTCCCCTTCGAAGCTAATCTCGGGTTCCATGTGGACCTTAGGTTGACCAACTTCTTCCACAGTGGTAGAAGGTGCAGTCAATCTTTGAAGCTCCTCAGCCCCAAAGTATATAAGTGTGGTGTCGGGGCTGGGCTGTTCTAGGGATGATCTCAATACAAACTTTGTGAAAAGTCTGTAGAGATCTTGAAGCATCTTTGAGTCAATCTCTAGAAAGGATTGAGATGACTCAGGTAGTGTGATGAGTTGGGAAGAAACGAATTTGGTCTGTGGTTCCTCAGATGTTTGTCTCTGAACTTTCTCCCCCTTTTTGGTAGCATCATCTTGAGAGCTAGATGAGCTAGAGGAAGAAGTCATTGAGACCTGAATTGGTACATGCCTAACAGACCTCTCCGTCTGTTTCTCAGCTAGTTTAGCCTTGAGGTTGTTAATCTCAAGTTGCTTAGTTCTAAACATGTACATACGATTCTAGTCATAACTTAACATAAACATAACCATACGTTCACCCCAAATCATATTCTATAATCATACACATGTACATAACCTACGGGTATCATACCCAAATTCATAAAAACATACATACATGCATTTTCTAGCCCCAAATCATTTAAAAACGCGTAAAAAGGGGGTCTAGAAACTCACCTTAATTGTCCTCTGAGTTTACACTCTTCTCCCGAGCTTCTTCAACCAATTCCAACACTTTGAAACCTTCTTAACACGCATTTGAACACATAGAAACACCCATAAGCATTTAACCGAGGCTAATCTAGCCAAGAACAACTTAAAAACATTAAACCTTACCTAAAAATCGAATTCTTCTTCTTGTTCTTCAAAAACCCGAGAGTTTCTCTGCTTTCTCTCTCTAAAATCCGAACAAGAAAAGAGTGTGCAGTGGGTATGGGCGACCATATCGCCTTTTACACCAACTTTTCAAGATTTTATCATTTTTAACACTTTTGGTCCCTCAACTTTGGGGTTGACTTTCTTTTCCCCCATTTTCTTTCTCTTTTATTCTTTTGTTTCTTTAAAAGAAATATACGGGTGTTACAAGTCCACCCCCCTTATATAGGTTTCGTCCCCGAAACCTGTTATTCTTCAAATAGTTGTGGGTAATGTAGTCTCATCTTTTCTTCAGTCTCCCACGTAGACTAGGATCCCTTCCCGTGCTTCCACTGTACATGCACAAGAGGAACCACTTTATTCCTCAACCTCTTTTCTTTACGATCAATGATTGCCACTGGTTGCTCCACGTAGTTGAGCCTCTCATCCACCTCGATATCCTTCAGTGGTACAACCATGTCTTCATTAGCTAAGCACTTTCTCAGATGAGATACATGGAATGTGGGATGAATTCCACTTAACTCATCTGGCAGTTCAAGTCGATAGGCCACCTCTCCTACTCGTGCGACAATTCGGAAAGGTCCTATATATCTCGGGCTTAGCTTACCTCGTTTCCTGAATCTAATGATTCCTTTCCAGGGCGAGACCTTCAACATAACTCGATCACCAACCTTGAACTCTATCGGTCTTCGCCTCTTGTCAGCATACGACTTTTGCCTATCTTTTGCCGCCTTCATGAAGGCTTTGATCTTTTCTAGCTTCTCAGTTGTGGCTTCAACTACCTCGACACCTCCTAGTTCTTTCTGCCCAATGTCTCCCCAACATACGGGTGTCCTACATCTCCTACCGTATAGCATCTCGTAGGGTGGCATACCAATGTTGGCATGATAACTGTTGTTGTACGAGAATTCTGCTAACGGCAAGTGGTCATCCCAACTTCCTCCAAAATCGATCACACACGCCCGAAGCATGTCCTCGAGTGTCTGGATCGTCCTCTCAGACTGACCGTCTGTCTGAGGGTGATATGCTGTGCTAATATGTAGCCTCGTCCCCATTGCATCATGAAATCTCTTCCAAAACTTGGAGGTAAACCGGGTGTCACGATCAGACACAATAGACACCGGTACACCATGACGAGCTACAATTTCCTTGATGAACAGATCCGTTAATCTTTCAGATGAGTACGTTTCGCGGATCGGTAGGAAGTGGGCACTCTTTGTCAAGCGGTCAACTATCACCCATATGGCATCATACCCTTTCGGGGTACGTGGTAGCTTCGTAATGAAGTCCATTGTGATGTGCTCCCACTTCCACTCGGGTATATCCAACGGCTGGATCTTCCCGTACGGTTTCTGGTGTTCTGCCTTTACTTGTAAGCAAGTTAGGCATTTACTCACATACTCCACTACGTCTCGTTTCATACCCTGCCACCAGTAGTCCTTCTTCATATCGTGGTACATTTTGGTAGCACCGGGGTGAATGGAGTATCGAGTCTTATGGGCCTCATCCATGATCTTTTCACGTAGATCCCCGTATCGAGGAATCCACATTCGCCCAAATCGGGTCTTAACACCAAGAGTGTTCTCCCCCAATTCCGTAACTAGACCTCTCATCCTTTCGGAGTTAAGACGATCTTCTTTCAAAGCCTCGTCTTGAAACTCCTTAACCTGTGTCATCACGTCGGAGGTCATGATTAACTGATAAGCCTTCACCCGAATCGGCTCAGGCCTTTCTTTTCGGCTAAGGGCATCGGCCACCACGTTGGCCTTGCCCGGATGGTAATGGATTTCGCAGTCATAATCCTTTATGAGTTCCAACCATCGCCTTTGCCTCATGTTTAGATCTTTCTGCTCGAAGAAGTACTTCAAGCTTTTGTGGTCTGTGAAGATTGTGCACTTCGTCCCGTATAGGTAGTGCCGCCAAATCTTCAACGCAAAAACCACCGCGGCTAATTCTAAATCATGTGTGGGATAGTTGACTTCGTGGGTCTTCAGCTGTCGAGATGCGTAGGCTATTACCCTTCCACGTTGCATCAACACGCAACCTAGCCCAGAATAAGATGCATCTGAATAGACCACTAAGTCTTCATTCCCCTCGGGCAATGTCAAAACAGGAGCTTGTGTTAGTCTTGTCTTCAACTCCTCAAAGGCAGTCTCCTGCTCTCGACTCCACACGAATTTCACGTCCTTACGAGTCAATTTTGTTAAAGGTGAGGCTATCTTGGAGAAGTCTTGAATAAATCTTCTGTAATAGCCCGCCAATCCCAAGAAGCTACGAATCTCGGATGGCGTCTTTGGTGATTTCCATTGCATCATCGCCTCAACCTTTGCTGGGTCCACTATGATTCCCTCTGCATTTACCACGTGACCCAGAAATTGCACCTCGCGTAGCCAGAAAGCACATTTGGAGAACTTAGCATACAGTTTCTCCCTTCTCAAGGTTTCCAACACTTCCCGAATATGACCGGCATGCTCTTCTTCGCTCCTCGAATAAATCAGGATATCGTCGATGAACACAATCACTGATTTATCTAACATTGGCCGACACACTCGGTTCATCAAATCCATAAAAGCAGCTGGCGCATTGGTCAACCCATAAGACATAACGAGAAACTCGTAGTGACCGTAGCGCGTCCGAAAAGCTGTTTTAGGAATGTCCTGCTCCTTTACTTTCAATTGATGGTAACCAGATCGAAGATCTATCCTCAAGAACCAACTGGCACCCTGGAGCTGGTCGAACAGGTCATCGATCCTTGGTAACGGATACCGATTCTTTATTGCCAACTTGTTCAATTCACGGTAGTCGATACACATTCTCATGCTACCGTCCTTCTTTTTCACGAATAAGACCGGAGCACCCCAAGGAGAGATACTCGGTCTAATAAAACCCTTGTCAAGCAATTCTTGCAGTTGCTCCATTAACTCCTTCATCTCAGTCGGAGCTAATCGGTACGGTGCCATGGCGACAGGTTGGGCGCCGGGTATTAAGTCAATTTGAAATTCGATTTCGCGGTTAGGTGGCAATCCCGATATGTCTTCCGGAAATACATCGGGAAAGTCACGCACCACCGGCACATCGGACAATTGGGGTGTCAGCGTGTCCACATCTTTCACGTAGGCCAAATAAGCGCTACATCCACGTCTCATGCACTTTCCTGCCACCGCCATCGAAATCACTTTCGGAATCGTCGTAACACAGTCGCCGTGTATTGTCACCGGACTTCCGTTAGGCGCCGTCAGTCTAATCATCTTCTTACGACATACGATATTCGCTTCATGGGTTGCTAACCAATCCATCCCTAGTACCACATCAAATCCACCTAGGGGCATCACATGTAATTTAGCAACAAACCTATGACCTTCTAACTCTATGGCACAGTCCTCTATCATATTTGTAACCCTAGTGGACTTACCAATAGCAGTCTCTACGTCGAAGGGCTCATCAATGAATTTACTACTAAGGGGCAGTTTAGCACGGAAATTGACGGAAATGAAACTCCTACAAACACTAGAATCAAATAACACAGAAGCAAGAGTTTGATTTACTAGAAACGTACCTGACACAACATCGGGGTCCGTCCTAGCCTCCTCTCTAGTCATGGTGAAAGCTCTGGCACTTGCCTTCTGCCCTTCAGTCCCGGCCGTCTTCTTTGCCCCGGAACTCTCCACCCTCGGCTTTCTGCAGTCTTTGCTCATATGGCCCGCCTCACCGCAGGTAAAACACCTCAGCTCTTTACAATCCTTCAAGACGTGGCCCGGCTTTCCGCACTTGTAACACACTTAGAGCCCCATTCTGCACTCACCCGTATGCTCCTTCCCGCACTTGCCGCACCTTTTAGGCCCCGAGCTTGATGACCCCACCTTACGGTCATCCACTCTCATCCTTTTGTTGTTCGAGGTAAAGCCACCACGCCCGAACCGCTTCCCATTCCAATTCCGGTCACCCCCACCAGCCTTCTTCACCTCTGCATCCGCTACCTCCCTCTCATCATAGAGCCTCCCAGCCAAATCCACTACCGACCTAAAAGTGCTTGGTCGTGCAGCAATCAAATGCCTACGAATGTCGGCTGGCAGCCCCTGAATGTACCGGTTAATCTTGCGAGATACCGGTGTCACCTGATCCGGCACCAGCCTCGCCATCTCATTGAATTTAGTAGTGTACTGCTGGTGGGTCATGCTTCCCGCCTCGAGTTGCAGGAACTCCCTCTCAATCTTATCAAGTTCCCTATGAGGACAGAATTCCTCAATTACCAGCTTCTTCAACTCGGACCACTTTATTTTCCCTATGGCCCTGCTGCCCTGAGCTTGGACGATATTGTCCCACCAATATAGTGCTGAGTCAGTAAAGGAGTGGGTGGCAAACTTCACCTTCTGATCTTCCCGGCACTCACTGATCTCGAGTACCGCTTCCATCTCCCTTACCCACCGATATGCGGCAGCAGCGTTGCCATTTCCATCGAAAGTCGGGGGCCTGCACCTCTGGAATGCCCCGTAATTGCATCCCTTGGTCGTCACCCCTACCACATCATCTTCCTCTTCATCAGACACTACTATCTCAGGATCCGGTCGTTCCTCTCCTCCCTTGCTTTCCTTCCCAGTTGACCCTCTCCTGTCTTCCTTCTCCTTTCTCTCCTCATTCCTCACAGCACGAATAACATCGGTCACTACAGAGGGCATAACTGCCTGTAGGACCTGGTGTACCTCATCAGCAATCGCCTCCCTAGCTGAGGCATTTAGGCTAGCATTTTCATTTCCTTCAGTCCGGTCAGGAACCTCAGGGTTCACGGGGGTCGTCTCAGGAGCTTTAGCACTGCTCCTAGTTGTACGCGGACGACCTCTACCTCTAGTAGCCTTAGAAGGTTTCTTCCCAGCCATTTCCTATGCACTATAAGATTCAAACACTAAAACAGTCATTCAAGGAGACAGCTCAGTTTATGTCAAGTATAGTAAGTCCCTAATTACAGTGGCCAGTTGTGATTAGCCACTTACTTTACTCTTCACACCCCAAGCACTCCCTATCATGACTACATCAGCATCTAAATCTACTAAGAACACATAAATCACATAGCACACGCACATAACACTGATTAACTTTTAAGAAGAACAATACCTGACGGCACATGGCTACTCGGGCTGACATCCCTCTTTCCGTCCCATTCTCAGTTTAAGTTAAGGTTTATTTTTAAAAATTTTACCCATTTCACTTAAACTTTGGCTCTGATACCAACTTGTAAGGCCCCACTCCCGGGCACCTCAAAGTTGGTCATTCACAGCGTAAAACATTCATATTATAAATTAAAGCAGCGGAATTAATTTTTTTTTTCAAAAACCCATTCATTCATTTTAAACACTGTTGCTAAGCAATACATTCTAGTTCATAAGTCACAAAATAATTAGTTGCATGAATTACAAAACAACAGTGTTATCAAAACATAAATGGGTGTCAGTCTTGCCCGCCAAGTAGCCATCCCCGTGTGCCATCCTCAGCAACCTATTACCTGCCAACTGGAAAATACATATAAGTCAGCGTTGCTGAGTGAGTTCTAGTTTTGTAATTAAAATACTTTACTTCTCATTTCAAAACGTTCGTTATGCATATGTGATCACACATCGTACGTACACGTAGGTAATTTCATTATTATCTTCATCATTCATTCTTTAACTTTCATTCGTCAAGCATGCAAATCTCTAAGGGTCACCTCTCTTCTCTGCCCTCATGGTTTCAACCCATGAGCCGACAAAGCATATCGTATCCGTCTGGTGCCCCTATGGCTCTCAGTCCATAGACCGACACCTGGTGCCCCTATGGCTCTCAGTCCATAGACCGACACCTGGTTGCCCCTATGGCTCTCTGTCCATAGACCGACAACCTCGTTGCCCCTATGGCTCTCTGTCCATAGACCGACAATGTCTCATCCGGGGTCACGTTAACCCCGCGAGTGATCGTCACCACTCCTGCTGTAACAACTATCCCGTGACAGGTCACAAAGACACTGCCCCGTTGTTCTTAAAGCAACTATGGCTCACTGTCCATAATCTACCATAAGGCTCGTAATAGGCCTAGTTACTAGAACCAAGCACCATTTCCAAGACTTCTTAACCGTCAATTCCATCTCGTGCCCCTTAGACCATGCAAGACTTTCGTTCATTCATTTACGTTCCACTTCCCTTTATCATTAATCTTTCACTTTATTAATGATAATATTTCTTCGTAAAGTTCTAAACATTCTTCATCATGTCATTCCATACATAACAATATTTAAATAATAATATTGTTAACAATAATAAAATACTGATAATAGTATCAGTAATAATAAGGGTTAATCATTTATCATCATTACATGCATAAAACATCATTATTAATTAACCCTAGTCATTAATCATGCGAAACCCTACTGCACAAACTCCAAGAAAATTCTGTTAAAAATTCTAAGTGTTTGGGCGTAAGAGCCCTGTTCAGGCGTTTCACCACTGTCGGACTTACCAGCTTATACTTAGAAAATTTTCAACTCTGGGCGTATAAGCACTGCTGGGCGTATGACCCCTGTTGGGCGTATGAGCCCTGTTGGACTTCTCAGATTACACTTAGAAAAATTTTCTGGTCATACGACCACTGTTTAGACTTTTCACCTCCCATACTTAGTAAATTTTTCTAGACTTATGAGTACTGTTGGGACTCATGAGTATTGTTGGGACTCATTACCTTGTACTTAGTTTTCTAAGTCCAAATTCCAGACACATGACTACTATTTGGGCTGATTAGGCGTATTAGCAGCCTGTTCATGTGACTAATTCATATTCCAGTCCCCAAACCTCATAATACTTAGTTCTAAACATGTACATACGATTCCAGGCATAACTTAACATAAACATAACCATACGTTCACCCCAAATCATATTCTATAATCATACACATGTACATAACCTATGGGTATCATACCCAAATTCATAAAAACCTACATACATGCATTTTCCAGCCCCAAATCATTTAAAAACGTGTAAAAAGGGGGTCTAGAAACTCACCTTAATTGTTCTCCGAGTTTACACTCTTCTCCCGAGCTTCTTCAACCAATTCCAACACTTTGAAACCTTCTTAACACGCATTTGAACACATAGAAACACCCATAAGCATTTAACCGAGGCTAATCTAGCCAAGAACAACTTAAAAACATTAAACCTTACCTAAAAATCAAATTCTTCTTCTTGTTCTTCAAAAACCCGAGAGTTTCTCTGCTTTCTCTCTCTAAAATCCGAACAAGAAAAGAGTGTGCAGTGGGTATGGGCGACCATATCGCCTTTTACACCAACTTTTCAAGATTTTATCATTTTTAACACTTTTGGTCCCTCAACTTTGGGGTTGACTTTCTTTTCCCCCATTTTCTTTCTCTTTTATTCTTTTGTTTCTTTAAAAGAAATATACGGGTGTTACAAAATGGCATGACATTCCATTCATAATGACCAAATGGTACTGTGAAGGCAGTTTTATATCTGTCTTTCTCATCTATTTGAATTTGCCAATATCCAGATTTTAAATCAAATTTTGAAAATATTATAGCATTATTTAATCTATCTAATAAATCTTTTTTATTAGGTATAGGCTACGTAATCCACTTTAAAACTTTGTTTAAGGGTTTGTAGTTTATTACTAACCTTGGGGCTCCTCTTTCTTGCTCAGAATGTTTATTAACATAGAAGGCGGTGCATGACCATGGAGACTTTGAAGGTCTTATTAAACCTTTTTCTGTTAAAGTTTTTATTTCATTTTTACATAATTCTAAATATTCAGAATTCATTTGACATGGTCTAGCTTTTGTAGGTATCTGACTTTCATTAAAGTCATTCTCATATGGAAGGGAGACTATATGCTTCTTTCTATCCCAAAAAGCATTTGGATGATCACTACAAATTTGTAATGAAAATTGATGTTGTATTAGCTTTATTTTGTCCTGTAATTTGGGATTTTTCAATTTCTCTTCTATTGTAAGAGTATTTATTTCTTGTTTAAGAAAATTAATTTGGTTTTGTTTTGCTTGTATTAATGATTCTTCAATATCATTTATAAACCTAGGAATAGGTTTGTGAACAAATTGAAAAGTTATTTCTTTTCCTTTATAAGTTCCTATAATGCATTTTTCATCAATATGTTTTATCGGAAAAATCTTATTCCAAAATGGTGTACCAAGTATTATTTGGCTAGTTAGATTTATTACAATCATAAAGCTATTTGGAATACAAACCTTATTTTGACAAATATATGCTCGAGGTAATTTATAATTTATAATCATTGGTTCTCCACCAGCAGAACTAACTTTATGAGTAGTTTTATGAAAATACTTTGTAGGGATAATGCCCTCTTGAACACAATTCAGATCAGCTCCACTATCTAGTAAAGCAACTAATTCTATCGAATAATTATTTTCTATTAATAGCTTAATTTTTATATGCCCCTTATGGGATATAACCATCTCGTATATAGATAAGAAATTTTCATCTCTTTCTAAGGATGCTAGAAATTTGTTAGAGGTTTCAGCATTGTTTATGACCTCCTTCATTTCTAAACTTCTTATTCTTTCTTCTAAAGTTATATTTTTCCCCTTAAGATTCTTAATTTCTAATTTCAAATTATCAACTTCTAACTTTAGTTCCTCAATATTGACAGAATTGCCAATCATATTTTTCTGACTTAATTGTCTCTTAACCTCACTTAAAGTATAAGGCTTAAAATCTTCAACTGCTATGAAAGTTGAAGTTTTGTTTTTCCCAATTATTTGAGAAGTAATTTTCTCTCTAATTTCATTATCTTCTATTGCTTTCAATAGATCTAAAATATCATTAGAAATAACATTTATTTCCGTATTCTCAAATTGAGCAATTATTTGATAAATATCTTCTTCATCTTCCGTGTCTGATCGACAACATCCTTTTCCTGTTTTACAGGGAAAACATTCTTCAACTGAAGTTATTAAATCTTCTTCTTCTAAAATATTTAATTCTTCATATGAAGAGTTTTCTGATTCTGAATTAGACTCAGAATTAATTAGGATTTTGGATAACGTATCCTTTAGGTTTTCATCTTCAATATTATTGAGTTTCTTTTTTACCCAACATGTCTTTGCTTTATGGCCTGGACGACCACATTTTTTGCATATTATATAGGGTTTATAATCCTTCTTAGAATCCCTTTTTCTTTTATATTTTCTCTCTTCTCTTTTTGTTTTCTTTTTTATAATTTTTTATTTCTCTAAGAAGATATAAGATTCTTTTTATTAATATTATTCTCTCTAATTTCATCCATTCCAAACTGGCTACAAATTTGGCCTAATTGTCTCTTTTCATTAAGAGAATATTTTTTAATCTGTTGATTAAGCTTTTTTTCATTACCTAAAGCTAATCCTTCCTGCACACAAGTTCCTATTAACTTGCCATAAGTATATTCTTCATAATTAATACTTACTTCTCCTTTCCTAAGGTTTTTCCTAACCCTTTCTGCAAATAAAGGAGGTAAACCATCAATAAACTTAGACTACCAATGAGTACTATTAGACTCTGGGAGTTCCATAACTCTACTTAAGAAAGTATGCTTATACCATCTAAATGATGTAAGAGTTCTACATCTTAGATTTTGTAATAAAGTTCTGATATTTTCAGAATTATCTGACCATCTTCCTGTAAAGTGATCAACAATATTTACTACCAGTGTATAAACTGCATTTGGAGTTTGGTTTCCATTTTCCTCTTTGATATTATTTAAAATATTATTTTTATCTTCACTTGTTAAATAATTATCCCACCAGCCTTTTAATTGACCAGTAAATCCTGCTATTATCGTTTTAGCAATATTTTGGTCGTAGTTACCATTACTTTTACAGATAGTACTGTACATCATCATTCTGTGTACGATATCTGAGATTTGTTTATCCGTTTTACCATCTATGTTCCATTCATAGATCCATGATATGAATTATTAACTATATATTCTTGTTCTTCTATTGTAACACCCATAATTCTTATTAAAAAGAAGTAAAAGAATAAAAAAAGAGAAAAAAAAGAAAGAAAAAGGAAGAAATGAAAGTCAACCTAAAGTTGAGGGGTAAAAAGTGCCAAAAGGACAAAAATATTTGAAAAGTGGGTGTAAAAGAGAGTATGGCCTCCCATAACCCCCTGCACACTTTTTGCATTCGTTTTTTAGAGAGAAACAGCAGGCTTCAATTTTCAGAGAGAGAAAGAAGAAGAAATCGAATTCAAGGTAAGAATTAGTGTTTTTTTTAGTTGTTCTTTGCTAGACATAGCCTCGGTTACATGTTCTTATGTGTATATGTGTTCGGGTGTGTATGTTTGGTGTGGGTTTTATAGGTGTTGAATTTGTAGCAAACGGATTTTTGAAGAAGTCATACCTGAGAGACTGCTAAGGTGAGTTCTAGACCCTGGTTTCTACTTGTTTTAAACCTTTTTGGGGCTGAAAATGTATTTTA
Organism: Flaveria linearis; assembly: GCA_024085815.1. Classification (NCBI taxonomy): domain Eukaryota; kingdom Viridiplantae; phylum Streptophyta; class Magnoliopsida; order Asterales; family Asteraceae; genus Flaveria; species Flaveria linearis. Next base: position 36,270,254 of record CM044009.1, on the reverse strand, counting down.
TGATTTTTACTATGATTTTTTATGTATACCCGTATGTAATTTGCATGTCTGATGATGTTTATGGGTTGTTTATGTGAAGTTGATGCTTAGAAATACCTTGGTAATCTTAGAACAATTAGGTTTGATGTTTGGGTTTGGAAATTTCATAGTAATAAGTTGGTAAGAAAGTTGATGAGTCCAAATAGTTCTCATATGCCCAAATAGTGCTCATGTGTCTGCCTTAGAAATATTCTAAGTAGGGTCATGAGTCCAAATAGTTCTCATATGCCCAAACGGTGCTCATATATCTGAAAATAAGTTAAGTATAAGGTGATGAGTCTGAATAGGGCTCATACGCCTAAAAAATGGGCTTAAAAGTCTAAGTGTGAGCTGAAAAGTCCAAACAGTGCTCATGAGTCCCAACAGTGCTCATATGCCTAAGGTGAAAAAGTTTCTAAGTGTAGGCTGGTAAGTCTACATAGTGATGAAAAGCCCAAATAGTGCTCATGAGTCCCAACAGTACTCATATGCCTAAGGTGAAAAAGTTTCTAAGTGTAGGCTGGTAAGTCTACATAGTGCTGGTAAGTCTACATAGTGGTGAAAAGTCCAAATAGTGCTCATGAGTCCCAACAGTGCTCATGTGCCCAACACTTAGAATTTTTTTCAGAAATTTTCTGGGAATCTGGATTTCGGGGATTTGACCGAGGTTGACCTAGAGCTTATTAATGATGATGTTTCATGCATGATATGATTAATTATGATTGTTCCTTATTATAAATATTGCTATTATTACTATTACTTATAGTATGTGACTTAAGTGGAATAATATTATCATAACGTAAAGTATGATGTAATAATAAAGTGAGAGAGCAATAAAGAAAAGAAGAGGAACATTAATGAAATGTTAATAAGTCTTGCAAGCTCATGTGAGGTACACGACTGTGTGTCGTCAGCTCAACTGTGTTGCGGGTTAGCTACCCATTATGCACAAAGGGTCAATAAATTGAGATTGGAAGGACCTTTGTAGCGTGCCCCGGTGATTAGGTCGGCCTTGTACACAGTACACATAGCCCTTTCGGGGGATCTAGTTGAACCCTTCGGGGGATACCCATAGCCCTTTCGGGGAATTTAGTTGAACCCTTCGGGGGGATACCCATAGCCCTTTCGAGGGATACAGATGGCCCATCACCCATTTTTCCATCGCGCACATAGTTGGGGCATTGCATACCGGTCCACGTAGACAGTGGAACATAAAGATTAAAAAGTTTACAGACAAGGCATACAGTACAGAGAACGAACAATAATTGTTCATATAGTTAATGCGTGCTCGCATACACAGTACAGAGTTGTAATTTACAGAAAAGTTGTATTTTTATATACAAAATATAGAAAGTATTTTATTATGTATAAAACTAGAGCTCACTCAGCAACGCTGACTTTTATACATTTTCAGTTGGCAGGTAATTATTGCTAAGGATGGCACAAGGGTGAAGCTACTCGGCAGAGAAAGACTGACATCCATTCTTAAATGAAAGCACTGTTGTTTTGTAATACAGTTAAACTATTCTTTTGTAACTGATTAATCTCAGGTGTATTGCTTAGCAACAGTGTTATTAACGAAATGAATGACTTTTGCTTAAATTAATTCCGCTGCATTATTATATGAAATGTATAATAGTATGTATCTATAGTGCTGTGAATGACCAACTGTGTGGTGCCCGGGAACGGGGCCTTACAAGTTGGTATCAGAGCCATAGTTTAAGTGAATTAGGTAAACTATTTTCAAAAATCTAAACTTAAACTGAAAATGGGACAGAAAGTGGGATGTCAGCCCAAGTAGCTCCATGCCATCAGGTATTTCTTTTCTTAAAAGTTAACCGGTATTATGTGCGTGTACTATTTGAATTATGTAATCATAGTAGATTTAGATACTGATGAAGTCAGGATAGGAAATGCTTGGGGTGTGAAAAGTAAAGTAAGTGGCTAATCATAACTAGCCACTGTAATTAGGGACTTACTATACTTGACATAAACTGAGCCATTACCTTGAATGACTGTGTTAGTGTTTGAATCTTATAGTGCTTAGGAAATGGCTGGGAAGAGACCTTCTAAGACTACTAGAGGCAGAGGTCAACTGCGTACTACTAGGAGCAGTGCTAAAGCACCTAAGACGACCCTTGTGAACCCCGAGTGTAAGGCCCCGCTCCTGGGCACCTTACGGTTGGTCATTCATCGCACATAAAACATATATTTGATATAAACATAATAGAATAACGCAGCGGAATTGATAAAAAGGTCATTCTCATTTCACCATAAAAGCTTTTACAATGCATTACATCGTGATTTAAATACAAAATACAAGCTTTCTTACATTACCTAGCTTTACTATGATTGCTGCTGAAGCATATGAAACCGAGGATTTCATAAGTAATCCCCGTTATGTCAATCCTCAACAATCATATGATCATATATAGTGACCTCTAGTAGAAAATATAAAATATAAAAATATGTTTTTTTCATCATAAAGGAGATTCCTTAAGTAATCCCGTTTATGGGAGTCCTCAAGAAATCTCGCACTTGTATGCAACATAATGTGTTGCGTGCATTACGGGCCCACGACACATGACGTTGCAGGATTATCAAAAGGAGAATGTCGTCTCCCACAAGCTGAGTAGTCGCCTCGTGCCATCCCCAGCAACACTACCTGCCAACTGGAAACACATAAAAGTCAGCGTTGCTGAGTGAGTTCTAGTTTTATAATAAACATACTTCGTTTTCATTAAAACTATTCTTTCTCGTAATCATACATCATACATACACAGAGATAATATTTATTATTATCTTCATCATTCGTTATACGTCATCATCTTTAAATTCTCATATGGATCCTGTCAGGCTTTACCCACTTCATAGCACTCGGCTATGATTACTGCGGTCGAATGACAAGGATCCCGTTTCATCTTCGCTTGCACATTGAAAGGTGTTTGTACCAATACCATATTGCTATACCCCGATCAGTCATAGCTACTGGGCCAAAATCAACAAATGAACAACAAACGTATGCCACAGTACTAGTAGGTAAGCGGTAGAGGTACCATGGCCATGGTCAATCACCAAGAAAGACCAATCGCGTTATTCAATGCTTGCAAGACTTAATTCGTTCATTCGTTAATGCATGTATTCATCATCATATCTCCTTTCATTCATTTACATGCATTCATCATCACGTTCCTCTTTCATTATCTTTCACTTTACGTTACATAATACTTCATTCATTCATTTTCGTATTCGTAAAGTTTCGGAAAGATAAACATGCATAATCATAAGGAACATACACATAACATTCATTCATCATCATACCAGGCATCATACAAATATGGTATACAGTAGGTTTACCCATGCAACATCATCATCATCATCATGCCTATGTTACTCATTTACCCAAATAGATCGGATATTACTAAGCTTATTCCGTATTTCATAACCTGTTCCATCTGCATTCGTCTGGTCATCCGCATTAGTCAATGCGGATGAGGAAATGCCTTATCCGCATTCCCTTCCTTAGTTCATCCGCATTTCTTGTCACCCGCATTAGTCAATGCGGATGAAGAAATGCCTTTACTATATTCCGTATACTACCCGCATTGGTCAATGCGGTTGAAGAATGCCTTGGTTACCTTTCCTGACTTGTCCGCATTAGACAAATGCGGCCGAGTATTTCCATAACCGTGTTTGTTGACCCATCCGCATTTATTAATGCGGTTGCCCGATGCATTAACCGTATTCTCCATGGTCATCCGCATTAGTTAATGCGGTTGACCACCTTAACCACATTTGCTTTGGCAGTCTGCATTGGACAATGCGGTTGAGTATGGCAACCTGCAACTTAACATGTGCTATCTCCATAACTCATTCATCATCGTAACACACTAGTAGCACAGGTTTAACATAATATTTACTTAGAACAACTAAGCATCACACATGTCATGGAAAAGATCTAAGACAGTCATCAGTAGTATACATGCGAACCCTTGCTGAAATCCTTATACCTGTCCTAGAATCTTATATACAGTAGGCATTACAGCCCAAACTAACCGTATTCACATATATTCATACTTACATACACAGATTAAGCACATAATCCTGAAAACAGTTCGTAGATGAGTTCCAGTCCCAAAATAAGTCAAAAACGGGTAAAATTAGGGGTCTTAGAACTCACCTTGTGTTGCTGGGTATGACTTCTTCGAAATCCGTAGCCGTGGAACCCAGTACCTCGAATTCGTCTTCTTCTTCTCCTTGTTCTTCTTTCAAAATCCCGTAGTTTGCTCTTTCTCTCTCTAAAACTTTCGCTGATTTAGGGGTTGTGAGGGAAAGAGTGGGCAGCCTTCCCTATGTATATCAGATATTTTCTTTTCCTTGTACTTTTTACACAAAACCCCCTTATACTTTTCTTTCCTTTCCTTTTCCTCCAAAATTCTTTCTTTTTCTTTTCTTCTTATTATTTCTCTTCGTCTAATCAAAATTTCGGTTGTTACAAGTCCACCCCCCTTATAAAGGTTTCGGGGAATTCCTCGAATAGACGTGGGTAGTGTTGTCTCATCTCTTCCTCAGTCTCCCACGTAGACTCCGATCCCTTCCTGTGCTTCCACTGTACACGCACAAGGGGAACCACTTTATATCGCAGCCGCTTTTCTTTTCTGTCAATGATGGCCACTGGTTGCTCCACATAACTAAGCCGTTCATCTACTTCGATATCCTCCAGTGGAACAATCATATCTTCGTCGGCTAAACATTTCATCAGATGAGATACGTGGAAGGTTGGGTGAATTCCATTCAACTATTCTGGCAATTCCAACTTTTAGGCTACCTCTCCCACACGGGCAAAGATTCGGAAAGGGCCTATATACCGCGGGCTCAGTTTACCCCGCTTCCGAAACCGAATGATTCCTTTCCAAGGCGAGACCTTCAGCATAACCCGATCTCCCACCTGGAACTCAATCGGCCTGCGTCGTTTGTCAGCATACGACTTCTGTCGGTCTTTGGCCGCCTTCATATAAGCTTTGATCTTTTCAAGCTTTTCAGTCGTAGCCTCGATCACTTCGACGCTTCCCAATTCTTTCTGACCAATATCACCCCAACAGACGGTCTCGTGCATCTCCTACCGTATAACATCTCATAGGGTGGCATGCCAATACTGGCATGATAGCTGTTGTTGTATGAGAATTCAGCTAACGGTAGGTGGTCATCCCAACTTCCTCCAAAATCGATCACGCACGCCCGAAGCATGTCTTCGAGTGTCTGGATCGTCCTCTCAGACTGACTGTCCGTCTGAGGGTGGTAAGCCGTGATGATATGTAGTCTCGTCCCCATCGCGTCATGGAATCTCTTCCAGAAGTTCGATGTAAAACGGGTGTCACGATCCGACACGATGGACACTGGCACGCCATGACAAGCTACGATTTCTTTGATGAATAGATCCGCCAATCTTTCAGATGAATACGTCTCGCGGATCGGTAAGAAGTGGGCGCTTTTCATCAAATGGTCGACTATCACCCATATAGTATCATACCCTTTTGGGGTACGTGGTAGCTTCGTGATGAAATCCATGGTGATGTGCTCCCACTTCCACTCGTGTATATCCAACGGTTGGATCTTCCCGTAAGGCTTCTGGTGCTCTAAGTCAGGCACTTACAAACGTACTCCACCACATCACGCTTCATACCCGGCCACCAATAGTCTTTCTTCATGTCGTGATACATCTTGGTAGCGCCAGGGTGAATGGAGTATCGAGTCTTATGGGCCTCGTCCATGATCTTCCCACGTAGATCCCCGTATCGAGGAATCCACATTCACCCAAATCGGGTCTTAACACTAAGAGTGTTCTCACCCAGTTCTGTAACTAGACCTCTCATCCTTTCGGAGTTAAGACGATCTTCTTTCAACGCCTCGTCTTGGAACTCCTTAACCTGTGTCATCACATCAGAGGTCATAATTAGCTGATAGGCCTTCACCCGAACCGGCTCGGGCCTTTCCTTTCGGCTAAGGGCATCCGCCACCACGTTGGCTTTGCCTGGATGGTAGTGGATCTCACAATCATAGTCTTTTATCAGCTCTAACCATCGCCTCTACCTCATGTTTAGGTCTTTCTGCTCGAAGAAGTACTTCAAGCTTTTATGGTCTGTAATAATGGTGCATTTCGTTCCGTAGAGGTAGTGCCTCCAAATCTTTAACGTGAAGACCACAGCTGCTAGCTCCAAGTCATGGGTGGCGTAATTAACCTCGTGAACTTTTAGCTGCCGGGATGCATAGGCTATCACTTTTCCCCTTTGCATTAATACGCACCCCAACCCCGAGTAGGAAGCATCAGAATAAACCACCAAGTCTTCGCTTCCATCGGGTAATGCCAATACTGGAGCTTGGGTCAACTTCGCCTTTAATTCTTCAAACGCCTTTTCCTGAGCCTGACCCCATACAAACTTCACATCTTTCTGGGTCAACTTGGACAGTGGCGAAGCAATCTTGGAGAAGTCTTGAATGAATCTTCTGTAGTAGCCCGCCAAGCCCAAGAAACTACGGATCTCGAATGGCGTCTTTGGAGACTTCCATTGCATTACTGCTTCCACCTTCGCCGAATCGACCATAATCCCCTCCGGATTAACCACGTGACCCAGAAATTGGACCTCACGCAACCAAAACGCGCACTTGGAGAACTTGGCGTACAATTTCTCCCTTCTCAACTTCTCTAGTACTTTTCGAATGTGACTGGCATGTTCCGTTTCACTCCTCGAATAAATCAGGATATCATCAATAAATACAATCACTGATTTATCCAACATCGGCCGACATACTCGATTCATCAAATCCATAAAAGCAGTCGGCGCATTGGTCAAACCGAAAGACATGACAAGAAACTCGTAGTGACCATAGCGCGTATGAAAGGCTGTTTTAGGAATGTCTTGCTCCTTCACCTTCAGTTGATGGTAGCCCGATCGAAGATCTATTCGTGAAAACCAATTGGCGCCTTGAAGTTGATCAAATAAATCATCGATTCTTGGCAAGGGGTATCTGTTCTTCACCGTCAACTTGTTCCACTCACGGTAATCGATGCACATCCTCACACTACCGTCCTTCTTCTTCACAAACAGGACCGGAGCACCCCAAGGTGAGATACTCGGTCTAATAAACCCCTTATCCAACAGCTCTTGCAACTGCTCCATCAACTCTTTCATTTCCCTCGGGGCCAATCGATACGATGCCCTGGCGACAGGTTGAGCACCCGGTATCAGGTCGATCTGGAACTCGATCTCTCTGTCAGGTGGCAATCCCGATAAGTCTTCCGGGAATACGTCTGGAAAATCACACACAACCGGAACATCAGATAGTTGTGGTGTTGGTGTTTCCACATCTTTCACATAACATAAGTAGGCGCTACATCCACGCCTCATACATTTCCCCTCCACCGCCATTGAGATCACCTTCGGAATCGTAGTAACCCGATCACCATAAACTGTCACTGAACTACCGTCGGGCGCTGTCAATTGAATCATCTTCTTGCGACACACGATGTTCGCCTCATAGTCCGCCAACCAATCCATCCCAAGCACCAAATCGAAACCACCCAAAGTCATCGTGAATGGTCTAACCGGAAATTTATGGCCCTCCAATTCAACATCACAACCCTCCATCACCTTAGAGATCCTAGTAGACTTACCTATCGCAGTTTCTACATCAAAGGGCACATCAACACGTCTACTACTAACAGGCAGCTTAGCACAAAAGGTACCAGAAATGAAACTCCTACTGGCACCAGAATCAAATAATACAGTGGCTAAAGTTTGGTTCACCAGAAACGTACCAGACACAACATCGAGGTCCGTCCTAGCCTCTTCTTGCGTCATTGTGAACGCCCTGGCCTTTGCCCTCGGTGCTTCTCCTCCCGTCTTCTTCTCCCCTGATCCCTCAGCCCTCGGCTTCTTGCAGTCTCTGCTCATATGACCACTTTCCCCACAGTTAAAACATTTGCCGAACCGGCAATCCTTTGACATATGCCCTGCCTTCCCGCATTTGAAACAGATGTTTGAACCCCATTTGTACTCCCCCGAGTGCTCTCTACCACATTGGCCACACTTCCTCAACCCTTCTCCTGACATGACCACACGGCGGTCATTCACTCTTGCCTTCTTGTTACTTGTCGAGGTATCACCTCGACCAAACCTCTTTCCCTGCCAATTTATCTCACCACCTCCCTTCTTACTAACCTCATCTTTCACCACCACAGCCCGTTCATCGTATAATCTCCCAGCCAAATCCACTGCTGACCTAAAGGTGCTCGGTCGAGCAGTGGTCAAATGCCTACGGATGTCAGCTGGCAGCCCCTGAATATACCGGTTGATCTTTCGGGAAACCGACGTCACCTGATCCGGCACCAACCGTGCCTTTTCATTGAACTTGGTGGTGTACTGTTGGTGGGTCATCATCCCCGTCTCCAACAGCAGGAACTCTCTCTCGACTTTGTCCATTTCCCGACGAGGACTGAACTCCTCGATCACCATCCTTTTCAACTCGGACTACTTCATTCTTCCGATGGCCCTGCTACCCTCGGCCTGGACTATGTTGTCCCACCAGCATAAGGCCGACCCCGTGAAGGAGTGGGTAGCAAACTTCACCTTCTTGTCCTCCTGACTATCACTAATATCGAGGACAGCTTCCATTTCCCTCACCCATTGGTGAGCATCAGCCGCAGTGCCAGAACCGTCAAAAGTAGGGGCTTGCACCTCATGAATGCCCCGTAATTACAACCCCGTGTTGTCTCCCGTACCGGCTCCTCCTCCTCTTCCTCTTCATTATCAGATAGAACCGTTTTGGGCTCTTGTTGCTCCTGTCTTCCTGAGGACCTGTTCCTCTCTTTTTTTCACCTTCCTTGATAGCCTTAATTACCTCGGTCACCACAGACGGTAAGATTGTCTGCATGACCTGATGTACCTCCTCAACCACTGCCTCTTTTACCGAGGCTCTCAAGTTAGAGCTCTCATCTACTCCCTCCTGATGAGGAGTATCAGGTTCTTCATGAACCACTTTCTCCACCCTAGGTCTTCCTCTTGTGGCTCGTGGTTCAGTACCACGTCCGCCACCGCCTCCACCTCGGGAAGCTTTGGAATATCTACCACCAGCCATTTTCTACCTCACACTGAAAGATTCAAATACTAACACGGTCATTCAAGGAAATAGCTCAGTTTATGTCAAGTATAGTAAGTTCCTAATTACAGTGGCCAGTTGTGATTAGCCACCTACTCTACTCTTCGTACCCCGAGCATAACCTGTCCTGACTTCATTAGTATCTAAGTCTAACAGTACACATAAATCACATCACATGCGCACATAATACCAGTTAATCTTTAGGAAAATACCTGATGGCACGCAACTACTCAGATGGCATTCTCTTCCTTTCCATCCCATTCTCAGTTTAAGTTTTCGTTTATTTCGAAAATTTACCCATTTCACTTAAACTTTTGCTCTGGTACCAACTTGTAAGGCCCCGCTCCCGGGCACCCTACGGTTGGTCATTCATCGCACATAAAACATATATTTGATATAAACATAATAGAATAACGCAGCGGAATTGATAAAAAGGTCATTCTCATTTCACCATAAAAGCTTTTACAATGCATTATATCATGATTTAAATACAAAATACAAGCTTTCTTACATTGCCTAGCTTTACTATGATTGCTGCTGAAGCATATGAAACCGAGGATTTCATAAGTAATCCCCGTTATGTCAATCCTCAACAATCATAGGGTCATATACAGTGACCTCTAGTAGAAAATATAAAATATAAAAATATGTTTTTGTCATCATAAAGGAGATTCCTTAAGTAATCCCGTTTATGGGAGTCCTCAAGAAATCTCGCACTTGCATGCAACATAATGTGTTACGTGCATTACAGGCCCACGACACATGACGTTGCAGCATTATCAATAGGAGAATGCCGTCTCCCACAAGCTGAGTAGTCGCCTCGTGCCATCCCCAGCAACACTACCTGCTAACTGGAAACACATAAAAGTCAGTGTTGCTGAGTGAGTTCTAGTTTTATAATAAACATACTTCGTTTTCATTAAAACTATTCTTTCTCGTAATCATACATCATACATACACAGAGATAATATTTATTATTATCTTCATCATTCGTTATACGTCATCATCTTTAAATTCTCATATGGATCCTGTCAGGCTTTACCCACTTCATAGCACTCGGCTATGATTACTGTGGTCGAATGATAAGGATCCCGTTTCATCTTCGCTTGCACATTGAAAGGTGTTTATACCAATACCATATGCTATACCCCGATCAGTCATAGGTATTGGGCCGAAGTCAACAAATGAACAACAAACGTATGCCACAGTACTAGTAGGTAAGCGGTAGAGGTACCATGACCATGGTCAATCACCAAGAAAGACCAATCGCGTTATTCAATGCTTGCAAGACTTAATTCGTTCATTCGTTAATGCATGTATTCATCATCATATCTCCTTTCATTCATTTATTAATACATGCATTCATCATCACGTTCCTCTTTCATTATCTTTCACTTTACGTTACATAATACTTCATTCACTCATTTTCGTATTCGTAAAGTTTCGGAAAGATAAACATGCATAATCATAAGGAACATACACATAATATTCATTCATCATCATAAAAGGCATCATACAAATATGGTATACAGTAGGTTTACCCATGCAACATCATCATCATCATCATGCCTATGTTACTCATTTACCCAAATAGATCGGATATTACTAAGCTTATTCCGTATTTCATAACCTGTTCCATCCGCATTCGTCTGCTCATCCGCATTAGTCAATGCGGATGAGGAAATGCCTTATCCGCATTCCCTTCCTCAGTTCATCCGCATTTCTTGTCACCCGCATTAGTCAATGCGGATGAAGAAATGCCTTTACTATATTCCGTATACTACCCGCATTGGTCAATGCGGTTGAAGAATGCCTTGGTTACCTTTCCTGACTTGTCCGCATTAGACAAATGCGACCGAGTATTTCCATAACCGCATTTGTTGACCCATCCGCATTTATTAATGTGGTTGCCCGATGCCTTAACCGCATTCTCCATGGTCATCCGCATTAGTTAATGCGGTTGACCACCTTAACCACATTTGCTTCGGCAGTCCGCATTGGACAATGCGGTTGAGTATGGCAACCTGCAACTTAACCTGTGCTATCTCCATAACTCATTCATCATCATAACACACTATTAGCACAGGTTTAACATAATATTTGCTTAGAACAACTAAGCATCACACATGTCATGGAAAAGATCTAAGACAGTCATTAGTAGTATACATGCGAACCCACACTGAAATCCTTATACCTGTCCTAGAATCTTATATACAGTAGGCATTGCAGCCCAAACTAACCGTATTCACATATATTCATACATACATACACAGATTAAGCACATAATCCCGAAAACAGTTCGTAGATGCGTTCCAGCCCCAAAATCAGTCAAAAACGGGTAAAATTAGGGGTCTTAGAACTCACCTTGTGTTGCTGGGTATGACTTCTTCGAAATCCGTAGCCGTGAAACCCAGTACCTCGAATTCGTCTTCTTCTTCTCCTTGTTCTTCTTTCAAAATCCCGTAGTTTGCTCTTTCTCTCTCTAAAACTTTCGCTGATTTGGGGGTTGTGAGGGAAAGAGTGGGCAGCCTTCCCTATGTATATCAGATATTTTCTTTTCCTTGTACTTTTTACACAAAACCCCCTTCTACTTTTCTTTCCTTTCCTTTTCCTCCAAAATTCTTTCTTTTTCTTTTCTTCTTATTATTTCTCTTCGTCTAATCAAAATTTTGGGTGTTACACCGAGATCCCTGACCGGAATGAAGAAACTGAGAATGCGAGCCTGAATGCCTCAGCTAAAGAGGCGATTGCTGATGAGGTACATCAGGTCCTGCAGGCAGTTATGCCGTCTGTAGTGACCGATGTTATTCGAGCTGTTAGGAACGAGGAGAGGAAGGAGAAAGAGACAGGAAGGAGTTGACGGGGAAGGAAAGCAATAGAGAGGAGGGACGGCCAGAGCCGGAGACAATAGTGTCTGACGAGGAGGAGGATGTTGTAGTAGGGGTGACAACCAAGGGATGCAGTTATGGGGCATTCCAAAGGTGCAAGCCCCCGACGTTTGATGGTAATGGCGATGCTGCTGCTGCTCACTGCTGGGTGAGGAAATTGGAGGCAGTGCTAGAGATCAGTGAGTGTCGCGAAGATCAAAAGGTGAAGTTTGCGACTCACTCTTTTGCCGACTCGGCATTGTGTTGGTGGGACAATATTGTCCAAGCTGAGGGTACTAGAGCCATCTGGAAGATGCGATGGAAGGAACTGGAGCAACTAGTGATGGAGGAGTTCTGTCCTCATAGGGAACTCAATAGGATTGAGAGGGAATTCCTGCAACTTGAGGCAGGGACTATGACCCATCAACAGTACACCACAAAATTTAATGAGATGGCGAGACTGGTGCCGGATCAGGTGACGCCGGTGTCTCGAAAGATCAACCGTTACCTTCAGGGACTGCCAGCCGACATTCGCAGGCACTTGATCGCTGCTAGACCGAGCACCTTTAGGTCGGCAGTGGATCTGGCTGGGAGGCTCTACAATGAAAGGGAAGTGACAGTGGTGGAAGTGAAGAAAGCCGGTGGTGGTGACCGGAGTTGGAATGGAAAGAGGTTTAGGCGGGGAGGTTTCACCCCGTACAACAAGAAGAAGAGAATGGATGATCGTAGGGTGGGTCGTCCAGCTCGGGGTCAAAGAAATGTGGCAAATGTGGAAGGGAGCATCCTGGTGAGTGTAGGATGGGACTGAACGTATGCTTCAGGTATGGCCAGCCTGGCCATATCGCTAGAGACTGTAAGAAGCCTAGGACGGAGAGCTCTGGAGCGGGGAATAAGAAGCCGGAAGAAGGAGGGCCGAGGGCAAGTGCTAGAGCTTATACCATGACCCGGGAAGAAGCCAGAGTGGATCCCGATGTCGTGTCAGGTATGTTTCTAGTTAATCAAACTTGTGCCTCTATATTATTTGATTTTGGTGCTAGTAGGAGTTTTATTTCTACTACCTTTTGTGCTAAATTGTCTGTTAGCAGTAGGGGTATTAGCGAGCCTTTTGATGTAGAAACTGCTATCGGTAAGTCCACTAGAGTTACGGAGGTAATAGAAGATTGTGCTATAGAATTAGAAGGTCATAGGTTTGCTGATAAATTACATGTGATGCCCCTAGGTGGATTTGATGTAGTACTAGGGATGGATTGGTTAGCAACCTATGAAGCAAATATAGTGTGCCGAAAGAAGATGATTGGACTGACGGCGCCTGACAGATGTCCGGTGACAATATATGGTGATCGGGTTACGACGATTCCAAAGGTCATTTCGATGGCGGTGGCGGGAAAGTGCATGAGGCGTGGATGTAGCGCTTATTTGGCCTACGTGAAAGATGTGGACACGCCGACACCCTAATTGTCTGATGTGCCGGTGGTGCGTGACTTTCCCGATGTATTTCCAGAGGACATATCAGGTGTGCCACCAGATCATGAAATCGAATTTCAAATTGACTTGATACCAGGTGCCCAACCTGTCGCCAAGGCACCGTATCGATTAGCTCCGACTGAGATGAAGGAGTTAATGGAGTAACTACAAGAATTGCTCGATAAGGGTTTCATCAGACCGAGTATCTCTCCTTGGGGTGCTCCGGTCTTATTCGTGAAAAAGAAGGACGGTAGCATGAGAATGTGCATCGACTACCGTGAGTTGAACAAATTGACGATAAAGAATTGGTATCCGTTACCCAGGATTGACGACTTGTTCGACCAGCTCCAGGGTGCCAGTTGGTTCTAGAGGATAGATCTTCGATCTGGCTACCATCAATTGAAAGTGAGGGAGCAGGACATTCCTAAAACAGCTTTTTGTGCGCGTTATGGACACTATGAGTTTCTCGTTATGTCCTTTGGTCTAACTAACACACCAGCTGCTTTTATGGATTTGATGAACCGAGTGTGTTGGCCAATGTTAGATAAATCAGTGATTGTGTTCATCGATGATATCCTAATTTATTCAAGGAGCGAAGAAGAGCATGCCGGCCACATTCGGGAGGTGTTAGAAACTTTAAGAAGGGAGAAACTGTATGCTAAGTTCTACAAGTGTGCCTTCTGGCTACGTGAGGTGCAATTTCTGGGTCACGTAGTAAATGCAGAAGGAATCATGGTGGACCCGGCAAAGGTTGAGGCTGTGATGCAATGGAACTCTCCTAAGACACCATCCGAAATTCGTAGCTTCTTGGGATTGGCGGGCTACTACAGGAGATTTATTCAAGACTTCTCCAAGATAGCCTCACCTTTGACAAAATTGACCCGCAAGGACGTGAAATTCGTGTGGGGTCGAGAACAGGAGGATGCCTTTGAGGAGTTGAAGACGAGACTGACACAAGCTCCTGTCTTGATATTGCCCGAGGGAAATAAAGACTTAGTGGTCTATTCGGATGCATCTTATTCTGGGCTAGGTTGTGTGTTGATGCAACGTGGAAAGGTGATCGCCTACGCATCCCGACAGCTGAAGACCCATGAAGTCAACTATCCCACGCACGATCTAGAGCTAGCCGCGGGGGTTTTCGCGTTGAAGATTTGGCGGCACTATCTCTACGGGACGAAGTGCAACATCTTCACCGACCACAAAAGCTTGAAGTACTTTTTCGAGCAGAAAGATCCGAACATGAGGCAAAGACAATGGTTAGAACTCATAAAAGATTATGATTGCGAAATCCATTACCATCCGGGCAAAGCCAACGTGGTGGCAGACGCCCTTAGCCGAAAGGAGAAACCCGAGCCGATTCGGGTAAAAGCTTATCAGCTAATTATGACCTCCGACGTGATGACACAGGTGAAGGAGTTCCAAGACGAGGCTTTGAAAGAAGATCGTCTTAACTCCGAAAGGATGAGAGGTCTAGTTACGGATTTGGGTGAGAACACTCTTGGTGTTAGAACCCGATTTGGACGAATGTGGATTCCTTGTTACGGGGATCTACGTGGGAAGATTATGGACGAGGCCCATAAGACTCGATACTCCATTCATCCCGGTGCTACCAAGATGTATCACAACATGAAGAAAGATTACTGGTGGCCGGGTATGAAACGCGACGTGGTGGAGTACGTGAGTAAGTGCCTAACTTGTTTACAAGTAAAGGCAGAACACCAGAAACCGTACGGGAAGATCCAACCGTTGGATATACCCGAATGGAAGTGGGAGCATATCACCATGGATTTCATCACGAAGTTACCACGTACCCCAAAAGGGTATGATGCTATATGGGTGATAGTTGACCGCTTGACAAAGAGTGCCCACTTCCTACCGATCCGCGAAACGTACTCATCCGAAAGATTGGCGGATCTGTTTATCAAAGAAATTGTAGCTCGTCATGGAGTACCAGTGTCTATTGTGTCTGATCGCGACACCCGGTTTACCTCCAAGTTTTGGAAGAGATTTCATGATGCAATGGGGACGAGGCTACACATTAGTACAACATATCACCCTCAGACGGACAGTCAGTCTGAGAGGACGATCCAAACCCTCGAGGACATGCTTTGAGCGTGCGTGATCGATTTTGGAGGAACTTGGGACGACCACCTGCCGTTAGCAGAATTCTCGTACAACAACAGTTATCATGCCAGTATTGGCATGCCACCCTACGAGATGCTATACGGTAGGAGATGTAAGACGCCTAAATGTTGGGGAGACATTAGGCAGAAAGAACTGGGAGGTGTCGAGGTGATTGAAGCTACGACTGAGAAGTTGGAAAAGATCAAAGCCTTCATGAAGGCGGCGAAGGATAAACAAAAGTCGTATGCTGAGAAGAGGCGAAGACCGATAGAATTCAAGATTGGGGACCAAGTGATGTTGAAGGTCTCGCCTTGGAAAGGAATTATTAGATTCAGGAAACGAGGTAAGCTATGCCCGAGATACATAGGACCTTTCCGGATTGTCGCACGAGTAGGAGAGGTAGCTTATCGACTTGAATTTCCAGATGAGTTAAGTGGAATTCATCCCACATTCCATGTATCTCATCTGAGAAAGTGCTTAGCCGATGAAGATATGATTGTTCCGCTGGAGGATATTGAAGTGGACGAACGGCTCAATTACGTGGAACAACCAGTGGCCATCATTGATCGTAAAGAAAGAGGTTAAGGAATAAAGTGGTTCCTCTTGTGCGTGTACGGTGGAATCACAGGAAGGGATCCGAGTCTACGTGGGAGACTGAAGAGGAGATGAGACAACATTACCCTCATCTGTTTGAGGAATAACAGGTTTCGGGGACGAAACCTATATAAGGGGGATGGACTTGTAGCACCCGTAATTCTTATTAAAAAGAAGTAAAAGAATAAAAAAAAGAGAAAAAAAAAGAAAGAAAAAGGAAGAAATTAAAGTCAACCTAAAGTTGAGGGGTAAAAAGTGCCAAAAGGACAAAAATCTTTGAAAAGTGGGTGTAAAAGAGAGTATGGCCTCCCATAACCCCCTGCACACTTTTTGCATTCGTTTTTTTAGAGAGAAACAGCAGGCTTCGATTTTCAGAGAGAGGAAGAAGAAGAAATCGAATTCAAGGTAAGAATTAGTGTTTTTTTAGTTGTTCTTTGCTAGACATAGCCTCGGTTACATGTTCTTATGTGTATATGTGTTCGGGTGTGTATGTTTGGTGTGGGTTTTATAGGTGTTGAATTTGTAGCAAACGGGTTTTTGAAGAAGACATACCCGAGAGACTGCTAAGGTGAGTTCTAGACCCCGGTTTCTACTTGTTTTAAACCTTTTTGGGGATGAAAATGTATTTTATGATTTTTACTAGGATTGTGTATGTATACCCATATGTAATTTGCATGTCTGATGATGTTTATGGGTTGTTTATGTGAAGTTCATGCTTAGAAATACCTTGGTAAGCTTAGAACAATTAGGTTTGATGTTTGGGTTTGGAAATTTCATAGTAATAAGTTGGTCAGAAAGTTGATGAGTACAAATAGTTCTCATATGCCCAAATAGTGCTCATGTGTCTGTCTTAGAAATGTTCTAAGTAGGGTCATGAGTCCAAATAGTTCTCATATGCCAAAACAGTGCTCATATGTCTGAAAATAAGTTAAGTATAAGGTGATGAGTCTGAATAGGGCTCATACGCCTGAAAAATGGGCTTAAAAGTCTAAGTGTGAGCTGAAAAGTCCAAACAGTGCTCATGAGTCCCAACAGTGCTCATATACCTAAGGTGAAAAAGTTTCTAAGTGTAGGCTGGTAAGTCTACATAGTGGTGAAAAGTCCAAACAGTGCTCATGAGTCCCAACAGTACTCATATGCCTAAGGTGAAAAAGTTTCTAAGTGTAGGCTGGTAAGTCTACATAGTGGTGAAAAGTCCAAACAGTGCTCATGAGTCCCAACAGTGCTCATGTGCCTAACACTTAGAATTTTTTTCAGAAATTTTCTGGGAATCTGGATTTCGGGGATTTGACCGAGGTTGACCTAGATCTTATTAATGATGATGTTTCATGCATGATATGATTAATTATGATTGTTCCTTATTATAGATATTGCTATTATTATTATTACTTATAGTATGTGACTTTACGTGGTATGATATTATCGTAACGTAAAGTATGATGTAATAATAAAGTGAAAGAGCAATAAATAAAAGAAGAGGAACATTAATGAAATGTTAATAAGTCTTGCAAGCACATGTGAGGTACACGACTGTGTGTCGTCAGCTTAACTGTGTTGTGGGTTAGCTACCCATTATGCACACAGGGTCAATAAATTGAGATTGGCAGGACCTTTGTAGCGTGCCCCGGTGATTAGGTCGGCCTTGTACACAGTACACATAGCCCTTTCGGGGGATCTAGTTGAACCATTCGGGGGGATACCCATAGCCCTTTCGGGGAATTTAGTTGAACCCTTCGGGGGGATACCCATAGCCCTTTCGAGGGATACAAATGGCCCATCACCCGTTTTTCCATCGCGCACATAGTTGGGGCATTGCATACTGGTCCACATAGACAGTGGAACATAAAGATTAAAAAGTTTACAGACAAGGCATACAGTACAGAGAACAAACAATAATTGTTCATATAGTTAATGCGTGCTCGCATACACAGTACATAGTTGTAATTTATAGAAAAGTTGTATTTTTATATACAAGATATAGAAAGTATTTTATTATGTATAAAACTAGAGCTCACTCAGCAACGCTGACCTTTATACATTTTCAGTTGGCAGGTAATTATTGCTGAGGATGGCACAAGGGTGAAGCTACTCGGCAGAGAAAGGCTGACATACATTCTTAAATGAAAGCACTGTTGTTTTGTAATACAGTTAAACTATTCTTTTGTAACTGATTAATCTCAGGTGTATTGCTTAGCAACAGTGTTATTAACGAAATGAATGGCTTTTGCTTAAATTAATTCCGCTGCATTATTATATGAAATGTATACTAGTATGTATCTATAGTGCTGTGAATGACCAACTGTGAGGTGCCCGGGAACGGGGCCTTACATCTATTAGAACATCTTGAGGAGTTGGCCTAGGATAATAATACATTCTTTGTGTAGGTTTATTTGCAAATTATTCTAGTTTTCTGATTTCATCATTAATTTTTTCTTGATAATTGTCTTTATTTATGGAATCTGAGAATTCTTCAGTTAGGGTATTAATTTTTAGTTTGAAAATTTTTCATTTAGACCTTTTAATTTTTTATCTAATAATTTTGATATCTCAGAATTAGATTTTAATTTAAAATCTTTTATTTCAGGTGGAGGTTGTATAGCCGGGGTGGCTATAATACCTTTCTCTTCTTCTTTATGAGAGAATCTTAAATTTTTTACCTGGGATATTAGTTCGTTTATCCTTTCGTTTATGGAATTTAATTGTTCTCCTAAAACGATTAAACATATGTTTGTATAATTTTGTTGTTTAAACATATTATTTATGTGAGATATCGTCACTGGTAAAGTATTTTCTTCCATTAATTTTTGAAAAGCTTGATAGTATCTAATTTCACTATCTTTTTCTATCTTAAATGGTTGATGAGGAGGAAAAGTGGTTTTTAAAATTTTCCTATTAATATTATACTCTCTCTGTATTACAGAAATCATACTATTTGTATATTTATTTATAAACCACGGAATAAAATGTTTAATTACGTTTTCTTCACTAAGTTCTTTATAAAAAACTTCTTGAAACATATTTGTATCTTGGTCATCAAAATTTTTGAAAAACCAATTTCTAAATAATTTCCATTTTTCTAAATTAAATTCTTCACTAATTATTCTTCTTGCCAATGATCCTTGGCTAAAATTACTTTTTTCTACTTGATTCATTATATCGAAAAATTCATTTCTGACTCAGTTAATTCCGGTTCATTAGGCTTATATACACCTCTTACTATATTATCAGAATTAATTCTTAATTCTTCTACCCTATTCTCCGGTAATTCTTCTCTTATTTGAGAAGTTGAAGCTCTAGACGGACCTCTAACAGTGTATCCTACTGGAGATATATGAAAATTTGATGATCTTGAGGACATAGATCTAGATATTCTGGGTCTAATTTTTATCAAATTGTATCTGAACTGATCCTTCAGATGTTTGAATAATATCAATTGGATTATTATCAATATATTGTTGTTTTGGAGTACAATTATTTAGTATCCAACTATCAGGAAATTCAATTTCTTCCCATTTTATTTTTCTTCTAGTAGTAATATTTGATTTATCAAAATTAGTTTCTATTATTATTGTTTCATTTAATGGTTTATCTAACATTTTACACTGAGGATTTAGTGTAAATAAAGGTTTATAATATATTCTACAACATATACAAATCACTTCAGATCCTGGAATATAATTATATCCATGAGTCTTAACATTTAATGTTAAAGCATCAGTTATATTTACATCAGTTAGTGATAATTGTAGATTCGGGTAAACATTAAAATAAACTGGACCCTGTGATAGGCTAGATTGAACTATCCCTATTAAGGATTGCTTATAATCTAAGGTTCTACCATCTCTTAAAGCTGCTATAAAGCTTTCTGGCAAACCTTCTAAAGTTAAAGGCTTAAATGCAATTTGCACTACTCCTATATGAATAAATTTATATTTATCTTTTTATATTTTGATAATTCTCTATTATTTAGAAGTTTTATCATCATATCCTCTTTATTAAGAGCAATTGTTTCTTCAGTAGTTTTAACTACTTGTTTTAAACCAATTTTTTCAAAAGTTCCAAGCTTATAAACTTGTTTGTAATCTATTTTTGGAATTGTCCATTTATTTAATAATTCGAGATTGTGAGGAATATCATATTCTTCCTCAATATTGTTTTTAACAGTATCTCTATCTTCTATGATATTCATTTTGTTTTTGAATAAATCAATGTTGAACTTTCCCCATAATAAAGTTTATTTACCCTTGCTCTGATACCACAATACATATTATATATATATATATATATATATATATATATATATATATATATTTATATATATTATATGTGTGTGTATATATATATATACACCATGAATTTAATCAAGCACTCAGTCACTAAGCATATATGAACACTTACATATTTAAAATTTACAACATACGTGTTCATCACTTATAAGTGAATCCTATCACCAAAAATATCATCAACTCAACACCAAGCCATCATGTAACCCTTAAATTACATATTACTCCATACATACACATAGAATAATATATGTATACATGCATTGCTACCACCACAAATAATCTGCCATGGCATACATATTTCAACCACATACAACACACACACAATCACACATGCATAATATAATAACACTACACAACCACATACTCAAAAGTCAAATAGCATGCAGAAACAAACATTCACACACAAGACTACACCCACATATTCATACGCATGGAAACATATACACATGGAAGTACCATTCATCAATATACAAAACATACATATACATCTATACACCTGCACAAGAACACGTCCACGCTGCCATAACAATAAAAAAACATTCAATGCATATATACATCATCAGCATACATACAAGCTAAAAAACACACCCACTTCATGATGCACACACACACACACACTAGGAACACACACACGTAACATAATACCCAACCAATAAATCAACCGGATCACCCCACCCTCACACACTCGGTACACCATCAAAACACACACATATCGCAGATTACACACACAATATTCACATGACACATACACATAACACACCTACATACATGCGCACGCTACCTCTCTTCGGTCAACACTTCATCGAGGTCACGTAACACCCCAACCGAAACCCACCATACCTAAACATAAGTATGAATACAAGCAATAGCAGCCACGAACCTTCTGTGAAACGCACACAATGCATCAAAATAGTAACACATGAATGCACGGTTTCGAACGTACACCCAAACGAACCAACCTTACAGCCGAACGTGTAACGAAACCGAAGATCGAACCCTAAAACCGTACATAACAAGACCGATAAAACATGCTAGGAAACCGTACCGTATGATGCCGCTTAGTAGCCTCTCACGGTTGCTCCCCAGTGGTCGAGAACCCGCGGTGGTGGAGAAAGGAGCGACGAAAGGTGCACGGTGGGAAACACACGGTGGTTGAAGACTGTCGTAATGATCAAGAGGTGTAAGGCCCCGTTCCTGAGCACCTCACAGTTGGTCATTCATCGCACTTCAACATATAATTTACATATATCAAGTAAAATAACACAGCGGAATTGAAAAGTAGGACATTCTCATTTCATCATAAAAGCTTTTACAATACATTACATCATTGACTTGAATACAAAATACAAGCTTTCTTTACATTGCCTAACTTTACTATGATTGCTGCGGAAGCATATGAAACCGGGGATTTCTTAAGTAATCCCTTTTATTTGAATCCTCAGCAATCATAGGGTCATATACAGTGACCTTCTAGTATAAAAATATAAAAATTTTCATCATAAAGAAGATTCCTTAGGTAATCCCGTTTATCGAGATTACTCAAGGAATCCTGCACTTGCATGCCACATAATGTGTGGCAGCATTATCAAAAGGAGAATGGCATCCCAAAAGAGCTGAGTAGCCGCCTCGTGTCATCCTCAGCAACACTACCTGTCAACTGTAAACACATAAAAAGTCAGCATTGCTGAGTGAGTTCTAGTTTTATAATAAAACATACTTTCGTTTGTTATAACCGTTCTTACATACATGCGATCATACAACATACGTACACTTAGATAATATTATTATTATCTTCATCATTCGTTCATTAGCTTTCATTCATGTACCATTCATCGTTCTCATTCACGTTCGTACATACATTCTTTACATTCAGTCGTGCGTTCTTTAATTTCATTCATATATTCATTACATTCGTTCGAACGTTCATTACATTCGGTGACATGTATAGTACCCCAAACGTCATACTATACTGCTAGTGCTAGACCTGTGGTGATCAATCACGAATGTTGTGCACAAATGCTGATCCAGTCACCTGGGGTAGGTACCTGCACCATTTATCTTTCCACTTTCATTCTATCGTACGTTAGCCAAGTCTGTTGCAGCACACGGCTGCTCACCTCAGTGGTAATCTCATGATTGCCTGCTAACCGAGTCTGTTGCAACACGAAGTTGCTCACCTCATTATCAATCTCAAAGATTGACCTTGTGTGCATCCTTCGGGGTAGCTAACCCACATCACAGTTGAGCTAACACCTGCCAGGGATGTGTACCTCCATTCATTTGCTTGCAAGCCTTTCTTACATTCATTCGTTCATTCATTAATGCATGCATTCATTCATCATGTTCCTCTTTCATTATCTTCCACTTTACGTTATTTATTACTTTCCATTCATTCATACACAATTCACGCAAAGATACAGAAAGATAAACATACATCGACACAAGGAACACCGGTATTTACATATCATCAGTCATTACCATTATATAAGGCTACATCATACTCATCACACATACATCTTGCATACACATCTCTCCTCATTCACATCAGCCCTATTTGGGCGATTGGACATACTCCAGTCGCATGGCCTCTATGCGACCGAGTCTTGCGATTGGACACTATGCGAATGGGCATACAGTCATGCGAATGGGCTTCCTATCGTACGAATAAACACTATACAAATGGGCTTCTATGTGACTAACCCTCAGTCATACGACTGAACCCCTATGCGAATGGACCTATGCGACTGAACCCTCAATCGCATGGCCTGTCGTGCGACTGAGCTCCAATCGTGCGACTGAGCCTCAATCGTGCGACTAAGCCTCAATCGTACGATTGATCATCATTCGTTCCTCAGTCGTGCGACTGGTCCTTCAGTCGCGTAGCCCTAACTGGGCAGCGACTAGAGTTTATCACGAACAGCAGTCGCGACCTACGGCCCTCAAACTCCTCTAAACTCATTTCCAGCCCAAATTAGCCCTCCTAAACCTCAGGGATTCATACTAGGACATCATACAAGCATGTGAAAGTCCTAAAACATACCTTAAACACATTACCCAAGATTTCACTAAAGTGGGTCAAACATACACTTTTTCAAAAACAGGTTTGAATGTGTTCTAGCCCCTAAATCGTATGAAAACAAGTAAATGAGGGGTTCTAGAACTCATATTATCAAGGAGAAGATGTAGAGCTTCGATTTGACTAGCCACTCGACAAATCTCGAGCCCGAATCACCACTTTCTCTCTTTCTTTCTCTTCTTTCTCTGCTCTCTCTCTCTCTGCTCTTTCTTCCCGACTGAAAATGTGTAAGTGTGGGGGAAGAGAAGAGGGCTACCCCTCTTTTATAGTTATAGCTCAGTCGCCTGAGGTCCAGGCGTCTGGACCTTCAGTCGCATGAACACCATACGACTGGACCTCCAGTCACATGAGTTCCATGCGGTTGAACCTTCAGTCGTGCGATTGAGCTCCAGTCATGCGGTTGAGCTTCAATCGTCCTTCAGTCGTTCGAGCATCATGCGAGTGGACCTCCAGTCGCATGATTTCCATGCGACTGAGCCTCCAGTCGCATGACACTTCAAAAAGTCAAACTTCCGGGTGTTACAAGTCCACCCCCTTATTTGGGTTTCGTCCACGAAACCTGTTATTCCTCGAACAATCATGGGTAATGCTGCCTCATTTCTTCCTCAGTTTCCCACGTTGACTCGGATCCCTTCCTGTGCCGCCACTGTACACGCACAAGAGGAACCACTTTATTTCTCAGCCTCCTCTTCTTTTGATCGATGATCGCCACTGGTTGCTCCACATAGTTGAGCCGTTCGTCTGCCTCAATATCGCCCAGTGGGACGATCATATCCTCATCCGCCAAACACTTCCTCAGATGAGATACGTGGAAGGTCGGGTGAATTCCACTTAAATCATTAGGTAGATCCAACCTATAGGCCACCTCTCCTACTCGAGCAATGATTCGGAAAGGGCCTATATACCGCGGACTCAACTTACCCCGCTTCCGGAACCGAATGATACCCTTCCAAGGTGAGACCTTCAACATAACCCGATCTCCCACCTGGAACTCAATCGGCCTGCGTCATTTGTCAGCATACGACTTCTGTCTGTCTTTAGCTGCCTTCATGTAGGCCTTGATCCTTTCAAGCTTTTCAGTCGTAGCCTCGATCCCTTCGACGCTTCCCAATTCCTTCTGACCAACATCACCCCAACAAACGGGTGTCCTGCATCTCCTACCATATAGCATCTCATAGGGTGGAAAGCCATACTGGCATGATAGCTGTTGTTGTATAAGAATTCAGCTAATGGTAGGTGGTCATCCCAACTTCCCCCGAAGTCAATAACACATGCCCGGAGCATGTCCTCCAAAGTCTGAATGGTCCTTTCCGACTGACCATCAGTTTGAGGGTGATAAGCCGTGCTAATATGTAATCTCGTCCCCATAGCGTCGTGGAATTTCTTCCAGAATTTGATTGTAAACCGGGTGTCATGATCAGACACAATCGACACCGGTACACCATGACGAGTCACAATCTCCTTGATGAAAAGATCGGCCAGCCTTTCGGATGAATATGTCTCGCGCATCGGCAGGAAGTGAGCACTCTTCGTGAGACGGTCAACGATCACCCATATAGCGTCATACCCTTTCGGGGTACGTGGCAGCTTCGTGATGAAATCCATGGTGATGTGCTCCCACTTCCATTCCAGTATATCCAAAGGTTGAATCTTTCCACACGGCTTCTGGTGTTCGGCCTTCACTTGTAGACAAGTAAGGCACTTACTCACATACTCCACCACATCACGCTTCATACCCGGCCACCAATAATCTTTCATCATGTCTTAGTACATCTTGGTAGCACCGGGATGAAAGGAGTATCAAGTCTTGTGGGCTTCATCCATGATCTTTACCCGTAGATCCCCAAAACGAGGAATCCACATACGCCCAAACCGGGTTCTAACACCAATTGTGTTTTCACCCAACTCCGCGACCAGACCTCTCATCCTTTCAGCGTTAAGATGATCTTCTTTTAGTGCCTCATCTTGGAACTCTTTGACTTGTTTCATCACGTCTGAGGTCATAATTAGTTGGTACGCCTTCACCCGAATCGGCTAGGGCCTTTCTTTTCGGCTAAGGGCATCCGCCACCACGTTGGCCTTGCCCGGATGGTAATGGATCTCACAATCATAATCCTTTATAAGCTCCAACCATCGCCTCTGCCTCATATTCAAATCCTTCTGCTTGAAGAAGTAGTTCAAGCTCTTGTGGTCGGTAAAGATGGTGCACTTTGTCCCGTAGAGATAGTGCCTCCAAATCTTCAATGCAAAGACCACGGCTGCTAGCTCCAAGTCATGAGTAGGGTAATTAACCTCATGAACTTTCAACTGCCGAGATGCATAAGCTATAACCTTTCCCCTCTGCATCAACACGCATCCCAATCCCGAATAGGAAGCATCAGAATAAACCACCAGATCTTCACTTCCATCGGGTAATAACAGAACAGGAGCTTGGGTCAACCTCGCCTGCAGTTCTTCAAACGCCTTTTCCTGAGCTTGACCCTATACAAACTTCACATCCTTCCAAGTCAACTTGTTTAGTGGAGAAGCGATCATGGAAAAGTCTTGGATAAACCTTCGGTAGTAGCCCGCCAAACCCAAGAAACTTCAGATCTCAGATGGCGTCTTTGGAGACTTCCATTGCATCACCGCTCCACCTTTGCCGGATAAACCATAATCCCATCCGGATTTACCACGTGACCTAAGAATTGAACTTCACGCAACCAGAATGCGCATTTGGAGAATTTAGCATACAACTTCTCCCTTCTCAACGTCTCCAGAACTTCTCGAATGTGACCGGCATGCTCAGTCTCACTCTTCGAATAAATCAAGATATCATCGATGAATACAATCACTGATTTATCCAACATCGGCCGACACACCCTGTTCATCAGATCCATAAAAGCAGCTGGCGCATTGGTCAAACCAAAAGACATGACAAGGAACTCGTAGTGACCGTAGCGCGTGCGAAAAGCTGTTTTAGGGACATCCTGCTCTTTCACTTTCAGTTGATGGTAGCCCGATCGAAGATCTATCCTTGAAAACCAACTGGCACCCTGAAGTTGATCAAACAAGTCATCGATCCTCGGAAATGGGTATCTGCTCTTTACCGTCAGCTTGTTCAACTCACGGTAATCTATACACATTCTCATGCTACCGTCTTTCTTCTTCACAAACAGGGCCGGAGCACCCTAAGGTGAGATACTCGGTCTAATAAACCCCTTATCTAGCAGCTCTTGTAACTGCTCCATCAACTCTTCATTTCTGTCGGGGCCAATCGATACGGTGCTTTGGCAACAGGTTGAGCACCAGGTACCAGGTCAATATGGAATTTGATCTCTCGGTCAGGTGGCAATCCCGATAAGTCTTCTGGGAACACGTCTGGAAAATCACACACAACCGGGATGTCATACAGTTATGGTGTTGGCGTTTCTACATCCTTTACATAACATAAGAAGGCGCTACATCCACGCCTCATACATTTCCCCGCCACCGCCATGGAGATCACTTTCGGAATTGTAGTAACCCGATCGCCATAAACCGTCACTGAACTACCGTCTGGCGCTGTCAAATAAATCATCTTCTTTCGACACACTATATTCGCCTCGAAGTCCGCCAACCAATCCATCCCATGCACCAAATCAAAACCACCTAAAGTCATCGCAAACGGTCTAACCGGAAATTTATGGCCCTCTAATTCCACATCACAACCCTCTATCACCTCGGAAATTCTGGTAGACTTACCTATCGCAGTTTCTAAATCAAACGGTACATCCACACATCTACTACTAACAGGCAATTTGGCACAGAAAGCAGCAGAAATAAAACTCCTACTGGCACCCGAATCAAATAATACAGAGGCTAAAGTTTGGTTCACCAGAAACGTACCGGACACTACATCAGGGTCCGTCCTAGCCTCTTCCTGCGTCATCGTGAATGCCCTGACGCTTGCCTTCGATCCCTCATTCCCCATCTTCTTCACGCCGGAACTATCAGACCTCGGCTTCTTGCAATCTTTATTCATATGGCCACTTTCCCCACAATTGAAGCACCTCATGCGCTTACACTCTCTAGCCATATGACCAGGCTTTCCACACTTAAAATAAACATTCAGCCCCAGTCGGCAATCCCCACCGTGCTCCCTTCCATATTTTCCACACCTCCTCAGTCCCGTACCCGGTGTGGCCACACGATGATCGTCCACCCGGACCTTCTTGTTGCTCGTCGAAGCATCACCCCGACCAAACCTCTTCCCGTTCCAATTCCGATCACCACCCTTCCGATTAACATCAGCCACCACCACCACTACCTGTTCATCATACAGCCTCCCCGCCAAGTCCACCGCCAACCTAAAGGTGGTTGGTCGGGCGGCGATCATGTGCCTGCGAATATCCGCCGACAAACTCTGAATATACCTCTTGATCTTTCGCGTCAGAGGAGTCACTTGATCCAGCACCAGACGTGCCATTTCGTTGAATTTCATGGTGTACTGTTGGTGGGTCATCGTCCCCGCCTCCAACTGCAGGAACTCTCTCTCAACTTTATCCATTTCCCGATGAGGACAGAACTCCTCGATCACCAACCTTTTCAGTTCGGACCACTTCATCTTCCCAATGGCCCTGCTAGCTCAGCTTGGACCACATTATCCCACCAGCATAGAGCCGAATCCGTAAAAGAATGGGTAGCGAACTTCACTTTTTGGTCCTCCCGGCATTCGCTAATATCGAGGACACCCTCCATCTCTCTCACCCACCGATGAGCAGCAGCAGCATTACCATTACCATCAAAAGTAGGGGGCTTGCATCTCATAAATGCCCCATAATTACAGCCTCGTGCTGTTTCATGCACAGGCTCCTCCTCCTCTTCCTCTTCTTCATCAGAAAGAACCGTTTCCGGCCCTGATTGCTCCTCTCTTCCTGAGGACCTGTTCCTCTCTTTTCTTTCACCTTCCCTGACAGCCTTAATCACCTCGGTCACCACAGTCAGTAAGATTGTCTGCATGACCTGATGCACCTCTTCGACTACTGCCTCTTTTACCGAGGCTCTCAGATTGGCGCTTTCGTCTACACCCTCCTGATGAGGGGTCTCGGTTTCCTCATGAACCACTTTCTCTACCCTAGGTCTTCCCCTTGTGGCCCGTGGTTTAGTGCCACGTCCGCCGCCACCTCCACCCTGGGAAGCTTTGGAAGATCTACCCCAGCTATTCTCTATCACACTGAAAGATTCAAACACCAACAGGGTCATTCAAGGAAATAGCTCAGTTTATGTCAAGTACAGTAAGTTCCTAATTACAGTGGCCAGTTGTGATTAGCCTCTTACTTTACTCTTCGTACCCCGAGCATTACCTGTCCTGACTATATTAGTATCTAGTTCTAACAGTGACACATTCATCACATAACATGCGCACGTAATACTAATTAACTATAAGAAAAGACCTGATGGCACGCAACTACTCAGATGGCATTCCTTCCTTTTCTGTCCCATTTTCAGTTTAAGTTTAGGTTTATTTTGAAAATTTACCCATTTCGCTTAAACTTTGGCTCTGATACCAACTTGTAAGGCCCCGTTCCCAAGCAAATCACAGTTGGTCATTCATCGCACTTCAACATATAATTTACATATATCAAGTAAAATAACGCAGCGGAATTGAAAAGTAGGACATTCTTATTTCATCATAAAAGCTTTTACAATACATTACATCATTGACTTGAATACAAAATACAAACTTTCTTTACATTGCCTAACTTTACTATGATTGCTGCGAAAGCATATGAAACCGGGGATTTCTTAAGTAATCCCTTTTATTTGAATCTTTAGCAATCATAGGGTCATATACAGTGACCTCTAGTATAGAAATATAAATATTTTCATCATAAAGAAGATTCCTTAGGTAATCCTGTTTATCGAGATTACTCAAGGAATCTCTCCTCATTCACATCAGCCCTATTTGGGTGATTGAACATACTCCAGTCGCATGGCCTCCATGCGACTGAGTCATGCGATTGGACACTATGCGAATGGGCATACAGTCGTGCGAATGGGCTTCCTATGGTACGAATAAACACTATACGAATGGGCTTCTATGCGACTAACCCTCAGTCGTACGACTGAACCACTATGCGAATGGACCTATGCGACTGAACCCTCAATCGCATGGCCTGTCGTGCGACTGAGCTCCAATCGTGCGACTGAGCCTCAATCGTGCGACTGAGCCTCAATCGTACGATTGATCATCAGTCGTTCCTCAGTCGTTCCTCAGTCGTGTGACTGGTCCTTCAGTCGCCTAGCCCTAACTGGGTAGCGACTGGAGTTCATCACGAACAGCAGCCGCGACCTACGGCCTTCAAACTCCTCTAAACTCATTTCCAGCCCAAATTAGCCCTCCTAAACCTCAGGGATTCATACTAGGACATCATACAAGCATGTGAAAACGTACCTTAAACACATTACCCAAGATTTCACTCAAGTGGGTCAAACATACACTTTTTCAAAAACGGGTTTGAATGTGTTCCAGCCCCAAAATCGTATGAAAACAAGTAAATGAGGGGTTCTAGAACTCACAATCAAGGAGAAGATGAAGAGCTTCGATTTGACTAGCCACTCGACAAATCTCAAGCCCGAATCTCCACTTTCTCTCTTTCTTTCTCTCTCTTTCTCTGCTCTTTCTTCCCGACTGAAAATGTGTAAGTGTGGGGGAAGTGAAGAGGGCTGCCCCTCTTTAATAGTTACAGCTCAGTCTCCTGAGGTCCTGGCGACTGGACCTTCAGTCACATGAACACCATGCGACTGGACCTCCAGTCGTGTGAGTTCCATACGGTTGAACCTTCAGTCGTGCGATTGAGCTCCAGTCGTGCGGTTGAGCTTCAATCGTCCTTCAGTCGTTCGAGCATCATGCGAGTGGACCTCCAGTCGCATGATTTCCATGCGACTGAGCCTCCATTCGCATGACACTTCAAAAAGTCAAACTTCCGGGTGTTACAAGAGGTTACGGTTTTTGAATGATGGTGATACGATGAAGAAGGGAGGAGTCGGTTATGGTGCACGGTGGTTTTAAATCCAAAGTTGTATGTTGTCACATTTAGCCCTTTATTTTAACATAAATTGCATTTTGGATTAATTAAATTCCATTCTATTTAGGATTTATTCTTAATAATATTTAGAATAACTTGTAATTATCATTTAATAATAACTTAATTAA
Source organism: Flaveria linearis (assembly GCA_024085815.1). NCBI lineage: Eukaryota > Viridiplantae > Streptophyta > Magnoliopsida > Asterales > Asteraceae > Flaveria > Flaveria linearis. The sequence continues at coordinate 36,239,492 of CM044009.1, read as the reverse complement.
ATATAAAGTAACGGGGAGAGGTTAAATAACGGAACGATATTAACCTGAAAAACTCAGTTTGTCACATCATCTCCTTGTTGAAGGAATTTGCGTCCCAAAAATTAGGACATTCGGTTTACGAACAATATCAGATTTAACAGCCACAAATAGAGGAGTTTTCATAAGTTTACGCTTGATAAGGTTTCTTGAATTTCTGAAACAAATCCGACACAAAAGAATGTAAGGTTTACGAGAGTTATGACATCATCCCATTGTTGAAGGGAATTTCTTCTTGAAATTTAAAGAAAAGATATCGCATGAAGGGTCCATTAAGAAGTAGATGCCTGATCTTTGAACAGTTGTGGATACTTCTTTTCATTTGATCATCGCGTTCCCAGGTAAACTCTGGTCCATGCTTTGAGTTCCACCTAACGTGTACAATGAGAATCTTATATGCTTTAGGGTTTTGAATTCTCAATCCATTATCTTGACTGGTTCCTCAATGAAACGAAGCTGTTCATCAATTTCCAGATCCTCTAATGGAACGGCGAGTGATTCATCGACTACACACTTCTTCAAGTTTGAAACATGGAACACGTTATGAACACCATCGAGTCTCGCAGGTAAGTCTAGCTAATAAACTACTGGACCAATCCTTTTGACAATCTCAAATGGTCCTACGTATCTAGGGTTTAGCTTTCCACGCTTTCCAAAGTGTATTACACCCTTCCAAGGTGAAACCTTTAATAACACCTTGTTACCAACTTGAAATTCAAAAGGCTTTCTCCTATGATCTACATAGCTTTTCTGACGATCACGAGCTGTCGCCATAGGGTTACTAATCTGAACAATCTTCTTTGTAGTTTCATGAATAAGCTCAGGGCTAGTTAGTTGACTATCACCAACTTCAGTCCAGCAGAGAGGTGATCTACACTTTCTGCCATAAAGTGCCTCAAATGGTGCGGCTTTGATGCTCGTATGATAACTGTTATTGTAAGAGAATTCAACCAAAGGCAATTGGGTTCCCGTAACTATTCCCAAATTCAATGACACATGCCCTAAGCATATCTTCCAGGGTTTGAATCATGTGTTCAGCTTGACCATCTATCTGTGGATGATAAGTCGTGCCCATATCCAGACGTGTGTCTAATGACTTTTGCAATGACTTCCAGAAGTGCGAAGTGAATCGCACATCACGATCAGAGATGATCAAGAGTGGCACACCATGATGTGACATAATTTCCTTCAAATAAATCTGTGCTAGTTTATCCATTTTGTAAGTCTCACGAATGGCCAAGAAATGTGTCGACTTGGCCAAACGATCCACTATCACCCAAATAGTATCATTTCCAGTATGCGAACGTGGTAAACTTGTAACGAAATCATGAAAATATTCTCCCATTTCCACACTAAAATCTCTGGCTGCTGAAGCAAACCTGACGGTTTCTGGTACTCCGCGTTGACCTTAGAGCAAGTCAAACACTTTGACATGTTAGTGGCAATTTCAGCTTTCATGTTAGGCCACTAGTAAATGAACTTCAGATCTTGGTATATCTTGTCAGATCCAGGATGTACTAAATAACGAGACTTGAGAGCCTCATCCATGACCAATTCTTGTAGATTCTCGAACATTGGAACCCATACCCGATCTTCATCATAACGAAGACCATCTGTCTTCTCGTGAAATTGTTTCTCAGCTCCTCTGAGAGATTCTGACTTGATGTTCTGCTCCTACAACGCCTCAGCCTGGGCATTCTTAATTTGTAACGGTAGGTCTAAATGGGTAGTTAGTTGTAATGCACGGACACGACGAGGCTTTAGGGTTTCCTTGCGGCTAAGGGCATCGGCTTCCACGTTATCGTTTCCTGGATGATGCTATATGGCACAATCGTAATTGTATAGTAACTCTATCCATCATCGCTATCTCATGCTTAGTTCCCTCTGTTCATAAATGTGTTGAAGACTCTTATGATCAGTGAATATCGTGCACTTGGTTCCATAAAGGTAATGTCTCCAGATCTTGAGTGCGAATACTACAGCTCCCAACTCTAAGTCGTGAGTTGTATAATTTTTTTCATGTACCTTAAGCTTTCTTGATGCATAAGCTATCACTTTCTCACGTTACATCAACACGCAACCCAAACCCTGGATTGATGCGTCGCCATACACCACAAAGTCGTCTGTTCCTTCAGGTAACGCCAAGATCGATGCACTACACATTTTATCTTTAAGTGCTTAAAAGGCCGCTTCTTCCTTGCTACCCCACGTGTAGATGGTTCCCTTCTGAGTTAGGGAAGTCAAGGGTTGTGGTAGTTTGGAGAATCCTTCTATGAAACACCGATAGTAACCCGCTAATCCAAGAAATTGGCGCACCTTAGTAGGCGTCATTGGTGTCGGCCAGTTTTTGATTGCCTCGATCTTAGACGGATAAACGTGGATTCCATTCTCATTAACCGCATGCCCTAGGAGTTGTACTTCTTTCATCCAAAAGTTACATTTAGAAAACTTGGCATATAGCTGTTCGGTTCTCGGAAGCTCCAGAATATTCCTTAAGTGTTCTTCATGTTCCTCCCTATTCTTGGAATAAATGAGTATGTCATCAATAAAGACGATGACAAACTTGACTAAATAGGGTTTCAAACACGTTTCATAAGGTCTATAAAGACTGCAGGAGCGTTTGTCAAAATAAATGGCATGACTACGAACTCAAAGTGCCCATATCGAGTTCTGAAAGCAATCTAGGATATGTCTTCTTCTTAAACCCTAAGCTGATGATATCCAGACCTCAGATCAATCTTCGAATAGTAATTCGATCTTTGCAGTTGGTCAAATAGGTTGTCGATACATGGAAGACGGTATCGCTTCTTTATAGTAAGCTTGTTCAACCCTCGGTAATCAATGCACATCCGAAAGGTTCCATCTTTCTTCTTCACGAATAACACCGGTGCTCCCCAAGGTGAAGAACTTAGACGTATGAAACCCTTGTCTAATAGTTCCTGCAACTGTTTTGATAAATCCTATAGTTCGTTCGGTGCCAAACAGTACGACACCCGAGTGATAAGGGCGGCTCCCGAGGTCAACTTGATTTGAAACTCTACTTGCCTATGTGGAGGAAGGTCAGGCAAGTTCTCGGGGAATACCTCAGGAAAATCTTTAACAATCGAAATATCTTCAAGGCGGTAACTAGGGCTAGGATCGCTGAGTGCCTTTTCCTTAAACACTTCTGAGCCTTCATGTAAAAGATGATGCTGACCACAGCACCACCTCTTGTCGCCTTCCACCTTGAGTATCTCTCCATTAGGCAAAGGTAACCAAATGACTTTCTCATGACAAATGATTTCGGCTTTGGTTCCTGGACAACCAATCCATGCTGACTACGACATCGAAGCAACCAAGCGTAATAAATAGAAGATCAATATCGAAATCATGCCCAGACAGACTTATCTTACAACCTCGGTATATATGAGAAGACTCTATGTTAGCTATTTCTACCGTATAGTTCGTGTCTAGGGCTATAGAGTTAACATATAGTAAATGACTAAACTTATGCGAAATGAAACTCCAACCAGCACCAGAATCAAATAACACAGATGCATAACAACCATTTCCACTGTTTCTATTCTTCTTATGCCTTGAACAGTCTCCTTTAGGATGCCCAGGTTGTCTGGACTCATAACATCCTTTCTATAGTCCTTCCGGTTGAGAAGACTTGGCCAGGATGTTCAAGCGGAAGTCCTTGAATGTATGGCCAAATTTCCGTAGAGCACTGTTAGATATTCTTATTTCATAGCCCGTGGCGATGATAGTTGCACTTGTTTCTTATAATGGAACGCAGAGATGTAATAGTCGGGGTTGTCGTAAGACACTTTGTTAACTGAACTTACGCCAAACGTAGTCAACCAGGAAATCTAATTTGAATCTCACCACCAAGGGAGAAACGAAAGTAACTTACACTCAACTTGATAAATACCAAATGAAACAAATGTTGGAACGTTTAAACGGTCAAGACTCTAAGTATTAAGGTTAACCAAATGAACAAAGAGTACATACGTATAGAGTATCAGTACTCTAATATAACTTTTATGAAGATTACGCACTTATCAATTAAATTGTATTCGATAATAAAATGCCAGAACAAGCAGCGTCTCGTAAGGACTGGAACTATTGTCATAATACAAATACCATTAAGGCTCTAGATAGATGAAAACTTTCATACAAATAGAGATAGAGGATTACTTCCATATCAGTAGTGAAGTTTTACATGGATTAAGACTCTCGTGTCCTCAAAGTAAAGGAACGAAAATTTTTACTGACTATGACCGTTATCACCCGACAGAGTTCGCCAGACTTCTCATGCACGACAAATTACAATTACGTGTGCACCCGTGATAGTAATTTGCTTGGCATGGTCACCCTGGTTCCTCCCATCCGAGTTAACATACCTTGTCAAGTACAGAGTGTTATCAATGATAAAGGTATCAAAGATATAGTTATTAAACTAAGGGTCAATTAACTAATGTTGTATAAATGATTCGGTTAAGAAAACATTCACTTGGGCAAGAAACCATCAATGTACTCAGGTCAGATGGATAAGATAGCATTATCGTAAGTAAACCCTAATAAGTTGTCTCCCAATGTCTACGGTAGTCACCAGTGTAGATATTTCCAGCTCCACAGGGTAGACGAGAAGTTATAACGTAGGTAAAGAAAGTATGTCATAAGTATCTCTCGTTTGAAAAAGCATTTAACAGGAGACAGGACATGCTCCCGAAGAACCATCCAAGTCCAGTACCAAGGATATTGTATCCAATTATGAGGGGTTTAATGTAAAAGGTAAGGTACAGGTAATTCATAAGTAATCTTCTTGTGACTCACAGTAATTTGGAGTCACCCGCACTAAGGAACAGGTAGTAATAACGGAGAATCAGGGCGAACTAGCCTTTTCCCGCTTAGACATAACATAAGAAGATAAAGACACCATCCCTGTAGTTAAACTTGTGACACCCCAACCTTGATGGCGGAAACGTCGAGGTGTGAGAGTTAAGATCGTTCACAGCCACATAACGCTATTATTAAATCCAAATACATTAATCATAAGTTTCAGATTGCAATGTTACAAGCATAAGTCTCAACCAAGGATAACATCATGTATAAAAGTTAAATGTGACAAGTTCATCCATTTATTTCTCTAGGTCCAATCCTAGATGTGATAAGCTTTCAAGAGTAGTAATCATACTTGAGTATCTCCTGAAACATGTTTAAAATAAAAGGTCAACAATAATGTTGGTGAGATTTCCATAGTTTTCAATACAAAAGTATATAAAAGATGGCAATTCATGTTGTAAGTTAGAGAACAAAGTAACTAGGGATGTAAGACATAATGCACAATCAAACCTTGACAGATTTTTACAAGTTTCAAACGTTTACAAGTATATACGATTAGCTAAGTGTACTTGGATTAACCAAGCAGGCTTTTCAGGCCCATAGATTATGACATCGCCAGGCTAGAAATAGTTAATGATTGTACATATAATCGACATTACATGGTAGCTACAAAGATCAACTGTCACACCCCAACCTTGACGGCGGAAACGTCGAGGTGTGAGGATTAAGATTGTTCACAGCCACATAACGCTATGTTAAAGTATGAAATGCCATTAATCAATTGTTTTCAATCACCACATACATCAATGTCTCAAAATGAATCAAACAAAAACAAGAATTCAATCGTCTTTATTAAGCCTAGGTCCATGATCTAGGTTTATGCATTCCTTCAATCATTGCTAAGCTTGCACATTACCTGAAACATGTTGAAAATAAAGTCAACTAACTAGTTGGTGAATTCTCATGGTTTTAAATACAATAAGTATACAAAATGTGGCAATTCTAGTCAATGGTCACAAGATAGCAAGTATATAGAACATGCATAGTTACAATCAAGCCTCGACTGAATAATGTGAATAAGCATGATTAGCTAAGTGTATTTGGTTCCCTAGTGCACAAGCATACGGCTCCTAGGAGTCGGCAATACATCGACTTTAGCACCAAATAGGCTTGTCAGGCCCAAAGATCTAAGACTTCGCTAGGCTAGCAATAGTTAATGATTGCACACGTATGTCACATCTCATATAATACTAAACATATCCAAACAACCACGACTATGTAAGAATTGCACGTGTGAAATAAGTATCAAAACGTGTATGTGTAAGTTTGTATAAGCAACATGTTTCACCCCGAAAGATGTGAAATAATCGTAAAGCGGGGCATAAGAACTCACATGTTTAATAAAGTAGACTTGTAGATGAAATAAGAATAGCCACGAATAAGAATTCCAACACAAACGTCACAACGCACCTAAACGAAATAAAGTAGCGCGTTATAATTTGTTTGATGATTAATTGTAGATCTAATATGATTTAATAATTATTCGTATTTATTACATGTTAATAACGTGATCGGTTAAATGGAACGAATGGATTATACTTGATATAATCAATTGTTAGCGCGTAAAAGAAATAATAAATAAAACTTGATTAAATTGTACGTTAAACCGATTTTTAAGGTTTGTATATAATAATTATAATGAGTGATTTAGCTATTACAAGGGACTATATACAAATATATATATATTTATAAGTATAAGTAATCAAACAATTTAATTGTTTGAATATATATATAAATATATACACTAAACAATTACAATATTGTGTATAATAATCATAATAGGTGAAAGAAAAATATAAATATATATATATATATAGGTATAAATAACTAAACAATTTAATTGTTTGCATGGATATATAAATATACATACTAAACAATTTTAATATCATATTAAGTGATTTAGTTATTAAAATACCTATATAGGTATAAGTACTAAACAATTTAATTATTTAAAATATATGTATACATATACAAGTATTTCTTTTAAAACTAAAATTAGGTATTTATAAATACAAATGTATTTTATAAAAATAAATTTAGTCACAATTTAATTAAACAAAAATAGGAAAATAAATCTGCATTTTATAAAAATTAATTTTAGAAATTTTCAGAATTTAAAAAAAATTTAATAATTAAAAAGAAACGAATAAAAGAAAAAAAATTGCAAAAGAAAAGAAAAGAAGGAAAGGGGGGGGCTGCCCGGGGTCGAACCCGGGGCTCCCCTGAACTCATGGGGCGCGGGAACCAGTGAACCAGGGCCAATGCCTTGATCTCACTTGGTTTGTTTTACTTTTAAACCCAAACTCCAATGTTTCTCCTTTCTCTAATGAACCCTAGGTTCAACAGATTCGAAATTGACCTCCGATTCGATGTTAAACACCCGAATCATCATGGGGCTTTTGATCCTTGGATCAAAACGAGTGGAAAACATGTTTCAATTACCTGTTTTGATGGGGTTTCGAGTGATGTCGAGTTCGATTAGGTTCGGGTGTTCTTGAGGTTGGGGTTTTCTGATCGAGAAGGTTTAGGGTGAAATTGTGTATTCAGTGAGGTTAGGAACTTCAAAATGAATCGAACACCCCTAATTTGTAGACTTGATTTCATGATTTCGGGTATGACCCGTTTGATTTTGAAATCGCGTTCAAATTTACCAAATCAATCGATTATGAGCTGTAAATTTGAAATGGTGATTGATTAATTGATTGATTATAGCCGCGTATCATGATTTAGGTGATTAATTTGATTGAAATGCAGATTTAGGCAAGTTTTGATCGTGGTGTTTGATTCGGTTGGTTAGAGGTTCGATTGGGAAAGGTTAACGAGCGGGAACCTCAATTTCGAGTGGGTTTGGGTTCGAAACCCATAGTCGAAGGGGTTAGGCCGTTTAATTGGGTCAAATCACGCTTGAAATGGGGTTTTTGGAACTCGCCGGAGCTCGGCCGGAGCTCCGGCCGATTGTCACCGGAAAACGGGGGGGGTGGTTTGGGAAATTTACACAAATAGTCCCTGGTCTTTCAAATTGTGTTATTTTATGGAATAAACTTCCATTTAAAGTTTTTAAATTGACAGAATAACCCCTGCATTTTAATTATTATTATTGTTATTATTATTATTATTATATTATTATTATTATTATTATTATTATTATTATTATTATTATTATTATTATTATTACTTTCATTATTATTATTATTATTATTATTATTATTATTATTATTATTATTATTATTTATTATTATTATATTTGTTAGTATTATTATATATAAAATAAAATAAAATTTACTAAGGATGCTATAATTGGCATAAATAAAATGAACAAAAATACAGGATGTTACAGTCTCCCCAACTTAAAAGAATTTCGTCCCGAAATTAAGAATCAAAAAGGGTTACAAGAATAAGTAAGGGTAAGTCTTCTTCATATGTTCTTCACGCTCCCAAGTGAATTCCGCTCCTCGTTTATTCTCCCATCGAACCTTTACTATTGGGGTCGTAGAGGTCCTAGTCTTCTTCATAATGCGATCCATGATTTCGACGGGTTTTTCAACGAAGTGTAGTGACTCGCCGATCTGAATGTCTTCCAATGGCACATGCAAGTTATCGTCGGCCAGACACTTCCTCAGATTCGAGACGTGGAAGACAGGGTGAATTCCACTAAGGTCGGAGGGTAGTTCTAGTTTGTAGGCCACTTTCCCGATCCTTTTCAGAACCTTGAAAGGCCCTACAAACCTTGGGGCTAACTTGCCCTTCCTTCCAAAGCGAACCACACCCTTCCACGGTGAGACCTTGAGAAGGACCATCTCCCCAACTTGGAATTCCAGTGGCTTTCGACGTTTATCAGCGTAGCTTTTCTGTCGACTCCTTGCCACTTCCAAGTTCTTGCGGATGATAGCGACTTTATCGGTCGTCTCTTGTATGAGCTCGGGACCGGTAATAAGATTCTCGCCAACGTCGGTCCAGCAGATTGGTGAACGACACTTACAACCGTAAAGTGCTTCGAACGGTGCCATTTGGATGCTTGTGTGGTAACTGTTGTTGTAGGAGAATTCTGCGAGCGGTAGGTGCATATCCCAGTCGCCCCCAAAATCAAGGACACAGAGACGTAACAGGTCTTCCAGGGTTTGGATCGTCCGCTCGGTTTGGCCATCGGTTTGGGGATGGTAAGCCGTGCTTAAATCCAATTGGGTACCCAGAAGTTCTTGCATAGTAGACCAAAAGTGAGAAGTGAATCGAGCGTCTCGGTCGGATATAATGTGAAGAGGCACACCATGACGGCTTACGATCTCGTCGATGTAAATCCGGGCTAACCTTGATGTCTTATATGTGTCACGTATGGGTATGAAATGTGCCGACTTAGTCAATCGGTCGACGATTACCCATATACTATCATGCCCGCGAGATGTCCGAGGTAACTTGGTTATGAAATCCATGGATATATGTTCCCACTTCCACATGGGAATTTCGGGTTGTTCGAGTAATCCACTTGGACGTTGATGCTCCGCTTTAACCTTTGTGCATGTAAGGCACTTAGCAACATAGGTTGCTATGTCTCGTTTCATTCCGGGCCACCAATATTGACTCCGCAAGTCCATGTACATCTTATCGGAGCCCGGGTGAATAGAATAACGAGTCCGATGTGCTTCGTTCATGATAGAAGCCCGAAGGTTATTGCGTTTGGGGATCCAGATTCGGTTTGCGAAATACATTAGCCCATTGGCTCTTGTTTCTAATTGGGCTAAGAGATTTGGTTCGAGCTCTTCCTTCATACTCCCTTCGGTTTGCACCGCTTGCTGTGCTTCTCGAATACTCGCCTCGATGTCACAATCGATCCTTAAGTTCTGCAATAACACCGTAGCATTGTTGACATCGAGTCGGACTTCAGTTTCAAACTCTCCCAATGTATCGAACCATTGGCGTCGGTCGCGAATCTCTTGAACGGAAACCATCTTTTGATGCGTCTTTCGACTCAATGCATCGGCTACGACATTTGCCTTGCCGGGATGGTAGCGGATATCACAATCGTAGTCGCTAATTAGTTCCACCCAACGACGTTGTCTCATATTGAGGTCCTTCTGATTGAAAACGTGTTGGAGGCTCTTGTGGTCCGTGTAGACTATACATTGCGTGCCGTATAGATAGTGTCTCCAGATTTTCAAAGCAAAGACCACCGCTCCGAGCTCGAGATCGTGCGTCGTATAATTTACTTCGTGAACCTTCAATTGTCTCGAGGCATATGCGATGACCTTTCCCCGTTGCATGAGAACACAACCAAGGCCTTGTTTCGACGCATCGCAGTATACCGTGAAGTCGTCATTCCCATCCGGTAGCGTCAGAATAGGGGCATTGCACAGCTTGTGCTTCAATATCTCAAACGCCTCTTCTTGCTCGGCTTTCCACTCGAAAGGCTTGTTCTTCTGAGTCAAGGACGTGAGTGGCTTTGCGATTTTTGAGAAGTTGGCAATAAATCGCCGGTAATACCCGGCTAGGCCAAGAAACGATCGTACTTCCGTCGGAGTTGTGGGAGCACTCCAACTCTTTACGGCTTCGACCTTCGCAGGGTCGACGTGAATTCCTTGACTATTCACAACGTGCCCTAAGAACTGTACTTCTTCAAGCCAAAACTCACATTTCGAGAATTTCGCGTACAGTTGTTCCTTCTTCAACAGTTCGAGGATTTGACGGAGATGAAGTTCATGATCGGAGCGAGACTTGGAATAAATAAGAATGTCGTCAATGAAAACGATGACGAACTTGTCTAGGTATGGCTTGCACACCCGATTCATAAGATCCATGAAGACCGCTGGAGCATTGGTTAAGCCGAAAGGCATAACCATGAACTCGTAATGCCCATACCGGGTGCGGAATGCAGTCTTTGGGATATCGTCGTCGTGGACTCGCAGTTGATGATAACCCGAACGCAAGTCGATTTTTGAAAAGATTGCAGCTCCTTGAAGTTGGTCGAAAAGGTCGTCGATACGTGGAAGAGGATACCGGTTCTTGATGGTCAGCTTGTTGAGCTCCCGGTAATCGATACACATGCGGAAAGACCCATCTTTCTTCTTCACAAATAAGACAGGTGCACCCCAAGGAGAAGAACTAGGGCGGATAAACCCCTTCTCGGATAATTCCTGGAGTTGGCTAGAGAGTTCTTGCATTTCCGATGGTGCGAGTCGGTAAGGTGATTTAGCCGCGGGGCTTGCTCCCGGAATCAAGTCGATTTTAAATTCTACTTCGCGTACGGGAGGTAACCCGCTAAGATCATCGGGAAAGACCTCAGGGAATTCTCGTACAACTGGAACATCTTTGAGTTCCTTCTCCTTGGCTTTGGAGTTGACTACATATGCCAAGAATGCCGGATAACTCTTACTTAGGCACTTCTGAGCCTTAGTACATGACATAAGCTTGAGTCCCTTGGAGGACCGTTCACCGAACACCTTCATCGTGTCCCGGAGGGTAAGGGCATGCGAATGCACTTCTCGAAACAAATGATCTCGGCATGGTTCTTAGATAACCAATCCATGCCAATAATGACGTCGAAACTCCCGAGTTTCATAGGAATAAGGTCGATAAGAAACTTATGGTCATCGAGACACAATAGACAATCGCGGATAACCACGTCGACGGTGATGGGTTCTCCATCAGCAACTTCGACGGTGAGAGGTCTCTCTAGATTTGAGCGAGGTTTAGAAAGTGTCGGCTCGAACTCTAAGGAAACGAAACTTCTATCGGCGCCCGAATCAAATAATACGTATGCATAGGTGTCATTAATAAGAAACATACCTGTATAGGTTTTAAAGGCACTTAAGGACACAAGTAAGGAATTTTAAGAGAAATTCTACAGGGATAGGGTTGCAATTTTTACGTACCGTTCACCACTTCGTTGTTCGCCTGGGCTTGGTTCGCGTTGATGTTGAAAGCACGTCCACGAGCTTGTGGAACATTGCCCACAAGACGAGGGCACTGGGGTCGGTAGTGACCTGGTTCTCCACAGTTGTAGCAAACCCGATTTGTTTCCGTCACTGCGTTCCCTAATGCTCGGCGACACGTTGCCACAAGGTGCCCGTACTTGCCACATAGTGTGCAGATGCGACATGGAACATTGCCCGGGTGGTGATACCTACACGTGTTACACATAGGTAGAGGGCCCGCATAAGCCCTTGCCACGGGTACTTGTGCTGCTGGAGTAGCCTCGGTAGTACACTGTCTTTGGGGCGGTTTAGGAGCAGCCACGGCGTAGTTCCGTGCCGGTACAAACTTCCGTTTCTTGTTATCAGGCTTGACCTCCTTAACCTCCTCGGGGGTCGTCTTCTCAGTCTTCTTAGCACCCTTTGCAGACATGGTGCCCGCTCGGATGTGGTTCTCCGTCAATTGGGCAGTGATGGTGATAGCTTCTTCCAGAGTTGCGGGTCGGCTACCCACAACGGCATCCTGAATTTGAGGCGGCACACCCTTAATAAATTTTTCCACGTTTCGGGAAACAGTATCCACCATGTGTGGCAGCAGTATGCTTAGTTCATGATGACGGGTAGAATACGCCAGATGGTTCCCGCCATCCTGTTTCAAATTCCAGAATTCCTCCTCCAGTTTCTGGATTTCACTCCTCGGGCAAAACTTGGCTATGGCTATGTTTTTGAATTCCTCCCAAGTTAAAGCCAAGATTGCATCGGGGCCACGGTTCCTCTTTTCACTGTTCCACCATGTTAAGGCCCGTTGTTGAAGCATACTGGTGGCATACCTCACTTTGAGTGCTTCGGGGCACTCACAGTTGACGAAGGTGTTCTCCATCCCTTCAAACCACTCTAAGAGACCGGTGGCACCTTCCTTGCCACTATAACTGGGAGGCTTACATGAACTGAAATGCTTGAAGGTGCAAGACTGGGTGTTACGCCGTTGGTTTGCACTATTCTCCCCTTGACCATTGCTATTGTTCGTGACGTTTGCGATCATAGTGCTGCTGAGTTCAGCCACCATGGTCGGGATGACCGCAGCCATTTGCCGAGCAATCATGGCAGCAAGCTTACGGCCGGATCTTCCTCGGTTTCCGTGAAAACGAGACATGCTGGAAAAATACAAATTGGGTTAGGATCGGTTAAAGGATAATATGGGTAGGCAATTAAGGTAAGGATCATGAATTATACGGAATGATTCCATTTGGTGACGCATCACCATTTGGAAACGTTGACACGTCAAGATGAATTGACCCATCCACCTCAGAAACTCGTGTATGTTGGTCATAGTTTATCACTCATCCCGGAAATCCCCAGGTAGCGTAACGGTTCCCTCAATGAGATTTATACGTATACGCTTGCCTTAGCCCGAGGGCCTTTTGCCAGAAAATCCAGAATACAGGTGTCTATGTACCACACAAGTTCTTTGGTTTATGAAATCAAAAATCTTGATGGGATATTTACAAGATTAGACATAAAGTCTAAAGAATTCCTATCAATAGATTCTACTTGGAGACGAGAATAAGTTTAAGAAATAGTAACTGTCGGGGAGAATTAACGTTTAAGATAAGTCTAGGGGAGACGGGTAACAATGTGTAATCATGTAGAAAGGCACTTATGCTAAGGCATCACATTGCACATAATAAGGCATAGCGTTAGGCAGCATGCAAACAATAAGTATGTATTCATAGGAATACTATTCTATAAGGATCATGCATAAACTATAGCCTAGGTCGCCATTTCTAATAACCTAAATCCCTATAGTTATGGGCTCTGATACCAATCTGTCACACCCCAACCTTGACGGCGGAAACGTCGAGGTGTGAGGATTAAGATTGTTCACAGCCACATAACGCTATGTTAAAGTATGAAATGCCATTAATCAATTGTTTTCAATCACCACATACATCAATGTCTCAAAATGAATCAAACAAAAACAAGAATTCAATCGTCTTTATTAAGCCTAGGTCCATGATCTAGGTTTATGCATTCCTTCAATCATTGCTAAGCTTGCACATTACCTGAAACATGTTGAAAATAAAGTCAACTAACTAGTTGGTGAATTCTCATGGTTTTAAATACAATAAGTATACAAAATGTGGCAATTCTAGTCAATGGTCACAAGATAGCAAGTATATAGAACATGCATAGTTACAATCAAGCCTCGACTGAATAATGTGAATAAGCATGATTAGCTAAGTGTATTTGGTTCCCTAGTGCACAAGCATACGGCTCCTAGGAGTCGGCAATACATCGACTTTAGCACCAAATAGGCTTGTCAGGCCCAAAGATCTAAGACTTCGCTAGGCTAGCAATAGTTAATGATTGCACACGTATGTCACATCTCATATAATACTAAACATATCCAAACAACCACGACTATGTAAGAATTGCACGTGTGAAATAAGTATCAAAACGTGTATGTGTAAGTTTGTATAAGCAACATGTTTCACCCCGAAAGATGTGAAATAATCGTAAAGCGGGGCATAAGAACTCACATGTTTAATAAAGTAGACTTGTAGATGAAATAAGAATAGCCACGAATAAGAATTCCAACACAAACGTCACAACGCACCTAAACGAAATAAAGTAGCGCGTTATAATTTGTTTGATGATTAATTGTAGATCTAATATGATTTAATAATTATTCGTATTTATTACATGTTAATAACGTGATCGGTTAAATGGAACGAATGGATTATACTTGATATAATCAATTGTTAGCGCGTAAAAGAAATAATAAATAAAACTTGATTAAATTGTACGTTAAACCGATTTTTAAGGTTTGTATATAATAATTATAATGAGTGATTTAGCTATTACAAGGGACTATATACAAATATATATATATTTATAAGTATAAGTAATCAAACAATTTAATTGTTTGAATATATATAAATATATACACTAAACAATTACAATATTGTGTATAATAATCATAATAGGTGAAAGAACAATATATAAATATATATATATATATAGGTATAAATAACTAAACAATTTAATTGTTTGCATGGATATATAAATATACATACTAAACAATTATAATATCATATTAAGTGATTTAGTTATTAAAATACCTATATAGGTATAAGTACTAAACAATTTAATTATTTAAAATATATGTATACATATACAAGTATTTCTTTTAAAACTAAAATTAGGTATTTATAAATACAAATGTATTTTATAAAAATAAATTTAGTCACAATTTAATTAAACAAAAATAGGAAAATAAATCTGCATTTTATAAAAATTAATTTTAGAAATTTTCAGAATTTAAAAAAAATTTAATAATTAAAAAGAAACGAAATAAAAGAAAAAAAATTGCAAAAGAAAAGAAAAGAAGGAAAGGGGGGGGCTGCCCGGGGTCGAACCCGGGGCTCCCTGAACTCATGGGGCGCGGGAACCAGTGAACCAGGGCCAATGCCTTGATCTCACTTGGTTTGTTTTACTTTTAAACCCAAACTCCAATGTTTCTCCTTTCTCTAATGAACCCTAGGTTCAACAGATTCGAAATTGACCTCCGATTCGATGTTAAACACCCGAATCATCATGGGGCTTTTGATCCTTGGATCAAAACGAGTGGAAAACATGTTTCAATTACCTGCTTTGATGGGGTTTCGAGTGATGTCGAGTTCGATTAGGTTCGGGTGTTCTTGAGGTTGGGGTTTTCTGATCGAGAGGTTTAGGGTGAAATTGTGTATTCAGTGAGGTTAGGAACTTCAAAATGAATCGAACACCCCTAATTTGTAGACTTGATTTCATGATTTCGGGTATGACCCGTTTGATTTTGAAATCGCGTTCAAATTTACCAAATCAATCGATTATGAGCTGTAAATTTGAAATGGTGATTGATTAATTGATTGATTATAGCCGCGTATCATGATTTAGGTGATTAATTTGATTGAAATGCAGATTTAGGCAAGTTTTGATTGTGGTGTTTGATTCGGTTGGTTAGAGGTTCGATTTGGAAAGGTTAACGAGCGGGAACCTCAATTTCGAGTGGGTTTGGGTTCGAAACCCATAGTCGAAGGGGTTAGGCCGTTTAATTGGGTCAAATCACGCTTGAAATGGGGTTTTTGGAACTCGCCGGAGCTCGGCCGGAGCTCCGGCCGATTGTCACCGGAAAACGGGGGGGGTGGTTTGGGAAATTTACACAAATAGTCCCTGGTCTTTCAAATTGTGTTATTTTATGGAATAAACTTCCATTTAAAGTTTTTAAATTGACAGAATAACCCCCTGCATTTTAATTATTATTATTGTTATTATTATTATTATTATATTATTAGTATTATTATTATTATTATTATTATTATTATTATTATTATTATTATTATTATTATTACTTTCATTATTATTATTATTATTATTATTATTATTATTATTATTATTATTATTATTATATTTGTTAGTATTATTATATATAAAATAAAATAAAATTTACTAAGGATGCTATAATTGGCATAAATAAAATGAACAAAAATACAGGATGTTACATCAACTAACCACAACATACAAGTAAATTGCCAGAAGTTTACAAGAATCAACGTTTTACAAGTGCAACGATTATAAGGTAAAATGTTTCACCCCAAAGTGTGAAAATATAAAAAAAGGGTATAGAAATACTCACTTGATGTATGGGTTGTAGGATCTTATATGCCTAAGACACATACAAGATTGATGTGGTTAGTACGTTATGATCCAAGTCGGGTCATACCCAATAACAAGCTTAGCAAACACTAACTTTATTTAATTGATGATATGATCATGCAACTAAATAAAGGAACACAAATTTAGAAAATAGGTTTTCTAAATAAATTGCATATGAGGAAGAACAACTTACAAATATATTTTGTTCATAAGTATTATTTATAATGTTATTTAAGTTAGTTGAATAACATCACATAATAGTAGAGTGTATGAGTTTTAAATTAAAAGGTTAATTTAACTACTCAGCATGTAACTAGTTAAATAAATTGGGTGATTAAAATTGAGTGGGAAAAACAATTTTAAACACCCATTCGGCCGCCCCTTTGCATAGGGAGATGGGTTTTGCTTTATGAAAAGATACAACCATAACTAGTTACACACTCAAGACTCTCTCTCCCTCATACATGCAATTAAACCCAAGAAGAAACTCTCTCATTTCTCTTGAAGATTTCGGCTGGAACAAGGCTTCCAGCAGCCTAATCTTTTGTTCTTTGGTGTAAAATCCTAGCAACACAAGTGCTTGCAAGAAGCTTGAGGATATGGAAGCTTGAGGACGCCTTTTTCTTGGTGTTTTGGCCTTTCAAGAACAGCCCTATCTTCTCCAAATCATACGTTTTTAGCAGCCTTACAAGGATCATAAAACATCATCATCCTCTACCATTTTCGTCCCCTTTTGGCAGCTTAAAGGTAGTTTATGGTAGCCTCTATATGGCTGTCCATAATGCATGTTATATGTTTTCATAGCTTGCTTATTCACATAATATGATCCTTTGTAATATGGGTTTGTTTTATACATATGTTTGTCACCTAAAGAACATGTTTTTTTCAGTTTTATAATCATGTTTCAAACATATATCCGCTGCGTTTTTCAGAAAGTTTAAATGGTTAAACTTTGATTTTATGTTCTAACAAACCCAACAATGACATCTAGAGCCGGTTATGTGGATAGCTAGCTTGTATTGTCCTTTAAAAATTCGTTTTACGGACTTTAAAACCCCTTTAGGGGCTTCTATGTTTTTGTATGTTGAATCCCCAAACTTTCAAGGTTATATCACACATGCTTGTGATTAAACCTTGAAAGATATGTATGATGATATGTATATTGTTTGGACAATGTTTAAAACCCGAATTTTCAGTTTATGTTGGCTGAAAATCGTGGGTTTTAATGGGGATTCTTTGTTATATTTGGATGATATGATGAATGTTTATATTGGTGCATAACCTAGCATTTGGCCTTGTGTTGTTTGGATGTATGCAATGGTTGTTTTGGTTTATTCAATGGGGTTGTATATTAATTAATTTGTGCTTTGTTTAAAAATGTAATTTATTTATTATTGGGTTGTAATAAATAGATTAGGTGTATTTTTCATTTTAATAGATATCTTGTATTAGGACTTTATATCTTGTAATATGAAGACATACGCGTTGGAAGCACAAAGGAAAGACATAAGAGAAACATGGAGCATTTTGGATGCGGTTTCAAGTGGGAGGCTTTTGGAAGCTTTCTATGTGTTTTGTTATGACCTTAGGAATGCCCTATGGACCACACTTGTGATGGCAAACAAGTGTGGACCACTTTAGATGCTATGGTTATGCACATATCCAATGTTGGTTTGTTTATATTATTGTGGTTGATGGCATGTATGTGATATTTGCTTTAACAAACCTATCCATGATCAAAACAAACTAATTAAATGGTTCTTAATCATTAAAAGGTAATAAAAGGTTATTAAATTGATTTAATGATTTTAAAGATTAAAATAGGTTTTAATCAAAGGACCATAGGGTATCTTGTATTTGAAAGCATGCAAATTCAAGTACATAGAGTTTTCTAAACTAGAATTAAGAAATCTCTAAATATTTCAAAACAAGTTTAACACCATCCTTTTGCACAACACTTGAGTCACTTGGACACTCTCAATGGGACAAAGGTCACCTAACCATTTTGAGGGAACTTGTGATTTGAGGTGGGGATACCACATTTGTGAGATAAAGATCACCTAACCACCTATGTTGGAAAACTCACATGTGTGTGCAAGTAGGGTAACTTGATTTGCAGACCATGTTAAATGGATCACCTACAATATGGTTTCCAAATGGTGTTGATGGGATTAACATGCTGACTTTACATATGATGTTTAAAGTCGATCCCATACCTCTAGAAGTTGCAAATGGTTGCAACCGTCAATCGTTGACCACCTTATTAATTTAAATCGTGGGATAAAGGTCACCTAACCACAATTTAAATGTAATGTTGGGTTCTAGATTTTAATATGAAAATGACCTTAAAAGGTATTAATTATTAAAAATAACAATATCAAAAATACTAAAATAGATCTTTGTTAAATTTTGTAGATGACCACCAATAATTATAATCATGATAACTCATCCACGTCCAACCAATCTTTACGAGCGATTCACCAAAAGGAACGTCTAAATCATAACAATTTCATTGATTGGTATTGAAACTTGAGAATCGTTCTCAAGCAAGAGAGACGATCGTATGTTTTAGACGACCATATCCCCGATCAACCTACTGAGGATTTTTGAGTGAGAGACCAGCCTTTAGGCCGTCTAGGCTCCTTGCTATCTCAGTCTCAGTGTTTGAGGAACAAGAGCTCGAACTCGCTCCGCCATTTCCTCTGTCTTTTTTCCTATCTTCAATTAAAGAGACCCGATGAGGAGGCCTATAACGATTGGCTGAAATACACTAAGGACTCCGTCTAAGTGTCTTGTCTCATGCTAGCGAGCATGACTCCGGATCTCCAAAATGATGAACATCACGGAGCTTATGACATGATAACCCAGCTGAAGGAAACGTTCCAACAGCAAGCAAGGGTTGAGCGCTTCGAAACCAATCTTTTTCATTTTATGTACTTAAGATGAAAAGCCACATTGACCGCCTCGAAAGGCTTAATTGTCCTGTCTCGAAGGAATTGGCCACGGATTTGATCCTCAATGGCCTTACTAAGAAGTTCGAGATGTTCGTGTTGAACTACAACATGAATGCTTAGGACAAAAGCATTGGTGAGCTTCACTCAATGCTCTAAACGTCCGAGGTGGCCATGGGTAAAAGGGTTTTACCCGTTCTCAGCATCAATGAAGGTGGGAACAAGAAAAGGCCTCATCCCGCACCCAAGGCAAAGGTTGCCAAGGGTAAGGGACCCGTTTGGGGAAAGGGGAAAGGGGTGGCAAGGTTGCCACCCAAACTACAAGAGAAGAAGCAAAAGGTTGTTACTAATGACCCATGCTTCAAGTGTGGAGAGATTGGAAATTGGGCAAGGAATTGTCCTGTCCATCTCCAAGAGTTGAAAGCGAAGAGGGATGCCGGGCAGACCTCAGGTACAATATACATGATTCATATTGATCTTAATGTTACATCTTCTAACACATGGGTATTGGATACCGGATGTGGAACTCATATTTGCAATTTGTTGCAGGGGTTCACGAGAAGTAGGGACATCAATCAAGGGGATGTTAGCCTCTTCATGGGCAATGGAACTAAAGTCATAGTTGAAGCTCGTGGGGACTAAATCCTAAAACTTCCAAGTGGCGTGGATGTTATTTTGAAGAATGTTTTGTATGCTCCTAGTTTGACTAGGAACATTATTCTTGTATCCCAAATAAGACATGATGATTATGTATTATCTTTTGTTGAAAATGATATTCATGTTTCTTTAAATGATATGTTCTATTTTAAAGCTATTCCCATTAATGGTATTTATGAATTGGTTCATGAAAATACTTTAAATAGTTTATTGTACCAAACTAACACCAAGAAACTCAAGTTGGATTTGAGTGATACCTATCTTTGGCATTGTCGTCTTGGTCATATAAACAAGAAATGTATACAAACACTTCAAAAGAATGGTCTTTTAAAAACAAATGAATGTGATTCATTTGATGTATGTGAATCTTGTTTACAAGGAAAAATAACTAAGGCACCCTTTAGTAGAACTAACGAATGGGCAAAAGATTTATTAGGAATCATACATTCGGATGTATGTGATCCTTTTAAGCCAATGACTAGGAATGGTGAAAGATACTTCATTACCTTTACCGACGATTATAGTCGCTATGGGTATGTGTACTTATTAAGGCACAAAGATGAATCTTTTTAAACGTTCAAAATCTTCAAGAATGAAGTAGAAAATCAACTCAACAATTCGATTAAAGTTCTCCGCACCGATAGAGGAGGTAAATACTTAAGTGATGCTTTTCAAGATCATCTTAGGAGTTATGGGATTGTCTCACAACTCACTCCACCTGGAACACCATAACATAATGGTGTGTCTGAGAGGAGGAATCACACCTTATTGGATATGGTTCGATCTATGATGGCTAGGAGCACATTGCCTCTACCATTTTGGGGTTTTGCTTTGCTCTCCGCGGCCCGTATTCTAAACATGCCCTAACCAAAAAGGTGGAAAGGACACCCTTTGAAATATGGCATGGAAGAGTTCCATCCCTTTCATACTTAAGGGTCAGAGATTGTGAGGCTTATGTTAAGACTCCCACCCTAAACAAATTGGAAGTCCGATCCACCAAGTGTATCTTTGTTGGATACCCTAGAGATTCTATGGGATATTATTTCTATGATCCACTGGAACAAAAAGTGTTTGTTGCCAGAAAGGGTGAGTTCTTAGAAGCAAAGTTCCTTATGGAAGAAACTAACAGTAGAACAATGGATCTTGATGAGGATCAAGAACCACAACCCGATGCACATTTGGTTGAAACTAGCACTCAACATGAGCATGTTGAGGATGATCAAGCGGTTGATCAATACACACAAAACGTTCGCAGAAGTGGTAGAACTAGTAATCCACCTGAAAGATACGGATTTTTTATGGATGGATGCTATGTGGTAGATTCAGATGAACCAACCACATACCATAATGCAGTGTCCAATTCGAATTCTGACAAATGGCTTGAAGCCATGAACATTGAGATGCAATCCATGTATGACAATCAAGTTTGGGAACTTGTTGCACCACCTCTTAATTCCAAGGTAGTTGGAAGTAAGTGGGCTTTCAAGAAGAAAACCGATATGCATGGAAACTTGGATACTTATAAGGCTAGACTTGTAGCAAAGGGTTTCACTCAAACTCAAGGGGTTAATTATGATGAAACCTTCTCACCTGTTGCGATGCTAAAGTCTATAAGGATATTGTTTACCATAGCTGCTCATTATGATTATGAGATTTGGCAAATGGATGTCTAAACTGCTTTTCTAAATGTATATCTTGAGGAAGATGTTTATATGGTTCAGCCTGAAGGTTTTGTCGATCCAAAACATCCTAATAAAGTATGCAAGTTAAAGAAGTCAATCTATGGATTGAAACAAGCATCAAGAAGTTGGAATCACCGTTTTGATGAAGAAGTAATTAAATTCGGATTCATCAAGGACGCTGATGAAGCTTGTGTTTATAATAAAGTTAGTGGGAGCATCATCACTTTTCTAGTATTGTATGTTGATGACATACTACTATTTGGAAATGACATTCCAACATTGGAAGGTGTAAAAAACTAGCTTGGAAGTTGTTTTTCCATCAAGGATCTTGGTGAAGCCGCGTATATTCTGGGAATAAAGATCTATAGGGATAGATCAAGGCGGTTGATTGGTTTAAATCAAAGTGCATACATTGATAAAATCTTGAAAAGGTTCAAGATGGAGAACTCTAAGAAAGGTACGGTACATATTCAAAGAGGAACGATAAAATCAAAGTACAACTCAATGTCCTAGCTCAAAGGATGAGCAAGATAAAATGAAGGCAATCCCATACGCATCTGCTATTGGATCCATCATGTATGCAAAGATATGCAATCGGCCGGACGTGTCATGCGCCTTAAGCATAACAAGCCGATACCAGCAAAATCCTGGAAACAGTCATTGGATGGTTGTTAAGAACATACTTAAGTACCTAAGGAGGACAAAAGATATGTTCCTAATCTACGGATCTGGTGATGAGGAACTCGTTGTAAAAGGTTACACGGATGCGAGTTTCCAAACCGATCGTGATAATTCACGGTCACAATCGGGATACATTTTCATTCTGAATGGAGGAGCCGTATCTTGGAAGAGCTCTAAACAGGATGTGGTGGCTCTATCAACTACAGAATCAGAATACGTCGCCGCCACATTGGCAGCTCAAGAAGCTGCATGATGTGTGCTAGACTATACTAAATTAGACTAACAAATAAAACTCTAACTAGACACTAAAAAGCTTTAAATTTATAAAACTAAGACTCGATCCTAAGCAACACAACCGGCAGTGTACCGGTCGACTGCAGAATAGCTATTAAGTCCGAGTTATCGAACCCAAAGACTTCTGTATGGAAAACGTAAACTGAACTTACCTAAGACTCGACTAAAAATACTAAATGAAAGTAAATGAGGGGGGTTTGTTTTAAATTACTTTAAAAGAACTAATACTGGACAGAAAATAAGGAATTGACTAGATTTAAATCAGGAGAAGTAAACACTACCTAGGCAAGAATCCTATACATGTTTTTGGCTTTTCTCCTAACGGTTTTGGAAAGACTTGTGTAACCGGGATCTGAAGATACTAACTTAAAAGGGACCTAGAGAAACCTCGACACTTTCAAGGAAAGCAACTAGATTGACCTAATAAGCCGATAAAACACCGGTTTGTGGATTACCCTCACAGGTTCTCCAACTAAGCTAACGACACACCCGATAGACACTCTACCTCACGGCGCGAGTGTCACAATACCTAAAGGTAAGGGGATAGATCTGGAATGCCTAATCAGACTCAGGAAACTATGATATGAAAGGGAAACTAGACCGAACTCCTCACAGAGACTCTAACCTAGCAATCAATCACACAAGACAACCTGATAATCTATTAACCTCACAGTATTAAGATTAGTTGCATATTTAGTTAGTTCAATTCAAGATAGATCACTTCAATGATTCAATACGTCTACCAAATCATCTAGAAACCGCAAACCCTAGGCAAACGATCTAGCATGCATCCATTATATGAAAGACATTCATCAAGACACATGTGAAGCAATAAACCAATCACAAGAACAGATCTAAATACACGTACACAACTGATCATGCAAACCAAATCATTATCATTAACTTTAAACACAAGTACAATCCAAAAACCGAAAGAATACTAAGTTAAACATGCATAATCATTAAAACCTAGGTAGCTACAGAAGTTTACCCAAGAACCATATCAAAATAGTAGCTAAAGTTCATAAACAACTCAGTAAACATGATTCAAAAGCAAGAGTAAACAAGAAGAAGATGAAACCGATGAATAACACCCTTGAATCTTCAATCCTCTTGCTCAATCCTTGCCCCTTGATGCTTCCAATTGCTTGTTCTCTGCTTGGGATCTCCAAAATCGTCTCCTTTTTCGTCTGGAAGTCGCCTCCTGCCGTCTGCCCCCCATTAGGTTTTTTATAAAACCTTAAATAATGATCTAGGGCAAAATTTCTCGGTTTAGCAATCTTAGCGCGTCGCCAAAATAACCACCAAAATCTTCGCTACGCGCTAAAAACAAAATAGTCGATTTCTGACGCGGGAATCTTGGCGCGTCTCTCAGATCCTGTCATCATCTTGGCGACGCGCCAAGATAAGGATTTTCAGAAATCTCCCATTTGACCAAGCTTCTTCCGTTCCTTAGCTCGCATGCTTGTTTATTCTTCAAAAATCAACCATTTATGCTCCTTGAACCACAAATACCTGCAAATACACAAATACGTAAATAGAAACCGAAAACTAATAAAAACGGGAAATAAAGACTAAAAATATATACAGAAATCGTATGGAAAACAGATGTGTTTTGCAACACATCACTGCATGGTTGAAGAAATTCATTGCCGATCTAGGGGTTGTCCCTTCCATTCAGGACCCCCTTGAGATCTTTTGTGATAACGAGGGTGCGATTGCTCAAATCAAGGAACCTCATGCTCATCAAAAGACTAGGCACATTGAGCGGAGATTCAACTACATATGAGATGAAGTTGAAAAGGGAAAGATATGTATTCGCAAAGTTCACACGGATCAAAGCATTACAGATCCTCTCATGAAGCTCCTTGAAAAGGCAAAGCATGAAGGTCGTACTTGTGCCATGGGACTTCGATATTCTAGTGATTGGATTTGATCTGTAAATTTTGTATTTGGATATGTGGAACTCTTTATTATTTGAATATAATTATTTGGTTATAATGTTTCAATTAATGTTCCAATTTAGCATGTTTAAATCCATGGGTAAATTGTTTACTCTAAATGTCCGTAGTCGTTCATACTTGTGGGAACAAGTATGAGGGTAAGCCTATTATGAATTAGGATTGGTGGATATTCATAAGGATGAATATAGAGCAATTGGTTGCTGCTAAAGTGCATAGATATTTGTGGGATGCAAATATTGGACTGGCCTGCATCTCAAATATTACTACATGGAATCTTCCTGATTGATCATAAGTAAATTTGAGTAAAGGCGAACATCATTTGGTATCCTCTGACCAAAGATGCATATTGGGTCTTGATATTTACCAAATATTATACTTTGGCTTAGTTCTTCGCTGTTCTGAAATATGGCAGTACAAAAGTCTGAGTTTAGGTATGATATAAGGTAATTGTGAGAGACGTATGTAGTCAAGATGGGATTTGTTCCTCTTATTCGTTGAAAGCAAGATGTCTAAGGCCTGATAAAGTTAAATCAATGGAGAATGATCACTCTGTGTCTCTGGGATTTAACATGACATCTGTGACAAAAGGATAGATGATTGATTCACCTAAAACATTTCAAGTATGGCACTTGAAAAGGATAACGTTATTGAATGGCACTTAGTCATACGTATTAAGGGTAGTAAACTGTTGTTAGGCGGTATTTACGGCTTGCATCAATCTTCTATGAATCTTGTGCAAGTGGGAGATTGTAGGATCTTATATGCCCAAGACACATACAAGATTGATGTGGTTAGTACGTTATGATCCAAGTCGGGTCATACCCAATAACAAGCTTAGCAAACACTAACTTTATTTAATTGATGATATGATCATGCAACTAAATAAAGGAACACCAATTTAGAAAATAGGTTTTCTAAATAAATTTCATATGAGGAAGAACAACTTACAAATATATTTTGTTCATAAGTATTATTTGTAATGTTATTTAAGTTAGTTGAATAGCATCACATAATAGTAGAGTATATGAGTTTTAAATTAAAAGGTTAATTTAACTACTCAACATGTAACTAGTTAAGTAAATTGGGTGATTAAAATTAAGTGGGAAAAACAATTTTAAACACCCATTCGGCCGCCCCTTTGCATAGGGAGATGGGTTTTCCTTTATGGAAAAGATACAACCATAACTAGTTACACACTCAAGACTCTCTCTCCCTCATACATGCAATTGAACCCAAGAAGAAACTCTCTCATTTCTCTTGAAGATTTCGGCTGGAACAAGGCTTCTAGAAGCCTAATCTTGGCTTCTTTGGTGTAAAATCCTAGCAACACAAGTGCTTTCAAGAAGCTTGAGGGTATGGAAGCTTGAGGACGCCTTTTTCTTGGTGTTTTGGCCTTTGAAGAACAACCCTATCTTCTCCAAATCATACGTTTTTAGCAGCCTTACAAGGATCATAAAACATCATCATCCTCTACCATTTTCGTCCCCTTTTGGCAGCTTAAAGGTAGTTTATGGCTGCCTCTATATGGCTTTCCATAATGCATGTTTTATGTTTTTATAGCTTGCTTATTCACATAATATGATCCTTTGTAATATGGGTTTGTTTTATACATATATTTGTCACCTAAAGAACATGTTTTTTTCAGTTTTATAATCATGTTTCAAAACATATAGCCACTGCATCTTTCAGAAAGTTTAAATGGTTAACTTTGATTTTATGTTCTAACAAACCCAACATGGGTATAATATGGTAATAAGATTTAAACGACGTTCCAACAAATCCCTTTACAAGGTACCTAAACGTATATATTACAAGTTTAAGTTTAATAATAAGATTAGCGTTTTAACGTGATCTAGGGTTTCGATAAGAATTTTGGGATCTTGACAAGTAAATAAATTTAAATGATGACATCACTTATATTTTGATTTAATGAAAAAATCATACCATTTAAGTAATTTAATATAGAAAAGAAATTAGATACTCATAATAATTGTTAATGTTTAAATATAAAGTGTAAATGAATTTTTATAATCTTTTGAAATAAATTAGATTAGACAATAATAACGTATTGACCAATAATAATTTATCAATTTAAACTATTATTTAAAGTCCATTTTATAAGATAACCTAAAATGACCTTTGTTATAATGTTTTATTAAAAGATATTTAATTATTTAAATTTTGAAAAAAGTTACAAAAAATTATTTGGTGCCTTTAAAAATATTTAAAGTTTACAAAAACCATTTTTATATTTTTTTAAAATTTTCTATAAATATTTTAAGGCTGAAAAAGCCTTTAAAAAATATATGAGGATTCCCGGGTTCGAACCCGGGACCTCAAGGTTGAGATGGGAATGGGAGACCAGTAAACCAGGGCCGAGGCCATGGTAGATGGTGGGTTTTAAATCTTAAATACACAGTTTCAAATTGTCACACCCCCGCTAAGAGCGGAAACACGGGGATGTAACGAGATGGGATCGTCATAACACATTGTTAACAATAGAGATGCAATGTATGTAATTGATGATAAAGCGTGTGATGACGACACTCGACACAAATGGAGACTTGTGTCGTGTTTAGTCAGTATTCACGACAGCATAGCCATAAGCATAAACTTTTAAATGATTCACATAACCAAAAATAATATCATTGTAATGTAATTCCCACAACCCGGGAACAAGTATCAAAAGTATGAAGATTGTTTAATAGACTACAGCAACAGTTCAAAATGAATGTTTGTCAAGTATGTTTTGTCTCAAAAATGCATCCTAGGGTCTCCACTAAGGCAGCATGCCTAGATCTTCAATTAGCATTGTCACCTGAAAAGATATGCTCAAAATGGTCAACAAAATTGTTGGTGAGCTCGCAGGTTTAAATAGTAAATAAGTAATTGATGTTGTATAGTAATTCTTGCGGAATACCGTGCATACAGTTATAAGTAAGCAAAATCACATGACCATGAGTTTTACAACCAAACCTAATGACGTACACACAACAACTTGTCGGATATATTCACCCAAGGGCCCGTTCCTGGCCACTATTGGTACCAACTAGTATACCAACAAACGAGGATGGGGGTGTCAACCCAGTAGTACTACCAATACCTATTCGTCGGTTGCAACACCGGAATTAAATGGTTGTAAAAAAAGTACCACATAGCGACTCATGTATGTATCAGATAAGTACTCACAACACAGTATCACGTTGATTCCAAGTATGTAAATTGTATGTAAATTGTACAACATATGAAAGTGGGTGAGCATACTTTTCCCCCATGTTTGTAAATGATTGAAAAATTGTATAAGCATAAAAAGGGGCCACGAAACTCACTTGTTAAGTGGTAAGTATGAACGATCAATGTTTCCAAATGTTGTATGTAGTAAATGGTCAAACACCTATTGACAGTTGTTGTTAAGTGCAGGACCGGGTGAAGGGGTTAGCACTTTTACAACATAACAACACAATTAGGAGAGTGTATTAGAACACTTAACAGATCAAATGGGGAACCGGTTATGATGATGCTATGAACACAAAAGTAAACTCAGAAAGAAAGAACAAGATAACAAGACAAGTGGTTGGTTTTCAAAGATGCTGTATATTGCTTCT
Organism: Flaveria linearis; assembly: GCA_024085815.1. Taxonomy (NCBI): domain Eukaryota; kingdom Viridiplantae; phylum Streptophyta; class Magnoliopsida; order Asterales; family Asteraceae; genus Flaveria; species Flaveria linearis. The sequence goes on along the minus strand of CM044009.1, from coordinate 36,211,138 downwards.
CAAATTCAAAGTTACAAGTATTCAGCATATTATATTACAAGACTTTGAGATACTATATACTACAACCAACAGACAGCCATACTTTGAAGGCCAGCTGGATACATGAACTAGACAACACAATCCATGTAGAGTCAAAGGCAGATTGCCTTTTGGCTACTGACTATGACATGCCATAGCTCACATCCTAATATATTACAAAAAGGATAAAGGTACATAAAGTAGAAAAGTTAGACCCAAGACCTCAATGTATAGTTTTCCTAAAGCATGGACCTTTTCACCAACTCATATAAGTTGGTGACCAACCAGAGTGGGCAGCGGCAAAGTGGTTCAGCTTTTTCAGAAAAAGTACATCAGATAAAAGCATGTATGATAAAAGTCTTCGAAAGAATCTGTCTTGGTTTCTTGGCTTCGGAAGACTGTCTTGAAGCTAAGGAAGACTTCATTTCTGGCTACAGAAGATATTGGTCTTGGCTACAGAAGATTTTACACTTAGAATGTTTCTGAAGTGGTGTAAAACTTCCGTAGCAATACTACTTTATGTTCTGTGCAGCATGCAGGAAGACTTGATCATTACATAAAACTACTGAAAGAAGACTAGCACAACTACTGAAGAATACTTCTTTAACTGTTGTGATAACTACTGAAAGAGGATCATCATAACTACTGAAGAGTACTTCTTCAGTTGTTGTGACAACTACTGAAAACTGTCTCCAGACTTTGTCTTCAGTTGATATCTTCAGCTGATGTCTTCAGTTGTTGTCTTCAGCTGTTGTCTTCAGCTGTTGTCTTCAGCTATTACCTTCAGCTGTTGTCTTCAGCTGATGTCTTCAGCTATTGTCTTCAGCTGTTACCTTCAGTTGTTGTCTTCAGCTGTTACCTTCAGCTGTTGTCTTCAACTGATGTCTTCAGCTGTTGTCTTCAGCTGTTACCTTCAGCTGTTGTCTTCAGCTGATGTGTCCAGCTGTTACCTTCAGTTGTTATGATCAGTGGATAGTTACATGAGTGTTTTGGCTGCATCAGACTTCAAAGAATCCTTACAAACTCCCCTAGGCTGATGCTACCAAAACACTTGAAGATATTCAACAGTTCACAGTCCTTAACATGATCATGACCATTCCTTTCTTCATTAGAGGGTCAGGATCACTCAGACTTGTGAAGTATCTTCTCATATCAAAAAGATCATGCAGTGGTAAATTAAAGAGGTCTTCCCGAGAGTAGACATTTACTTCACCTTGATCTCTGACTACATGCCATCTCTCTGGATTAGTTGAGTAAGTCCAGGATAAGATAGGTCTTCCTGATGCAAGAGGAGCCATTTGAATTGGAGATGTTTGGGCTTTCTCTTCTTGCACTTCCTTAGGATGCTCTGATTCATCCTGAGGATCAGAGGAGCTTGATTTTGACTTCTTCTTCTTCTTTGCATCAGATTTAGAAGCCATCCTCTTCTTTCTCTTTACAGTCTTTAACTGAGAAGACTAGCCTGCAGCACCTTGTAGATCAGTTGTGTCTTCCTCAGTTGGGTGTTCCTCCCTCACTGGTTCAGAAGGAGAAGGAGTTTGACCCTGTTGTGGATCAGATGTTGAGGCTGGCCTTTGACCTTGTTGTTGGTCAATAGTTGAAGAGGCTAGCCTTTGACCCAGCTGTGGATCAGAAGATGAAGCTGGAGGTTCAGTTTGAGTTGTCTCTTGTTGTTCAAACTTAACCTCTACTTGAGGTAGAGCTTGACTTGGAGGAGTGTGCAAGTCAGCAAGCTCTCCACTCTTGATCTTCTGCTTGATTACCCTGATATGCTCATCCATAGTGGATAGAGACATAGGGCCAAGTCTCCTTCCGGAGAATCCATACAGCTTCAAGAAGCTCATCATTCTTTGTCTATCAGCAGATTTTTTTAAGTTCTTCTGAATGAGAGCTCTTGATTTAGCAGCTTCTTCCCTCATTTTCTTCTTTGTTGTCTTCTGCTCTTTGAGTACTTGAAGTTCAAGTTGTTTGAGATACTCAAACTTAATGTACTCAAAGGGCAAGGGAAGAAGTGCTTCTGCCTGGTAGAGGCCTGTGGCACTCAGGTAGTCTATCATCCTTTGTCTATCTGTTTCTTTATCTACCTGAGGTTCTTGTGTAGCAGCCACAGCCTCTTGCACAGGACTTTCTTGAACTGGCGAGAGAGTAGGAACATGCTTGTATAGCCTTTGTTGTCTTTTCTTCTCTTTGTTCTAAAGACGATTTCTTGCATCTTCAGCTTCCTTCCGCTCTCTTGACATTTCCATGTCTGCCAGATCATTCAATTCTTCTAAGGGGAGAGAGATAATCTCATCTATGTCATAGTTCCTAGTCTATAAGTAAGTAATCCTGACTGCCCTCAGCTCATCATTTTGAGTTTTTGGTCTGGGGGCAGCCATGATTGCAGCTTGCATGAAGCTTGAAGACCCCGTGGAACTTATTTCCCTTAGCTTCCTCTTTCTCTCTCTTTCCTCCTCCTCAATCTCCTCAGGGGTTAGAACCCTTTTCCCTTTGTCACCCACAGACCTTTGTGACATAGGGTGGAGAGAGCTTTGGCCTTCATTGCTTGGTGCAGCATCTAAGCTCTGGCCAGAGAGAGACTGTGATACACCTTCACCAGCAGGTGTTTCACAGAGGGGTTGAGTTACTGAAGTAGTTGTTGTTGTGACAGGTGTTTCAATCTCTGTCACTTCTTCAATTGATTGTAAGACAGGACTTTCAGGCTCTATCACTGGGCCTTCAGTCAAGGTTTTCCCTTTGAAGCTAATCTCAGGGTCTGCCTCAACATCCAGTTGACCAATGACATTACCTGATTGCCTTGGTATATCTTCTTCAGCTTCTTGCCTTGATACACCCTCCCCAAAGATACTTTGAAACAAGTAGTCTAGGATGTTCACATCAATGTTGTTGGACCAAAAGAACCAATGAGCCAAGATCAGGAAAACCTCTAAGTCCCACATGCCACTACAACAACTGCTGAAGACTCCCATCAGTTGTTCTGACAAAGTCTGAAGATCAAAGTATGAAGATCAAAGAACTGAAGAACAACAGCTGAAGACTCTAAAGTACTGAAGACAAGTACTGAAGTCTGAAGTACTGATCATACAAGTACTGAAGACTTCAAGTACTGAAGATAAGTACTGAAGAATCAAAAGCTGAAGAACTGAAGAACTGAAGACCTTCTACTGAAGCACAAAGTCTGAAGACAAAGACTGAAGACAACAGCTGATGACATCTACTGAAGTCATCAGCTGATACATCATCTGAAGCCCAAGTCTGAAGAACCAAGTGTTGAAGATTCAGAGTTTGTCACAACAGCTGAAGAAGTCTTCTTCAGTTGTTGTGATGGTTTTTCCCTTTCAGTAGTTTTGTAATTTTATTTCATTAGTTGTACAACAGCTGAAGAGCTTGTTCTTCAGCTGTTATAGTTTCAGTAGTTATAAACGACTGAAGAGTTTGTTCTTCAGTCGTTGTAGGATTTCAGTAGTTTACTTTTGTCAGTACTTGTAAAAGATAGGAACACTTTTGTAAGAAGATGTCAGCTGTTGACATCTTCAGTAGTTTTATGTTCCGTCAGTTGTAATTTTAATAATCTGTTGATGTCAGAGAAAGGACATCATCACCATCCTTTTGCCGCCTATAAAAGGATGGTGAACCATGCTGTTTTAATTGCCGAAACGTGTTGAGCAACAGAACAATTAATTTTTCGCAGAACTCTTTTTTCTCTCTATGTTTGTGCTTTTAGTTGCAATATCTTTTATGTTCTTGCTATAATTGCTAATTAACGTGCTAAATCCGTTGCAAACCAATCTGATTGATCAAACGAGAGGCTGAGATCCTGTCAAATGGTATCAGAGCAGGTTAATCATTGATCGATTTCACTATTGATCATTTGAAACTGCTCTTTTGATCTCTCTGTTTGATCGAATTAGCAATTTGCAAGAATTAGCCATAGAGAGTGAGTTTCTGCTGTTTCTGGCCAAAATCTTGAGGTCCTCTGGTGGTTTTGAGTTACGTTTATCTTGTTTAAACTTGTTTTTGACTAAAACCTGAGATGACGACACCAACTAATGATCCTCACAATACTGGTTCCTCAACCAAGCCTCCGATGCTTGTTAGGAACGAGTATAACATATGACAAAGACGTATGCTTCACCACTTGGCTGTCATAGTGCTGGTTGTTGGAAGTCAGTGGTGCATGGACCATACAAGCATATGGTGAGCGTCCCTGAATCTAATGAACAGGTTGCGAAGAAACCTGAACAATATTCGGATGAAGATCTAAAGCTGTTCAAAATTGATGCTAGAGCCCATGGAATTTTAGCCATGGCTATTCATAATGAGATTTATTCAGGGCTCTTGCATCATGAGTCTGCTCATGACCTATGGGTTGCTCTAAAGGAACAATTTGGAGGAACTGATTCGGTCTTAGCAAACAATAGGGAAATCCTCGCCCAACAATATGAGACATTCTCATATAGAAAGGGTGAGACTCTGACCCAGCAATTTGAGCGGTTCTCTTGTTTGATCTCTGAGCTGAAGATGGTCAAACAAGTGTACTCCAACAGCCAGATGAACAACAGGTTCCTCAGGTCACTGCCTGAGAGATGGGACACATATACCATTGTCCTACGCTCCAGTGCAGACCTGGAAACTCTATCTCTCACCCAACTTCAAGGGAAACTGCTCACTTTTGAGAGAGAGATAGAGCAAAAGAGGAAGTTGTCCACTTCTGGTAAGCTCGCTGATGACTTTGTCCAAGGTAATGCTGCCTTGATAAGTCAGGAGTCAGAATATGCATCATCAGAAAGTTCTTATGATGAGCATATTGATTTCTCTACCAACTCAGAACAAGCTTTTGTTGGTGTTAGTAGTTCAGGAGGTAGTGGTGACAACTTGTGTTTTCTGATGGAGGACTTGAAGGGCATTCCAGATGATGATCTAGAAGAAATGGATATTTTGAACCAAATGGCAATGATAAATATCCGCTCTCAAAAGTTCTACAAGAGAACTGGTAGGAAATTCCCTGGACTCTCTGGCAAAACCAAAGTTGGTTTTGACAAGAGCAAGTTGAGGTGTCACAAGTGCCAAAGGCTTGGACACTTTGCAAGAGAGTGTAGATCATCTGGATCTAACTCCTCTGCACCCTTTGTGACTTTTCCCAGCAATAGCTCACAGCACAGAGGGCAACCTTCCTCCAGTTCTGGCCATCCATCACAACCACCGGCATCACCTGCTTATTTTGTGCCACAGGGTCATATGCCATATCCTTACCCCTGTTACTACATGCCTCAGCCTAGTCAAACTCAAGCACCCTCGGCTCAACCACCTCATGCTCTTCCTGAGCCTCAATCTTCCCAATCTCATCATCACACACAACCTCAACAACATAGCTTTTTCACCCCAAGTGTTGTTGACTGGAGTAGTCTACCAGAAGAGCTATCTGGTCAGGAACAACTACTCTAAGGTGCTGGTCAACATGGTGGTGACCAACCTTTTGGAAATCTTGCTCTGATGGCCCTTGATTCTGCTGAGGGGTCATCATCGAATGCCTCATCTCAGGTATCCACTGAGGCTAAAGCCAAGCTTTGTTCTGAATCATGCATAGCAGCATTTGCTTCTATTAGAGAAGCAAATGTAGCTTTAATAGATAAAAATCTTGAGCTTGAGCACACTATTTCCAAAAGAAAAGCTGATTTTGAGGCTCTACTCAAAGATAAAAATGATGAGATTTACAAGCTTAAATGCCAAATCAAAGATGATAAAGCTAGGGAAGATGTACTTCTAGAGAAGTACAGAGACCTCAAGGAAACTCTTGCAACCACCCAAGTTGAGTGTGATCGATGGGTGCAATCATGCAAGGGTTTTGAAATGCTTCTTAGCAAGCAATCAGCTTCCAATATGAAGTTTGGCATTGGTTATAATCACATTGCTCCTCCTACAGATTTCACTTCAAGAGCAGAAGTTGAATCTGATGGGGAGAGCAATAACCAATCCTTCTCATCATGTGACCTACTATCTTCTGAATCAGCATCATCAGAGATAGAAGTCAGCATTTACTCCTGCCAAAACCAATCAGCTGATGCTACAACAGCTGATGGTTCAAATGCTGACTGTCACATGACCAAAAGGCTGATCAACTCAGGTGTTGTCACTAGAAGTACTGAAGGTACTGGAGAGCAAGTGACAACATCTGAAGTTCAAACCTCAAATACTGTTAGCACTAAAGAGAAGAAAACTAACAGTAGGAAAGGTTTGAAGACAGCTAAAGAGGATACCAGGAAAGCAGGCACTAGGAAGAAAACTGCTAGTACTGATGGCAAATAGCTGAAGAACAAGTCTTCAGTAGTTACATCCTCTTCAGCTGATGATCAGCATAAGATGAAGAAGAAGTCATGTGAGATATGTGGCTTGTTCAATCATCTTACTGATGATTGCTGGTACAAAAGGGGTTCCAAACTCAAACAGAAGGAGAAAATCAATGAGGACATCAATAAAATGAAGAATGAGTTTGAAACCAAGTTTGTACTAGCAACATCTAAGCCTGAAATCCCTAAGCCCAAAGATAAATCTAAAAAGAAGGTAAGGGTTACTCAGGCAACAGCTGAGGTTGCTCAGAAAAAGATGGTACAACATAGGAATCCATCATCAGCAAACTCCAATGTGTCTGAAGAGCTGAAGGCTTTATCACAAAATCAGACACAACTGGTGATGATGGTTCAGCAACTAGTGGGAAGAGTCAACCACTTAGATGCTCCTGTGTTGAAACCACAGAAAAGGAAGTCCAAGCCAAAGGGTTCCTCTTCTGCACCATCTTCTTCACTTCAGGCTGTCACACATAACACACCTGTTAGTGTTGCACCTGTAGTTGAAAACAGACCCAAAACCAAACAGGTTTGGGTCTCTAAGACTAACTAACACATGGTTGTGTTTGCTGGGTTCTTCAACATGCCATAAAAGCATCTGGTATGTAGACAGTGGAGGATCCATGCACATGACAGGAAGCAGCTCCCTTCTTAATGACTACTCTCAAGGAAAGAAGGGATTTGTTTCCTTTGGCAATGATGCAAAGGGTTACATCATCGGAAAAGGCTTTGTTTCCAATGGGGAAATAAGGTTTGATGATGTTAACCATGTGGAGAATCTCAAGTACAATCTCTTGAGTGTCAGTCAAATGTGTGACAAAGGCCATGTTGCCCTTTTAACAAGCCAGAACTGTCGGATTCTGTCATCCAAAGTTCTGAGTTTGATTGACAAAGCATTGGATGAACACACTCTCCTGAAGGCCAACAGGACAGGAAGAGTGTATGCCTTAGATCTTTCCAAAAAGATAGATCTAAAAGGCCATCCTTGCCTATTCTCCAAGGCCTCTCCTCAAGAGTCTACACTATGACATAGAAGGCTGGGTCATGTTAATTTCAAGAACATGAATCAGCTGATAAGCCATGGTTTAGTTAGAGGATTGCCTCTGAAGGAGTTCAAATGTGAAGATGACTGCACTGCTTGCTTGAAAGGAAAACAACACAAAGTTTCATTCCCTTCAATAGAAGAACCAAAGTCCTCTGCCTGCTTGCAGCTCCTGCACATGGATCTCTTTGGTCCTGTCAGAGTGATGAGCATGGCAAAGAAGAAATACTGCGTGGTAATTGTGGATGATTACTCCAGGTTTGTATGGACTTTCTTCTTGCACTCCAAGGATGAAGCAGCCAAGACTATAATGAACTTTGTGTTACTTGTAGAAAAGCAGTATTCCCTACAGGTCAAGTGTCTGAGAAGTGACAATGGAACAGAGTTTAGAAACCACACACTTGATGACTTCTACCTGTCCAAGGGAATTCGAAGGCAGTTTAGTATTCCTAGAACTCCTGAGCAGAATAGAGTGGTGGAGAGAAAGAACAGGACTCTCATTGAAGCAACAAGGTCCTTGTTGGCTGACTCAGGGTTGCCACTGACCTTTTGGGCTGAAGCTGTCAACACAGCTTGCTATGTACAAAATAGAGCTTTAGTGAATAAGAGGTTGATGAAGACTCCCTATGAAGTTCTTCATCATTTGGCTCCTCTGATTCTTTAGAGCCTTTGGGTGTCCATGTTTTATTCTCAACACTAGCAACCCACTCCAGAAGTTTGCTAGTAAGGTGGATGCAGGGTATTTTGTTGGTTATTCATCAACTTGCAAGGCATACAGAGTCTTCAACTATAGAACAAAGGGAGTTGAAGAAACTCTGCATATGAAGTTCAATGAATCTCCAAAGGACAAGATTCCACAAAACCCGGTGGAGTTGTTTGATCTGGACATACTGCAATATGTTCCTTATCAACCTCCAGCTGTTGAGCCTGTCAACAGATCTCCACCTCGTGGTACTGATGATGATGTAGTCAGTACTCACCTCTTCAGGTTTAGTGACAACCTGCCTGAGTCCACTGAACCTGATGCTCCTGTAGCCTCAGTAGCTCCATCCACTACAAATGCTGATGAGATTACTGCTTGCTCTACTTCGTTTGAGCTGCCATCCTCTACATGGTTTCAGGAATCTCCATCACCATTTGTTGCTGCTGATGGGTCTACAAACACTTCCATAGATATCATAGTCTATCAAGAGCTCAAGAATCACCCCACATCTCAAATCATTGGTGATATTCATGCTGGAGTTTCAACCAGGAATCAATTGTCCAACTTCTGCTTCTATGCTCTCTTCATCAGTCAGCAAGAGCCAAAGAACTATCATATCGCTTTAAGAGACAATGGATGGGTGGAAGCTATGCATCTTGAGCTTCTTCAGTTTAAGAAACAGCAAGTGTGGGAGCTTGTTCCATTACCCAAAGGTAAGTGTGCTATAGGCACCAAGTGGGTATTTAGGAACAAAACAGATGAGAAGGGCCAAATTGTCAAGAACAAGGCTAGACTGGCTGTTCAAGGGTTTGCACAGGAGGAAGGCATCGATTATGATGAGACCTTTGCACCTGTGGCCAGACTGGAAGCAATCAGACTGTTCTTAGCTTATGCTGCCTTTCACAGTCTTAAAGTTTATCAGATGGATGTCAAAAGTGCCTTCCTATATGGGAAAATAAAAGAAGAGGTTTATGTGTGTCAACCACCAGGCTTTGAGGATAATAAACATCCTGATTAGGTGTACAAGCTTGATAAGGCTCTTTATGGGTTGAAGCAAGCACCTAGAGCCTGGTATGAGACACTCTCAACTTTTCTTCTAGAGAATAAGTTACTAGAGGCACCATTGATAAAACCTTATTCATCAAGACTGTGGGAGAACATAAGCTCCTTGTTCAAATTTATGTAGATGACATCATCTTTGCATCCTCTGATCCAAAGTTGTGTGATGAATTTACAAAGCTCATGAAGCTAAGATTTGAAATGAGTGCTACGGGGGAATTACAGTTCTTTCTAGGTTTGCAAACCAAACAACAGGATGATGGAATATTCATCCATCAGTCCAAATATACCAAAGAGTTGTTGAATAAGTTTGATTTACAAACCTGTAAGCCCTGTTCTACTCCCATAAGCAGCATCACATAACTAGATGTAGATCAGAAAGGTAAAGCGGTTGATGAAACCCTTTACAGATGTATGATTGGGTCCTTGATGTACCTTACAGCTTCTAGACCAGACATCATGTTTTACAACATGTGCTTGTGCTAGATTTCAGGCTGCACCTAAAGAATCCCATTTGATTGCAGTCAAAAGGATCTTTAGATATCTGCAAGGTACCCAATCACTAGGTCTTTGGTATTCAACGGGCATTCTTGCAAATTAGTTGCTTTCTCTGATAGTGACTATGCAGGATGCAAAGTCACCAGAAAATCCACTTCTGGTGGTTGCCAATTCCTAGGCAATTGTTTAGTTTCTTGGCAGAGTAAGAAACAAACATCAATTGCTACATCCACTGCTGAAGCTGAGTACATTGCTGCTGCAAGTTGTACCTCTCAGATACTCTGGCTTCAGAATCAACTTCTGGATTATGGCATTACTGAGACTAAGACTCCATTACTAATGGATAGTACTTCAGCTCTTTGTATTGTTAAAAATCCAGTCCAGCACTCTAGGACCAAACATATAGAGATCAGACATCATTTTATCAGGGATTGCTATGAAAAAGGTCTGATTGATCCTAAGTTTGTGCCTAGTGCTGATGAGCTTGCAAACATTTTTACTAAGCCCTTAGATAGTGCTACATTCCAAAATTTGGTACTAAGGCTTGGTATGCTGCAGCTAGAGTAATTTGACCAATGCTGATGCTCTTACTTCACAACTACTGATGAGCAAGGTCAAATATAAGTACTGATGAGTAATTTAGTCTTCAGCTCTTTCACAACTACTGAAGACTAAAATGACTCAAAGTACTGATGTACATTATTTATTGAAAACAACTGATGTAGTGAGGTGGATTACAACTACTGATGTATGATTTTCAAATAAATAAGTACTGAAGAACAAATTTTGCTCACAAGTACTGATGTGTAATCTTACACAAGTACTGAAGACAAAATGTGTTCACCAGCTCTGAAGAGTATTTCATCAGCACTTGTGAACATCTGATCACAAGAGCTGAAGGTATAAATATTCACAAGAGCTGAAGGGTCAATGAAACATCTGAAAGTCAGCCAAAGAGCTGATGAGTAAGTGTAGAGGCTAGCATGAAACAACTGATTTGGCGGAAACAGCTGATGTGTAATTTCTCATCAGCTGATGCCAATAGCTGCTGTTTCATACCCAAATAACGAAGGACAAAACCATGTCTTCAGTAGTTTCACAACTACTGATGGCTAACACCAAGTCCTCAGTTGTTTACAACTGAAGCAATACCATGTCTTCAGTAGTTCATAACTACTGATATCAGTAGTTCACAACTACTGAAGACCAACACCAAGTCTTCAGTTGTTACAACGTCTGAAGAAGAATATTAGGTCTTCAGTAGTTCATAACTACTGAAGACTGACAATAACTCTTCAGCCGTTTACAACATCTGAAGGACAAAACCAAGGTTTCAGTAGTTTTAACTACTGAAGACTAACACCAAGTCCTCAGATGTTACAACCACTGAAGGTTAAGACCACGTCATCAGTCGTTACAACAACTGATAACTAACACCAAAACCTTCAGTAGTTTTCTTTCAGCCTTTGCCCTACCTTATAAATACCCAACGTTCAAAGCATTTACTCCTCACTTGACCTAACCTTTCAAAACCTCTGAACTTCCCATACACCATTAATGGCGACCATGCAACTGAAACCTCGACACAACTGTGTCGCTCATCTCACCAAATCGCCATTATGGCCAAAATTTCACCATGTCGTCGATCTGATGCACGACTCACCTTACCAAACGGCATTCCTTTTGAACCCTACCATCTACACCGACTCCCTGAAGGAGTTTTGGACGAACATCACCGTCCAAACCGGAGAGCAGGATGGCGAGGTCTCTCTCCGGTCCTCCGTCAACAACCACCCAGTGGTTATCACTCCAGCCACTGTTCGCCAAACCCTAAAGCTGGAGGATGCCACCTACCTAACTTCTTACCCCAAAGGCGCCCTGGATCTATCCTTCACATCCAACGACTACCAGGGTGACCTCTCCGCCGCAACCTTATTGAAGAAACACTTCCCTGATCCTCAACGCCTCAGTTTTCATATGGTGAACGTGTGTCTGGCTCCCAAAACATCTTCATGGGACCAGATGTCAACAAGGTGGCAACAGGTATTGTTCTCTATCCTTGAAAAACAACCTTTAAACTTAACAGATATTATATTTTTGGAAATCAAGGATATGGCCACAAAACCAGTTTCTAACCGATGGATCATGTATCCTCGGTTCATCATGGCCATAATAGAGAACCAGCTTCAGGCTGAGGGACTTGTTGGCACTGGGGTCCCTGCCTTGGCTGTTCTAGCTGAGGTATACTCCAGGCACAACTCTGACCAATCCTTAAAACAGGCTGGCCGGCTGCGAAAACCCACGCAGCAGGAACCCACAGCCTCCACCTCCAAATCCAAAGTCCCCACCAAGCCAAAAGCCAAAAAGAAGCCCAAAAAGGCTACTCAGGGAAATGAGTCCCCTGAGGATGCCCCTGCAACACAAATGCAGGATGTGGCTGCTGGTTCGATTCTCCCAGCAGCTACCACGACTCCACCCACCACAACCGCACAGGCTTCCTCTCAACAGGAGCCTGATACAACCACTTCTGGGGCAGCCACACTTCTGGGGTCTATCTCCCTTGAGAAGACTGCTATTGAAAAGCACAGTCCTCCCCCTGTGCACACTGCTTCGAGCCCATCTACTGATGAGACCGCCCCACAAAGCCCAACATTGGCAATAGCCAAAGTGCTGACCCATCTGAGCACTCCACCCTCTCCTCAGAAACCTATTACAACTGGGGAGACTCCAACCGAAGAGGGGGTGGATACTAGTGCCGGTGGGAGCCCACAGCACAGAGAATCACAAGTCCAATCTCCCAGTGTGGCTAGGGAGATAGGACAATCTGGTGAGGCTGCCACTTCCTCTGCATCAACATCTGAGCAGGGTGAAGCTGGTAACATCAATAAGACCTCACCAGAGGCAACTGCTGATGATGGATCCAATCCGGAGGCTGGAAGTCCCCAGTACCATGAACAAGGGGCACATGCTATTACTGAGCCACACTCAGAGCATGTACATCCTGACATTGTCAGGAGGTCAGGTGATTCAGTTCATACTGATGATGACCTGAGCTTCTTCTTTGATATTGTAGCTCACAACACTATCTTAGAGGATGAGATAAGCAGACTCAAAGAGCTGCTTGCTCAGATGACTCAAGATAGAAGTCCATCTGCCACCACAACCCCACAGATGGCACCTTCACCTGAAGGTCTCACAAACACTGAGCCACTCACACAAACTCGGCCACCAGCCCCTGCTTCTGGCACTAGCTCTCAGGGTCAGAACCCCCCTGAGCAGCTGGATGCTATCCTCCAGAAATCCCTGCCTCTCATCACACCCATACTAAAAGATATAGTCATTCAAACCATTGATGAGAGGCTTCCCACTTATATCCAACCCATGGTGGAGGTTGCCATTACCAAGGCGCTTGCTGATAGTCAAACCCCAACCAATGCACCCAAAAAGGGGGAGACATCAGTGCAAGCCAAGAGGAAGAGGGGACAGGAGGAGTTAGAGGCAGAGAAAGAGGTGGTGGTTGAGAGGGAGAGGGCTGAGGAGAGTAGTAGGGTGAGGGAGAAAGGGAAGAGGAAAGAGAGGAAGGTTGAGCATATAGAAGTGGCTGGAATCCAAAAGGATTTCAGTGTCACTTATAAGAAAAAGGGAGAGGAGGGAAAGAAGGTGGGTGACTCTGATCTAGCAGCCCTTGTCAAGGAGGCTGATGCTGAACAAAGCAGATCAATGGACTCTGCCATTGGTCAGCTGTTCAGGCAAGGCTTTGACAAGGACACAGCATTGCTAGATCAGGAGCTCAGGAAGATGGAGACTAGGGAGATCGAACACCGATGGTCTACTTATAGCCAAGAGGACAAAAAAAGACTCGAGGCTATGAGTAGATTCATTTCGAAGTATCTGGGCAGGCCAGTCCTTGATGTCAAAGCATGGACCAGGGACAGAATCTTGGCTATAGCCGCCAAGATCTGTTCAGCTGGTGACTTCACAAAAGGACTGGTCGCTGAGGCCCTCTCAGAAGCCGATGCTGGGAACAGGACCCTGCTAGTAAAACAAACCAAACCTGCTCTTATTTCTAGGTTGCTAGCAGTGCCTGCCAACATTCCCATACCAACCACCAAACCACAACCCACAAAACCAACCCCTTCACCATCAAAACCCGCAGCCAATGATCCACCCTTGAAGAAGAAGAGAAGGGTGTTGAGGCTGCAAGAAGAAGAAGAAGAGGAGGATGAGGAGGATAGTCTGCCCATTGCTGCAGTTATACCTCTACCTAAAGCCAAATCACAAACCATCACTCCCACCTCACAGATGGATACTGTGAGGGTTAAGATAGAGGAAGAGGAGCAGCAGCAGCTTCATGATGCTGAAATGCTTAAGTCAATTGACCAAGCATATGCTGTCTCTACCTCTATCATGAACATGAAGAAGGAAGCTCTGAGACTCTTCATTCTCAAACAAACCTTCCAATATGACAAAGAGAGAGTGAGGACTTGGCCTGATCCTAGGGTGGCTCACAGGATCACAAAGAAATATATTCCTGTGAGGTATAAGAGTCGGATGAAGAGGATTGTAGATGAAGTAATAACTATGGCTCTTGTATTAACACCCTGGGAAATTGTGGATGAGTTCGAGAAGGCTATAAATCTAAGCAACCTCCTGAAATGATGTTGGAGAATAGGATGGTGAAAAAAGGCTTAGTTTATAAGAAGCTTGAGAACTTCCGTAAAGATAAGCTCAACTTGTTGCTAGAAGGCAAACATCCAGATGAATTTGCATATAAGCAAATCACAACAGTTGAGCTCAAGAATGGCAAACAGGTCAAGTTTGTCTCAGAGATGTACGGCCGTGAAGGATTGTTCAATGGTGGGGCTGAAGACATGACCAAAGAAGAACAAATGATTTTCGTCCGAGCCTACACCAGAGAATCCTACAGGCTAGTACATGGGAGGTAGGTTTCATGGATAGGATAACAGCTCTGTGTCCAATTCCCCAAAACAGAGCTCCCATCCATACTTAGCCAAACAAATACTAGAAACCTTCTCCCAGGCCAGTGCTTATCAGGGTCAACTTCTGATCTGATCCAGAAGGAAATAGACCAATCTTTATGCTAACAATAAGTGGGACAACAAATAATTAGAGGTTTTGGCTGCATTGGTTCAGGGGGAGTTTGTTGGACCAAAAGAACCAATAAGCCAAGATCAGGAAAACCTCTAAGTCCCACATGCCACTGCAACAACTGCTGAAGACTCCCATCAGCTGTTCTGACAAAGTCTGAAGATCAAAGTATGAAGATCAAAGAACTGAAGAACAACAGCTGAAGACTCTAAAGTACTGAAGACAAGTACTGAAGTCTGAAGTACTGATCATACAAGTACTGAAGACTTCAAGTACTGAAGATAAGTACTGAAGAATCAAAAGCTGAAGAACTAAAGAACTGAAGACCTTCTACTGAAGTACAAAGTCTGAAGACAAAGACTGAAGACAACAGCTGATGACATCTACTGAACTCATCAGCTGATACATCATCTGAAGCCCAAGTCTGAAGAGAACCAAGTGTTAAAGATTCAGAGTTTGTCACAACAGCTAAAGAAGTCTTCTTCAGTTGTTGTGATGGTTTTTCCCTTTCAGTAGTTTTGTAATTTTATTTCAGTAGTTGTACAACAGCTGAAGAGCTTGTTCTTCAGCTGTTATAGTATCAGTAGTTATAAACGACTGAAGAGTTTGTTCTTCAGTCGTTGTAGGAATTCAGTAGTTTACTTTTGTCAGTACTTGTAAAAGATAGGAACACTTTTGTAAGAAGATGTCAGCTGTTGACATCTTCAGTAGTTTTATGTTCCGTCAGTTGTAATTTTAATAATCTGTTGATGTCAGAGAAAGGACATCATCACCATCCTTTTGCCGCCTATAAAAGGATGGTGAACCATGCTGTTTTAATTGCCGAAACGTGTTGAGCAATAGAACAATTAATTTTTCGCAGAACTCTTTTCTCTCTCTATGTTTGTGCTTTTAATTGCAATATTTTATGTTCTTGCTATAATTGCTAATTAACGTGCTAAATCCGCTGCAAACCAATCTGATTGATCAAACGAGAGGCTGAGATCCTGTCAAATGTGAACTTGAGGAGGTTGCTGAGTAGGTACAGTTACAAGAGAGGATGGTGAGTCCTCAATGTCCATACTCCTTGAAGAACTCCCAAGTTTTGTGATTGTAGTGACTTTCTCCCCCTTTTGGTAGCATCACCTTCTTGTATAGGTGAGCTAGGAGTTAAGTCAACCACATCCGAGGTTCTTGTGTTCCTGGTTGAGCTCTTCTTAAAGATTCTCTGCTAGTTTTTCCTTAAGATAAGATATCGCAAGTTACTGATCATTGACCCTATTTTGTAAGGTAGTCACTTGAAATTCAAGATGACTAACCTTTGAGACTAAGTAAGTGCATATGTTTGAAAGTTTTGCACCTTTAATCTCAGATTCCCCTCATGTTTATCAGAAGAATCATGGGGGGATGAGAGAATTGGACCTAAGTCTTCACTCTCATCACCAGCGTGGGGTTCTTGGCTACTGGATTTCCTCTGCTCATTGACAGCGTTAGATGAAGTGTCAATGGGCTGAGTTGCCATGGTTGAGGTCTTAATGATGTAATCACTTGCAGAAGTGAGAGCCTCTTCCATATGGGTGACAGATGTGGGATAGACATAGGGAATTCAGAAGCACTCATCTTTCTTTGAGTAGGTGAAGAGTAGAGAGATTCATGGTGTTCACTGAAGCCTAAGTCCTCATCAGTGTAGAATTCAAGGTTGGGAATTTGGGTATTTATGTCCAAAGGCTGGGGATTGTAACTGTCCCTGAAGGTTGTTCACTTGAGTGTTAAGACTCAGAGTGAAGGCTTAAGGCAGTTGGGCTTATGAGCTAATCAGGCTGATCATGAGGAACATCAGCACTGATTCTTGAAGAGATGGGAGTGGTTTGCTCCTTAGGAGAAGTGGGAGCTCTAGTATCCACTTCTTCCTGTATGGGTGAGTATATGGGACCTGCACAGACTCAATAGCTTGAGCAGGGGTTCGTTTGGATTTTCTTTGGTAGGTGAGGGTGATTTGAGGCTTTTTTGGTGGTTGAGATGTAGAAGGTGTGGGTTCAACACTAGCTTGTGTTGCTAGGTTGTCACCTTGAGCAATGAGCTCTAACATTTTGGGGACCAGGGCTGTTTCTACCCCTGAGAAGCCTACAGTTGGCTTCTTTATAATCTTAAAGATGCCTGGCTTCATCTGTCCCAATTTAAGAATATTATTTGTTTCCCTCAACTGTGATCCAAGTTCATAGTTGAGAATGTGTTGAACATATCTAGGAAACATATAGTATTCTAAGGAGTCCAAGTTAGCAAGCAAGTTTGTGTAAACAAATTATGAGTACCTGAACTTGACCCATTGTACCATTCCATGAACTATAAAGGAGAGATCCTTAGGAATCTGGTCCCACCCACCATGCTTGTTGGACAAGCTGTGAATCACTACATGGAGTAGGTATTTCCACTGGGATGAGACCTTCCCTTTCCTGAAGGTCTTTACAGAGAATTCTCCCTCATAGCCCATCTGCTCAAAGGAATAGTTGACAGCTTCCTTTGGGAAAGACAGTTCACCTTCTTCATCATCCAGCTGAAGATGGATGTTGATGATGGCTGGAGTGATAAAGACTGTCCTCCCCTGCAGTATGGCAGATAGTGCCTTCTCCCCATCCATAATAACCTCTTGACATGTCCTCTAAAATTCAAGTAGGTGATCCTCATAAAGAATAGGATCAATGGTGAGTGAGGTGTAGTAGTTGGATAGAGCAAGAAAACGGCAAACCTCTGAGAAACTATCATCTTCTCAGAGTGCAACAAGGCAACTTGATTGTGCTGCCTATGGAGTTGCATGGAGAAATTTTGGTTGTTTCTGTTTGGAATGTTGGCCATTTTTGAAAAGCTTAAGGATGAAGAAATGGTGAAGAACAGAAGTGGTTTAAGAGAGATTAGGTTTGAGGTATGGGTGAATTTTGGGGCGGGTAGAGGAAAGACGTGTAACCGTTGGATATTTGTATGAATTTGGATTTGAGACAAAGTTAATGGAAAAGGATAAACTTTGAAATCTATTATGTTGGTCCCACCTCTGAAAAGTAGTTTGCTTTTTGCCCAAAAGGTAGTTTTCTTGGAATAAAAAAAATCTTCCGAAGATAATTTAACTTCGGAAGTTTTGACCAAAAATCTTCCGAAGGTTATTTTGCTTCGGATTTGACTAGAAAGCTTCCGAAGGCAAATTTTGACTCCAAAAATATTTCAAAGATTTTGACGAATTTCGCTTCGGAAGCAATTTATACCAATCCTAAAAAAAACTTCCGAAGGCAACTTTAAATCTTCTGAAGGATAAAACATCTTCCAAATGATAAAAAGTGTAAAATTCTAAAAAATCTAAGGAATATCCTAAAAGAATTTTCTTCCAAAGGGAAACTGGGGCTTATTAAAGTGATAGAATAGACAACATAGAACACACATAGTTTTAGAAATAATATGATTAAGTTTTTAAGAAAAGCTACTCAAAGTTGATCATCCTAATAGCTAATATAAGATATTAAAATCTCTGTTCATCAAAAGCTTTTGTGAACAGATCAGCATATTGTTCATCTGTATGAACTTTGATTAGTTTGATTAATCCCTTTTCAAAATTATCTCTAATCAGATGATACCTGATGTTGATGTGCTTAGTTCTTGAGTGCTGCACTGGATTTTCTGTGATTGAGATAGCACTGTTGTTGTCTATGTGAATGGGAGTCTCTTTGATGTTGAATCCATAGTCTAGCATCTGATTTTGAATCCAAAGCACTTGAGCACAACTGCTTGCAGCAGTAATGTATTCAGCCTCCGCAGTTGATGCAGATACACAGGATTGTTTCTTGCATTGCCATGAGACTATCCTTCCACCAAGAAATTGACATCCCCCTGATGTAGACTTTGCAGTCATATTGCATCCACCATAATCACTATCTGTATATGCATACAGATTGAAGTCAGAATTTTTAGGATACCAAAGGCCAAGAGATGGGGCTCCTTTAAGCTATCTTAAAATTCTTTTGACAGTGATTAGGTGTGACATCTTGGGGTTGGCCTGATATCTTGCACAGATGCAAGTGGCAAACATAATATCTGGCCTGCTAGCTATAAGATACATAAGAGACCCAATCATAGCCCTGTAGAGATGTCCATTAACACACTCCCCCTCAAGATCAAGTCCAAGGGAGTGGTTTCTAGCTATGGGTGTCTTAGCAACCTTACATTCAGTCATGTTGAACCTTTTAAGTATGTCTTGTACATACTTTGACTGATTTATGAAGATACCATTGTCAACTTGCTTCACTTGAATCCCTAAAAAGAAATTGAGTTCCCCCATGGCACTCATTTCAAATCTATCCTTCATCAGCTTCTCAAAGTCTTTGCAGAGCTCTGGATTAGTTGACCTAAAGATGATATCATCTACATATATTTGAACTAGAATTATGTCATTTCTTGTTCCTTTGATGAAGAGAGTTCCATCAATAGTACCTCTTTTGAACCCATGTTGACAGAGATACTGAGATATAGTCTCATACCACTTTCTTGGTGCCTGATGTAGCCCATAGAGAGCTTTGTCAAGCTTGCAGACATAATCAGGATGATCAGGATCTACAAAACCAGGTGGTTGTTTGACATACACCTCTTCATCAATCACTCCATAAAGAAAAGCACACTTGACATCAAGTTGATAGACCTTGAAGTTCTTGGATGCAGTAAAAGCTAGGAATATCCTAACAGCTTCAAGTCTTACTATGGGAGCAAAGACATCAGTGTAGTCAATCCCTTCTTCTTGAGTATACCCTTGAACAACTAGTCTAGCCTTGTTCTTGATGACAAGTCCTCTATCATCCTTCTTATTCCTGAAAACCCATTTTGTACCTATGGTAGTCTTTCCATGAGGAAGAGGACATAGGTTCCAAACCTTTTGCCTCTTGAATTGAAGTAACTCCTCTTGCATAGCTTCAACCCAACTCCATCCTTTAGAGCTTCATCAATCTTCTTTGGCTCAATTTGGGATTAAAAACAAGAGTGAAGACAGATATTGGGATTATGAGACTATCCTCTTGTTCTTACACCAGTTCCAACATCTCCAGTGATGTTTGTAGAGGGGTGAGACTTGTGGATCCTTAGTTGAGGAATCACAGCAAGTTGTTTAGACAGATCCAAATTGGAAAAATTCTAATCTGGCAAGGAGGATTCACCTCTACAGCAGCACAACTATCAAGATTAACTTGATCCAATGAGTGTGTGACATCATTGAGATTTTCTTCAATGGGATGGTTCTCAGCATCAAGGAATTCCTGATCACTATCACCACCACCATGTTCTCCAACATTTGAAGTTCCTACATTTGAGTTTTGTGCCTCAAAACTGGAAAATGAAGGCAACTCCGATGTATCAGCAGGATTTGTCATTGATTTGCTGGAAGAAGCTTCATTTGCAGGATTAGTTACCACTAGAGCTGGAGATATGTTGCTTGAAGATCTTCTCAGCTCAATTCTTGGATCAGGATCACCTGTAGGTAATATATCTGTGGATCTTGAAACATTCTCACAAGATTTGTTAAAATAGTTGGTAACTAAGTCAAGATCAAACAGCCAATCCGGACCAGAACCTTTCACACTGGGAGTGTGTTCATTGAAAGTCACATTGGCTGACTCCTCAACTACTCTAGTTCTGAGATTGTATACTCTATAAGCTTTAGCTTGAGAAGAGTATCCAATGAAGTGTCCATCATCTGATTTCTCAGCAAACTTGGCTATATGATCTTTGGTATTCAAGATGGTACAAGGACATCCAAAAGACCTGAGAAAACCAATGAAAGGTTTCCTCTTGTGCCAAAGTTCGTAAGGAGTCTTACCATGTGTCTTAACTACTAAAACTCTGTTTTGCACATAGCAGGCAGTGTTGACTGCCTCTGCCCAGAAGGTGATGGGTAGTTTAGAGTCAGACAACATAGTTCTTGCAGCTTCAATTAGTGTCCTGTTTCTTCTCTCAGCAACTCCATTTTGCTGAGGAGTCCTGGGAGCACTCTATTGTCTTGTAATACCCCTTTCATCACAAAATGTATCAGGTATTTGATTCTTGAACTCAGTTCCTTGATCACATCTTATGGTTTTGACTTTGTGATCACATTGATTCTCAATCTTTAAGATGAAATTCTTCAGAGTCTCAGGGGTCTAATCCTTAGTTCTAAGGAAGAACACCCATGTGGATCTTGTAAAGTCATCTGTAATCACCAAACAGTAAGAGGTCCTTCCTAAACTTATTACATTTGTGGGGCCAAAGAGATCCATATGTAACAAGTGTGTAGTGATGGAATTTCTTTCCTTAGGCTTGTGAGATACCTTGCGTTGCTTCCCTTTCAGGCATGCAACACAATGATCATCACTTGTAAACTCTCTTTTTGGTATTCCTGTTACCAAATCATTTTTAACCAATTTATTCATTTTCTTAAAGTTAACATGGCACATTCTTTTATGCCAAAGGAAAGATTCATCACTATTAGCTTTAGATAGAAAGCATGAAACTTCTCCTGAGGGAGATGTTTCTTGCAAATCCATCTTGTACATGTTCCCTTTCCTGGGGGCTCTGAGTAGGATGTGCTCATGAGGAATGACCACCTCGGGCTTGAGAACAATGCACTCATGCTCAGTAAACAACATGTTATGACTCTGATCACAAAATTAAGATACACTCAAAAGATTGTATCCAAGCTCCTTGACAAAGTTTACCTTGTCAATGCTGAGCTTACCATTTGTGACCTTGCCCCTTCCAGTAATGTAACCACCTGCATTTCCTCCAAAAGCAACTGGTCCTCCATCAATTCTTTCAAACTTCTGAAGTAGTGACCTATTGCCTGTCATGTGCCTAGAACAACCACTGTCAATGATCCACACATTTTTGTTTGTCTATAGTTGTTCCTGCACAAAGAGATAGCTAGTTACATTTGGAAACCCAAGCCTCATTGGTCTTGGGCTCAATCAAAACAGTTGAGGACAATGCAATAGTAATAGATCCTATGGTTGTGCTTTGAGGATCTTGAGCTGTTGTTGATGAAGAACCTTCAGTCTTTTGGTCTTTCTTTGACTTCCACACCACCTTTGAAAGTTTAGACTTGACCTTCAATACTTCAGAAGCTTTTGAGACTTTAGAAGTTTTGATGACTGGTCCTTCGGAAGATATTGCCTTTACTGCAGCAAGCTTCAGTACTTCAGAAGCATTCCTTTCTTCCGAGACCAAATTTTCTTCCGAAGGCAGTTTTCTACTTGCCTTCTTCTTTATCTTGGAAGTCTCTTTGTTTATCATGTGAAGAGTACCTTTAGGATTATATGGACAATCCTTGGCCAAATGAGAAGTACTCTCACACATGACACACTTTAGTTTCTTCTTTCTAAGAGTCATCTTCATAGAAGAACAGTTCTCAACCCAAATGAGACAGTTCTTTTGGGTTGAGAACTGTTCTTGGAGTTGGATGGTCCAGGTTGTGTAGCAGTAACACACAACAGATCAGTCTTCTTCTTGTTGCTGAGATGAGTTGCACATGAACCAGAATTCATGTCATCAGTCATAACTACTTCAAACCCTGCAGATATGAAGACTTGTTTCTGCTTAGAGTCAAAAGTAGCCTTGATCTCTTGAGCCTTCCTTGATTTTCTTTTGGCTTTCCTGATCAAGTTATTTCTCCTTGACTTGGTCATCCCAACAGCTTTACTCTCCTCAGAGGAATGGTGACCCTTATCAGAATGCTTTTCTTCACTCAAACCAAAGTCATTCTTCACCATCTCCTCATCATCCTCTTCAGTCAAAGGATCTATGAGGGGAAGCTCATCTTCATAAGTTCCACACCTAGGAGATCTTACAGACAAGATGGTGTGTGGAGGAGCTATCTCACTAGATCCCAGTCCCTGCTTGTTATGATAATACACTTTTGCATGCAAGGATGAGGATATTATGTTCTTGAAGGTATCTTCTTCAAGAAAACAATTTTTTGCCTTAGCTTTGCTGATCACAAGCTCAGCTTGGCATTCAGTTAACTTAGCTATGAGTTCTTTGATCTGAGTCCTGTAATTTGTTAGCTCATGTTTAAGAGTTGAAATGGTTTTCTCTAAAACTTCTATTGTAAGTTTATAGTCATTTTCAGCTCTTTTAAAATCAGCTTTCAAGATGTTTAAGGACTCAAGGTCAGATCTCAGCTCTAAGTTATATGACCTGTATCTATTAACTTTAGCAATGCATTCAGAAGAGCAAAGATTTTCCAATACCTTGGTTTCATCATGATCTGCCATAAGAGCTTGGTTTGGAGATGCATCTTCTATCTTAAAGCTCCAGTCAAAGCCTCCCTCTTCAATAGCAACTGTAGCCTGTTGCTTTGGGTTCTCATTCTTGTGAACTTTCTCAGTGTAGTTTGGTCTGGTTTGTGTCTGGCCACCATTTGTTCTTGGTGCCTTACACTCTCTTGCAAAGTGCCCCATCTGGTTACAGTTGTAGCACTTTACCTTACTTTTGTCCAGCCCAAACTTTCCACTGGATGTATTGCTTGGAAATCTTCTCCCTGTCCTCTTGTAGAACTTCTTGGCCCTGTGAGTGAGAAGAGCCATTTGCGGAACTATCTCCATATACTCCAGATCATCTGGATGGATACAGTCCAAGTATTCAAGAGTGAAGAGAAGGTTGCCAGAGGTTTCATCAGCTGAGACAAAGGCATGAGAAGAACTTGTCTCTTGGAAGGGACTTCCTTGAGTGTAGCTTTCTCTTGGTGTCTCTGGAAGAGTGATGAAAGGCCCCTTCTGTGAGGTGTCAGTGTAGCATAACAACTGATGCTGTGGATCAATGCATTCCCTTTCATTCACATGAAGAGCTGAACTCAGTTGGTTATTGGAGTTACCAGAGGAATTTTGCATGTTCTTCTCCATCTGGAATGCACTCAGGATACCGTACAACTCTGTAAGAGTAAGAGTTTTAAGATCCGAAGTTCTCTTGATCACAACACAATAATGTGTCCATAGTTTAGGAAGAGAAGACACGAACTTCCTTACTATGTCCCTGTTCTCAAGAGTTACTCCAATATCCACTAGAGTGTCCACTATCTCAACATACCTGAAGTATTGTTGAGTCAGTGTCTCACCTGCCTTGAAGGTGAAATTTTCAAACTACTGCTTCAAGAGATCCTTCTTGTTATCTTTAGTTTCTTTGGATCCTTCATACATGAGCTTCAGTGCTTCCCATAAATCTTTAGCTATCTTGCACTTCTTGAAGCCTCTGTAGATGGAGTTTGGAAGAGCAGTTTAAAGACAAGTCATGGCCCTTTGATCAAGCTCTATTCTCTTCCTGTCTTCTTCTGAGTAATCATCTACATCTTTAGGGATGATATGATTACCAGTAGCAGAGGTAGTGCTTGGTATGAAGGGACCATTGATAACTGAGTCCCACATCTTTGAATCTTGACACTTGATGAAGCCTTCCATTCTTGTGCACCATGTGTCAAAATCTTCAGGAGTGATCAGTGGGGACTTGGTCATAGTACCGGTTTCCATATCAGCTTTAGAAAGAGCTGCCATTTGAGTTGTTAAGTATTTTGTGTGTGAGAGGGATCTTAAGATGGTGAGATCTTATGTCAAGAGCCTGGAATGCTCTGATACCAAATGCAGGACCGGGTGAAGGGGTTAGCACTTTTACAACACATCAACACAATGAGGAGAGTGTATTAGAACACTTAACAGATCAAATGGGGAACCGGTTATGATGATGCTAAGAACACAAAAGTAAATTTAGAAAGAAAGAACAAGATAACAACACAAGTGGTTGGTTTTCAAGGATGTTGTATATTGCTTCTCAAATTCAAAGTTACAAGTATTCAGCATATTACATTACAAGACTTTGAGATACTATATACTACAACCTACAGACGGCCATACTTTGAAGGCCAGCTGGATACATGAACTAGACAACACAATCCATATAGAGTCAAAAGGCAGATTGCCTTTTGGCTAGTGACTATGACATGCCATAGCTCACATCCTAATATATTACAAAAAGGATAAAGGTACATAAAATAGAAAGGTTTGACCCAAGACCTCAATGTACAGTTTTCCTAAAGCATGGACCTTTTCACCAACTCATATAAGTTGGTGACCAACCAGAGTGGGCAGCGGCAAAGTGGTTCAGCTTTTTCGGAAAAAGTACATCAGATAAAAGCATGTATGATAAAAGTCTTCAAAGAATCTATCTTGGTTACTTGGCTTCGGAAGACTGTCTTGAAGCTAAGGAAGACTTCATTTCAGGCTTCAGAAGATATTGGTCTTGGCTACAGAAGATTTTACACTTAGAATGTTTCTGAAGTGGTGTAAAACTTCCGTAGCAATACTACTTCATGTTCTGTGCAGCATGCAGGAAGACTTGATCATTACATAAAACTACTGAAAGAAGACTAGCACAACTACTGAAGAATACTTCTTCAACTGTTGTGATAACTACTGAAAGTGGATCATCATAACTACTGTAGAGTACTTCTTCAGTTGTTGTGACAACTACTGAAAACTGTCTTCAGACTTTGTCTTCAGTTGATATCTTCAGCTGATGTCTTCAGATATTGTCTTCAGATGTTGTCTTCAACTGTTGTCTTCAGCTATTACCTTCAGCTGTTGTCTTCAGCTGATGTCTTCAGCTGTTGTCTTCAGCTGTTACCTTCAGCTATTGTCTTCAGCTGTTACCTTCAGCTGTTGTCTTCAGCTGATGTCTTCAGTTGTTGTCTTGAGCTGTTACCTTCAGCTATTGTCTTCAGCTGATGTCTTCAGTTGTTACCTTCAGTTGTTATGATCAGTAGATAGTTACAAGAGTGTTTTAGCTGCATCAGACTTCTAGGAATCCTTACATTAAGCGTTAATGATATGTATAAAGCATATAGTAACGTTTGATCGGTTCGGGTTATATTGGTTCGGTCGCGTGTAACACACACAACAGACATAAGTATTAGATCTTATGTAGATCCAAGTACTAGAAATCGTTGCCATTGCCGATGATATTTGTGTAAGAGTGTCATTGTTATTAGAGAAATACTTAGCAAATATTAGCTTTGCAAATCGATTGTTGATAATTGTAAAATGTTATGTTGATTTGATTTGGAATAGCATTAATAAGTTTGATAGTGTTAATTTTAAAGATTGTCATTAGCAATGGTACTTGTGTCGATGTCACCTTAACATCACACGACAAACACACACCACACACAAGAAGAAACTCACACACAATAACTCCAGTGGCACGACTGGACCAGACGCACGACTGAACCACTCATCTGCACGAATCAACCTTCATTCGTACGAATCAGCTACATTCGTACGAATGGACCTCCATTCATGAGATTCGCCCTTCAGTTGTACCACACAACACTCAATCGCATGACTCAACCTCCATACGTACGAATCAACCTTCATTCGCACGAATCAGCTTCATTCGTATGACTGAACCTTCATTTGTACGACTCAGCATTCAGTCGTGCGATACACGCACAATCGCACACATTCATCCGCATAGACTCAATCGCATGAATACACTCATTCGCATGACTCAATCGCACGACAGACACACAGTCGCATGACTCAATCGCATGACTCACCTGGTCTCATGACTCAATCGCACAACACACACGGTCGCATGACTCACCCAGTCGTGACTCAGTCGCACGATAGACACAGTCGCGTGGACAGAAGAATCGCGACTGTAGAAGTGCAGAGCAGCCTTCGGCTGCTCCGTGCATGGGTTTTACACCTCAAGGACTTCCAGAAACACATTTCAAATTTGTACAAACAAGAAGAACACGCAAAAAGGCAACACACGCACTCACGCGACCTCATGTGCTCAGGTTGGCCCCGAGCACCCGAAACCCTAAAAGTGTAGCCGTAAACAAGCAAGAAAAGGGACGACTAAGGGCATCTACCTGCAAGAAAAGAGTAGTCTCAGCTGTAGTCGAGGCTTTGCCGGTGAAAACGTGAAGAAAACGGGGCGGTTTGGTGCAAGGAGGAGGAAGAAAATGGAAGAAGAAGAAGATGAGGAAGAAGATGAAATGTGGTGGCTAGGGCTGGAATATGGGTATTTATACCCAGCCCTAGTTTAACAAAATGTCACATTTGGTCCTCGCACTTAGCCCACGAGTTCCCCAATTTGTTTCGGTTAAAAACGACCTTAATCGGCTAGTTATAGTAACGATAAAGTGTAAATAATGATATTGTAGCTTAATAATGGTTTTATCAATGACAATAATTTTATATACAAATGGTATATTTAACGATGACGATGATGAAAGTTGTAAAAGTTTTAAATGTAGCATACGTTTACAATGATGTCACAAGCACAACGATGATAAAGTAATTATAATATCCACATGAATAGATTACAAAAATGAGGAATGAACGTTCAAAGAAGAGTTAACTAAATCCCCGTTACATGACGGACCTTGTGGTGACAGATGTCACAGTATCCCCCAGTTGAGGGAATTTCGTCCCGAAATTAAACTGGTGTTAGGTCCAAGAGTGTCATCCTCGAATAGATGTGGATATTTGAGTTTCATCTGGTCTTCCCGTTTCCACATGAATTCTGGTCCTCGTTTGGAGTTCTATCTCACGCGGACAATCGGTATCTTGCTACGCCTTAGTTGTTTGACCTTTCGGTCCATGACCTCTATAGGTTCTTCGATAAAATAAAGCTTCTCATCGATCTTGATTTCCTCAATTGGTACATGAAGAGACTCGTCGGCCAAACACTTTTTGAGGCTTGACACGTGAAAAGTATCATGTACCCTGTTAAGTTCTTGTGGCAACCTTAATCGGTAAGCCACCGGACCGATTCTTTCTGTAATCTCGAATGGTCCTACGTATGTTGGGGCTAACTTCCCTTTCTTTCCAAATCGTACAATCCCTTTCCAGGGAGAGACTTTGAGTAGAACGTGATCTCCCACGTTGAATTCCAGAGGTTTCCGATGGTTGTCGGCGTAGCTCTTTTGGCGATCTCTGGCTGCTTTTAGTCTGTCTTTGATCTGGAAAATCTTGTCTGTTGTTTCCTGAATAATCTCTGGGCCCATCAACTGGCTTTCACCAATCTCTACCCAACAAACTGGAGATCTACATTTCCTCCCATACAATGCTTCAAATGGAGCGCACCCAATTCTCGTATGGTAGCTGTTGTTAGAAGAGAACTCAATCAATGGTAAATAAGTGTCCCAGCTACCACCGAAGTCGATTACACAAGCCCTGAGCATGTCTTCCAATGTTTTGTATTGTTCGTTCACTTTGACCATCTGTTTGTGGGTGATAGGCGGTACTCATATCTAATCGAGTGCCCATCGCTTTCTGCAATGTTTGCCAAAATCGTGAAGTAAATTGGCTGTCACGGTCAGATAAGATCGACACCGGCACTCCATGCCGTGTCACGACCTCCTTTATGTACAATCTCGCCAACTTATCCATCTTGTAATCCTCTCGGATTGGTAAGAAATGAGCTAACTTTGTAATCCGATCCACCACGACCCATATCGAGTCGTGCCACTTCCCGTTCTAGGGAATTTGGTAATGAAATCCATGGCTACATTCTCCCATTTCCACTCGGGAATTTCAGGTTGCTGTAATAATCCCGATGGTTTCTGGTGTTTAGCCTTAACTTTCGAGCATGTCAAGCATCGGCTTATGTACATAGCAATGTCTTTCTTCATGCCTGGCCACCAGTACAGATCCTTAAGATCGTGGTACATCTTGTCTGCACCAGGATGAATAGAATATCGTGTCTTGTGTGCTTCATCCATGATTAGAGTACGAACATCTCCCCGTTTGGGTACCCATATACGATCCATGAAGTACTGTACACCATCATCCTTGCAAATCATCTGTTTATCCAACCCAGCAAGGTTTTCTTCTTTCAATGCCTCACTTTGTGCAATTTGGATCTGAGCTTTCAGATTTGTTTGAATAGTCAATCCCAACGCTCGAGCACGTAGTGGTATCACACGTTCTTTGCGGCTAAAGCATCAGCCACCACGTTTGCTTTCCCCGGATGGTACCGGATTTCACAATCGTAGTCACTAAGTAACTCCACCCAACGTCGCTGACACATATTGAGTTCTTTCTGATCCAAGATATGTTGAAGGCTCTTATGATCGATGTAGATGATACACTTGGTTCCATACAAGTAATGCCTCCATATCTTAAGTGCAAATACTACAGTGCCCAACTCCAAATCATGAGTTGTATAGTTCTTTTCATGCACCTTAAGTTGTTGTGAGGCGTAGGCAATCACCTTATCCTTCAGCATTAGCACACAACCTAATCCTTGATGTGAAGCATCGCAGTACACCACAAAATCATCAGTTCCGACTGGGAGGGACAATATCGGTGCGTTGCACAACTTCTCTTTCAGTGTTTGGAACGCTTGTTCTTGTGCATGTCCCCAATCAAACTTCTTGTCTTTCTGAGTCAACAAAGTTAACGGTTGAGCAATCTTTGAAAAACTCGGAATAAAGCAACGATAGTACCCCGACCAATCCTAAGAATTGCTGTATCTCTGAGGGTGTCTGGGGTGCATCCTATTTCTTCACTGCTTCAATCTTACAGGGATCTACATGAATCCCTTGTTGTTCACCACATGCCCCAAAAACTTCACTTCTCGTAACCAAAACTCACACTTTGAGAACTTGGCGAAAAGTTTTTCTTCTTTTAATAGACTCAGTATTGCCCGAAGGTGTTCCTCATGGTCCTCTTTCGATTGGGAGTAGATAAGTATATCGTCTATGAATATGATAACGAACTTATCCAAGTAAGATTTGCACACTCAATTCATCAGATCCATGAACACAACTGGTGCATTAGTCAGTCTGAACGGCATGACTAAGAACTCATAGTGCCCATAACGAGTCCTAAACGCTGTCTTCGGTATGTCATCCTCAAAAACCCTTAGTTGATGGTATCCCGAACGAAGATCGATCTTGGAGAAATAAGAGGCTCCTTGCAACTGATTGAACAAATCATCAATTCTAGGAAGAGGATATCGATTCTTCACGGTCAATTTGTTCAGCTCGCCATAATCGATGGACATACGGAATGACCCATCTTTCTTTTGACAAATAATACCGGTGCTCCCCATGGTAAGTGACTCGGCCGAATGAAACCCTTCTCCAGTAGTTCCTGTAATTGACTAGATAACTCTTGCATTTCGGATGGTGCCAACCGATGCGGTGCTTTTGCTACCGGCGTAGCTCCAGGAGCCAACCGATGCGGTGCTTTTGCTACCGGCGTAGCTCCAGGAATCAACTCTATAAGAAATTCCACTTGTAATCTTTTTTGTTTTGAATATCTTTTACCACTGAAACATAAATTTTGACTTTGACCTTTTTTAGTACAATGTTCCTATGTTCATACTATGAAACTAGGGTTTTGAAACTAGAGTTTTGAAAATCAATATTTGTTATGAACATTGCTGCTATGTTGTCAATATGAAGTGGTGTGGGCAAGAAGTTAAAACCATAATCAAGCATCTGGTTTTGAGTCCAGAGAACTTGAGAGCAACAAGCTGATGCTGCTATGTACTCAGCTTCTGCTGTTGAAACAGACACGTTAGTATGCTTCTTACACTGCCAGGAGACCAGTCTGGTACCAAGAAATTGACAACCGCCAGAATTGGACTTCCGATTGAAGTTGTATCCCCCGTAGTCACTATCTGTATATGCATAAAGATTGAAATCTCCTTCCTTTGGATATCATAGTCCAAGAGAAGGCTTGCCCTTGAGATATCTAAATATCCTCTTGACTGCATCCATATGAGATTCCTTGGGATCTGCTTGATATCTAGCACAAACACGTACACCAAACATTATGTCTGGTCTGCTAGCTGTTAGATACATGAGTGATCCAATCATAGATCCATAATGAGTCTGATCCACTAATTTTCCTTCTAAATCTGGACCTATCTTCATCTTTGTATCAGCAGGAGTTCTAACATACTGACAATCTGCAAAATGAAATTTCTTCAACATGGTTTCCACATATTTTGATTGATTGATGAAGATTCCATCTGCTGTTTGTTGTACTTGAAACTCTAAGAAGAATGTAAGCTCCCGTATTGCACTCATTTGGAACTTGGAATGCATAAAGTCTTCAAAATCCTTGCAAAGTTGCTTGTTTGTTGAGCCAAAAATGATATCATCCACATAGATCTGGACTAGCAACATTTCATTTCCTTTTCTTTTTCTAAAAGAATCTGATTAATCTTTCCTCTCTCGTATTCATGTGCAAGAAGAAAAGATGATAGAGTCTCATAACACTTATGTGGGGCTTGATGTAGAGCATACAAAGCTTTGTCAAGCTTGTATACCCTGTGAGGGAAATCTGGGTCTTCAAAGCCTAGAGGTTGACTCCATAGACTTCTTCAGAAATTTTTCCATAGAGAAAAGAACACTATACATCCATTTGATACAGAGTGAATTTCATGGATGTTGTGTATGCAAGGAAAAGTCTAATGGCTTCTAATCTAGCAACAGGAGCAAACACTTCATCATAATCTATTTCTTCTTCTTGAGTGTATCCCTGTGCCACCAATCTTGCTTTATTTATAATGACTATGCCCCTGTCACCAGTTTTGTTTCTGTATAGCCCTCTAGTACCAATAGGGTATTGTCCTTCGGGAAGGTCTACCAGCTGCCTACTTCTTGTTTCTTGAACTAGAGCAATTCTTCCTGCATTACCTTGATCCAACCATTGTCTTAAAGAGCCTCTTTTATATTCTTGGGTATTATTTTGTTGGATCTTGTATGCCCAAGACACATACAAGATTGATGTGGTTAGTATGTTATGATCCAAGTCGGGTCATACCCAATAACAAGCTAAACAAACACCAGTAAATATTTCTTTGTTGATGAGATCATACAAATAAATTTTGACACCAATTTAGGGAAAAATGGGTTTTCTAAAACGTTGCTTTCGTAATACAACAACATTATATGGATAATAAGTTCATGAGAAATTATTTATTTTATTATTTAAGTTAGTTAAATAATGACAAATAAAAGTGTGTTAGTGTTATAAAATTAAAAGAGGTTTTAATTTTATAAAAATTATGGTTAAAGAGTGCAATTTTTATAAAATTAACAAAATGGGGGGAAACCATTTTGAAGGCTGAATTCGGCCACCCCTTTGTGGGTTTTGAGAGCATCTTTTAGTCTTGTTTCTCACAAGACTTTACTCTCTCTTGCACTCTTCTATCTAATTTTCTCTCTCACGCACACAAGCAAGAACTTTTCTCTTTTCTTCACTTGGCTGAAAATCCATTTTGAAAGCTGAAAATTCAGCTTTGGATTAGCTAGATCCAGATCTTCAAGAAGAGAAGAGACTTGGTGTTATACTACCTAGCAAGTAGGAGTTTGGAAGAGCTTGTGGGTATACAAGCTTGAGGCTTTCTTCCTTGAGGGCTTCACATACAAGAATATCATCATCTTCATCTCACCCTTACTACAACATCTTGTTCTTGAAAGGTAGTTCAAGAACACCCTATGGTTGCATTTTCGTTTTTGATAGCATGCCATTTCATATATCTAAATGATCCTTGTTCTTGGGTTTGTTTTTGGTTGAAAATGGTGTAGGATCTTATATGCCCAAGACACATACAAGATTGACGTGGTTAGTACGTTATGATCCAAGTCAGGTCATACCCAATAATAGGCTATACAAACACCAACAAACATTTATTTATTGATAAGATCATACTATGAATGTTTGACACCTATTTAGAAAATTGGTTTTCTAAATATTGCTTTTGTAATAGAACAACATTATATGGATAACTTGTTCATAAGATATTTATTTGTTTCATTATTTAAGTTGGTTAAATAATGACATATAAAAATGTGTTATGTTACAAAATTAAACTAGGCTTTAATTTTATAATTTTAATGATATGAAGAGTGTGATTTTATAAAATATCAAATGGGTGGGAAACCCATTTGAACACACAACCTTCGGCCGCCCATGGCCTTGGGAATACCCATTTTGTGTCTTGTTTCTTGCCAGACTAAAGGCAACCAACACTCTTCCATCATTTTGCTTAACACTCTCCTTCTCTCTAAGAGTCTTTTTCTTCTCCTTCTTCTCTCATATTTTCGGATTTTCTTGGCTGATTTGAAGTGGTTCTTGGCTGGAAATTTTGAGTTTGACAAGAGAGACAAGGCTTGATGTAATACTACCTAGCAAGTGAGTGTTTGGAGGGCTTGTGGGTATCACGGTTTGAGGTCCTCTACTTTGAAGGCTTGCTACTCAAAGACATCATCATCCTCATCCATTTTCGACCCCTTTTGGCTGCTCAAAGGTAGTTTATGGCAGCCTCTTTATGGCTGTCCATAATGTGTAGTTTGTGTTCACATAGCTAGCACTATTCACATATAAAAGGTCCATTGTTCTTGGGTTTGTTTGTGACTTTACAATACCAAAATAGAACTTGATTTTTCAGCTTATAAACCATGTTATAAAGTTAATTTCCGCTGCGTTTTTACAAAGTTTAAAATGGTTAAACTATGTTTCATGTTCTATCAAACCCAACATTGGCATCTAGAGCCGGTTATGTGGATAGCTAGCTTGTTTTGTCTTTTAAAAATTCGTTTCATGGACTTTAAAACCCCTTTAGGGGCTGCTATGTTCATGTTTGATGAATCCCTAAACTTTCAAAGTTATATCACACATGCTTGTGATTAAACTTTGAAAGACAAGTATGTTAAATTATTTGTTTTGTTTGGACAAAACAAAACCCGAAATTTCAGTTTGTGTTGGCTGAAATTTCGTGGTTTTAGTGGGGTTTCATTATTGTTTTGGATGATATGATCATTGTTTGTTATGGTGCATAACCTAGCTTTTGGCCTTGTGTTGTTTGGATGATTGTAATGGTTGTTTTATTCATTCAATTGGGTTGTAATGTTTATGTTTATTTTTAAGTTGTAATTATTTATTCATTTGGTTATGTAATAAATAGATTAGGTGCATTTCTTTTATTAGAAAAATATATTAGGATATAATTTTTTTGTAAAAGGAAGATGCACAAGATGAAGACCTAAAGATGGACATGAAAGACATGGACCTTGAAGCATTTGGATATGGATTCAAGTGGGAGTTCATGGACACATATGATGTGTCATTATTAACCCTTAGGAAAGACCATATGACAACACTTGTGATGGCAAACAAGTGTGGTCAACTTAGTGGCTATGGTTATGCACTCATGTTTGAATGTTTATGCTTGTTTGGATGATTGTTGTTTAAGTGTTTGGTTGATATTTGGATATGCATTACAAACTCATAAACAACTTAACAAGCTGAAAATTTGATGGTTCTTTATCATTAAGTGGTTAATAAAAGGTTGTTAAAAGGATTAATGGTTTTAATAAAAGAAGTTTTATTAAAGGTGAACCATAGGGTATCTTGTATTTGAAAGCATGCAAATATAAGTACATAGAGTTTTCTAAACTAGAATTATGAGTTTTCTAACCACAATTTAAATGTAATGTTGGGTTCTAGATTTTAATATGAAAATGACCTTAAAAGGCATTAATTAATTTTTAAAAAAATAGCAATATCGAAAATACTAAAATAGATCTTTGTTAAATTTTGTAGATGGCCACCAATAATGATAATCATGATAACTCATCCATGTCCGCCCAATCTTTATGAGCGATTCTCCAAAAGGAACGTCTAAATCATAATAATTTCATTGATTGGTATCGAAACTTAAGAATCGTTCTCAAGCAAGTGAGATGATCATATGTTTTAGACAACCCTATCCCCGGTCAACCTACTGAGGATAATGAGGACGCCTATAACGATTGGATGAAGTACACTGAGGACTCCGTCCAAGTGTCTTGCCTCATGCTGGAAAGCATGACTCTGGATCTCCAAAAAAGTATGAACATCACGGAGCTTATGACATGATAACCAAGCTGAAGGAAACGTTCCAACAGCAAGCAAGGGTTGAGCGCTTCGAAACGGTTCGAGCACTCCATGCATGTCGTATGGACGACAACCAATCGGTTTCATCTTATGTACTTAAGATGAAAAGCCACATTGACCGCCTTGAAAGGCTTAATTGTCCCGTCTCGAAGGAATTGGCCATGGATTTGATCCTCAATGGCCTTACCAAGAAGTTCGAGACGTTCGTGTTGAACATCACCGTGTTAATCCTCGATTAAAAACCGCAATAAACCACTTCATTACAACCACCTATTGGTTTCGAACCCGCAACACCATTAAAAGGGAATTTAGACTGTGAAACCCATTCATCCCGAAACCGAACACCCCCATTCAAACTTCAATTCGTTTCTTCACAATAAACAGACAATTGATGCAATTAAAGACTCTAAAACGTTCGTGTAATCATTTCGAATTCATTAGTGAGTTTAATTTCAGATGAAACAGTGATATTAACTTAATAAATTAAGTTAATATCACCAACTTGAGTATTTCCTCATCTGGCATGTGGATTTGTACTACTTTTTCCCGACAAACAATCTCAGCTCCGTGCTTCGACAACCAATCCATTCCCACAATCACATCGAAACTTCCCAGCTCAAAAGGTATTAAGTCTATATCAAAGGCATGGTTTTCTAATATCATCGAGCACTTTCTAATAATCTCGTCAGCCTGTACAATTCTACCGTTGGCCATTTCTACAGAGTAGCTAGTTTCTAGCCTACTAGGGTTCAAGTCAAGCATGTGAGCAAATTCGGAGGATATAAAACTATTGTCCGGTCCAGTATCAAACAATATAGATGTGAAGTGGTGATTGAGAAAATACGTACCCGAGACGACATTCGGGTCCTGACGGGCGTCATTTGCTCCGATAACAAACGCACGTCCTCTGGCAGCATTTCCTTGATTCCCTTGGCCTTGGTTACCAGCTATGGCCATCACTTGTAGTTGGTTGTTTCCTTGCTGACCCTGCACCCGATTCAGTCTGGGGCACATGTTCTGGTAGTGACCCGGGTTTCCACACTCAGACCCTAGCATTCCCGGCGGGGTTAACCGCGTCGACCGGTGCCACCAGATTTGGCGCTACTCTACAGTCTTTCACTAGATGCCCCGGGCGTCTACAATTCATACACACCCAGCACTGCATCGCTGGGGGATGATGATAGTTGCACCTGTCACATTTGGGGTGTGGCCCGACATAATCCCTCTTGCCTTGTGTCACCGCCACAAAATTCCTGGTTGTCTTGGCCCTTTTGTCGAATTTCCCGGTACTCGACCGGCTCGCCTCCCCAACATCCTTCCTCTTCTCAGCTCCTTTCCCCAGAACCCCAGTTCTCACCATCTCATTTGTTAACGTACCAGCCTTCAGAATTGCACTCTGAATAGTAGGAGGGGCTGTTGCTGTAACCATAGCCCGAATTTGAGGCACAAGTCCCTAGATGTACCTTTCGATCCTCTTGGATTCCGGAGTGACGAGATGTGGAACCAGCCTTGCCAGCTCATGGAAACGATCAGTGTAAGCTGCGTGCCCGGTTCCTACCATAGCATGATTCCAGAACTCCTGCTCCAACTTCTGCATCTCATTAAGTGGGCAGTATTCTTCAGTGATCAATGCTTTAAACTCATCCCAAGTCCTCTGCATTGCTGATTCTCTTCCCCTTACTTGAATTTATGTGTTCCACCAAGTTAGGGCTATGCGCTGTAGTGAACACGTCGCATACTTAATCTTCTGACTGTCGAGGCACTCGCTGATATCAATGACGGCCTCCATCTTCTCAAGCCACCTTGTTAGAGCTATCGCTCCACCTTTCCCATCAAATTCTTTCAGTTTACAGGCCACAAATTCCTTGTAAGAACATCCCCGCCTAGTATTAACCATCCCAGTTTCATTACCAGTTGTTCCACCATTCACAGTATCTTCCCCCGTTCCTTGGTTATGCTCATTTTTAGTATCATAATCCCCATGGAGATTATGATTCAAAAGAGTGTCGCTCACTTGAGTAACTATTGTTGGAATCAGTGCGGCTAGCTGCTGAGCAATCATAGCAGCTATATCAGGGTTTTCAGTTCCCTGATTGTTGCCAGCGGGACCACCACCTGTTCTTGGTGGCCTACCTCTACCTCTGCCTTGTGGGGTCTCACCTTCACGATTTGTACTGCGGGTGACTCTTCGAGGCGGCATTTTCTAATCATAAAAGGAGTAAACATGTAAACTTTAGTCACTTTAAGATACATATTTAATTTGACTCATCAAGTTCCAACATTTCATGCTCCAGTCAATCAAGATCATCATGTAGCCCAGTTCAAACACATTCCTGGTATATCGTTGATGCTTATATATAGGGTTCCCTGCAGCGTTCCTACCACATCCACGATATACCGAGAACGATGCTTAAGCCGGTTACATGACATCCGATTTTCCTTAAAATCATCCCAATGAACAACGTAATGTATGTGTAGAGAGTATCATCACTTTTCTACAACTCTTTGAAGTCCACTTCCATTTTAAGCATTTAGTCATTTCTATAGTTACTGAAATGCTAAGCGGAGAAATGTTTCATGGAGAATAAGATCAATATCATAATTGAAATCCCATGAAGGCTCTAAGTAGAATAGGACTTAAGTGATAGTAGAGATCATGAATGTTTTATCGTTGTTAACAAAGTCTTACTAGAATTATGATTCAAGTGTCCTAAGGTATAGAATAGATATCTTGTACTAACTATGATCGTTACCTCATGGTAAGATTCGCCAGGCTTCACATGCACTGCAAATTGCAATTACGTGTGCACCCGTAATGGTAATTTGCCTTGCATGGTCACCCTTAGCTTCACCTACCCAAGCTAACATCACAATACTGACACCATACATCATGCACGGTTCATGTAATGTTCTCATGTCCATGAATCGATAGTATTCCAAGAGTAGTCCGTCATAACAAATAGAATCCAAGCTAACAATCATAATTGGTCTACAAGAGTTGCCTATCCCTTCTTCTTTCGGGACTTCAGGCATAACTATCTCAGGGTCGGACTCAATATCCGAGATCAACAATTCGCGTGATCTGTGAAGATCCCTTCAGGTTAGGTATCCCAACCTAATAGTATAATGCAGCACGCATAGTAATGGAAGATTCCAATAGAAGGCATCCCGTGAGGAAGGAGTAAGAGTAATAGTGCCTCCCTTAGGATGGTCAGATAACAAGACATAGAGGCAAAGAACAAGTATAGAGATAAAGAACAAGTATAGAAAAACATACATGTAATATCAGATGCAAGCCAATCCTAGCATGCATTCTACATGAAGGTTCCTAGGTTATAGTGTAGGTCAAGTGATTTGCCTAATTATCTATAACCAATGGCTTTGATACCAGTCTGTCACACCCCCGCTGAGAGCGGAAACACGGGGATGTAACGAGACGGGATTGTCATAACACATTGTTAACAATAGAGATGCAATGTATGTAATTGATGATAAAGCATGTCATGACGACACCCTGCACAAATGGAGACTTGTGTCGTGTTTAGTCAGTATTCATGACAGCATAGCCATAAGCATAAACTTGTAAATGATTCACATAACCAAAAATAAAATCATTGTAATGTAATTCCCATAACCCGGGAACAAGTATCAAAAGTATGAAGATTGTTTAATAGACTCAACAACAGTTCAAAATGAATGTTTGTCAAGTATGTTTAGTCTCAAAAATACATCCTAGGGTCTCCACTAAGGCAGCACACCTAGATCTTCAATTAACATTGTCACCTGAAAAGATATGCTTAAAACGGTCAACAAAATTGTAGGTGAGCTCGCAGGTTTAAATAGTAAATAAGTAATTGATGCTGTAATTGTTGCGGAATACCGTGCATACAGTTATAAGTAAGAAAAATCACATAACCATGAGCTTCACAAGCAAACCTAATGACGTACACACAAAAACTTGTCGGAATATATTCACCCAAGGGCCCGTTCCTGGCCACTATTGGTACCAACTAGTATACCAAAAAACGAGGATGGGGGTGTCAACCTAGTAGTATTACCAATACCTATCCGTCGGTTCCAATACCGAAATTAAATGGTTGTAAAGAAAGTACCACACAGCGACTCATGTATGTATCAGATAAGTAATCACAACACAGTATCACGTTGATTCCAAGTATGTAAATTGTATGTAAACTGTACAGCATAAGATATGTATAAAGCATATAGTAACGTTTGATCGGTTCGGGTTGTATTGGTTCGGTCGCATGTAACACACACAACAAACATAAGTATTAGATCTTATGTAGATCCAAGTACTAGAAATCGTTGCCATTGCTGATGATATTTGTGTAAGAGTGTCATTGTTATTAGAGAAATACTTAGCAAATATTAGCGTTGCAAATCGATTGTTGATAATTGTAAAATGTTATGTTGATTTGATTTGGAATAGCATTAATAAGTTTGATAGTGTCAATTTTAAAGATTGTCATTAGCACCGTACTCATGTCGATGTCACCTTAACATCACACAACAAACACACACCACACACAAGAAGAAACTCACACACAATAACTCCAGTCGTACGACTGGACCAGACGCACGACTGAACCACTCATCTGCATGAATCAACCTTCATTCGTACAAATCAGCTACATTCGTACGAATGGACCTCCATTCTTGCGATTCGGCCTTCAGTCATACCACACAACACTCAATCGCATGACTTAACCTCCATACATACGAATCAACCTTCATTCGCACGAATCAGCTTCATTCATAGAACTGAACCTTCATTCGTACGACTCAGCATTCAGTCGTGCGATACACACACAATCACACACATTCATCCGCATAGACTCAATCGCATGAATACACTCATTTGTATGACTCAATCGCACGACACACACACAATCGCATGACTCAATCGCACGAGTCACCCTGTCGCATGACTCAATCGCACGACACACACACAGTCGCATGACTCAATCGCACGACTCACCCAGTCGCATGACTCAGTCGCACGATAGACACAGTCGCGTGGGCAGCAGAATCGTGACTGTAGAAGTGTAGAGCAGCCTTCGGCTGCTCCATGCATGGGTTTTACACCTCAAGGACTTCCAGAAACACATTTCAAACATGTACAAAGAAGAAGAACACGTAGAAAGGCAACACACGCACTCACGCGACTTCATGTGCTCGAGTTGGCCCCGAGCACCCGAAACTAAAAGTGCAGCAGTAAACAAGCAAGAAAAGGGTCGACTAAGGTCGTCTACCTGCAAGAAAGGAGTAGTCTCAGCTGTAGTCAAGGCTTTGCCAGTGAAAACGCGAAGAAAACGGGGCGGTTTGGTGCAAGGAGGAGGAGGAAAATGGAAGAAGAAGAAGATGAAATGTGGTGGCTAGGGCTGGAATATGGGTATTTATACCCAGCCCTAGTTTGACAAAATGTCGCATTTGGTCCCTGCACTTAGCCCCCGAGTTCCCAAATTTGTTTCGGTTAAAAACGACCTTAATCGACTAGTTATATTATCGATAAAAGTGCAAATAATGATATTTGTAGCTTAATAATGGTTTTATCAATGACAATAATATTATATACAAATGGTATATTTAACGATGACGATGATGAAAGTTGTAAAAGTTTTAAATGTAGTATACGTTTACGATGATGTCACAAGCACAAAGATGATAAAGTAAGTATAATATCCACACGAATAGATTACAAAAATTAGGAATGAACGATCAAAGAAGAGTTAACTAAATCCCCTTTACATGACGGACCTTTTGGTGACAGATGTCACACAAATCAACCCCCAAATCATAAGAACCCTAGAATCAAAGATCGAATAAATTGAACATCGATTCGTGTATGATAGTAAAATTAACCATTGGGCTTTTGCTCCCAATGATAAAACGAATATATTCATGTATTTAATTTACCTGATTAGCTTCGATTTGAGGATGAACGCCCCTAGAACCGTCGCGATTAGTGGAGGTTATCGGAAAGGGATTTTTGGTGTATGTTTCGAACAATTGGGGCTACAGAGGGTTGGAAAGGAACGAGTTGTACCTTTACCCTCTGTTAAATAGTTTCGATTTGATATGTTTCAACTTAAACGAATTCTAGTTTGAATGCGGATGTAACAGGTTCAACTCAAAGTTAATATCACTGTTTCATCTGAAATTAAACTCACTAATGAATTCGAAATGATTACACGAACGTTTTAGAGTCTTTAATTGCATCAATTGTCTGTTTATTGTGAAGAAACGAATTGAAGTTTAAATGGGGGTGTTCGGTTTCGGGATGAATGGGTTTCACGGTCTAAATTCCCTTTTAATGGTGTTGCGGGTTCAAAACCGATATGTGGTTGTAATGAAGTGGTTTATTGCGGTTTTTAATCGAGGATTAACACGGTGGTGTTGGCCAGACTTGGCCGGAATTTTTGGCAGGAATAGGCCGACGGGGAAGAAAGGGGAGGGGGTTTGGGTTTTTTTCAAACTTTATAGCTTTGGCCCCTGTAGTTTTAGGATTAGTTTATTTAATTCCAAACTTAACTTTTAGTCTAAGTTAAATTATAGTTTGGTCCCCGGGGTTGCATAGTTTTATTATTTTATGCTCACACTATTTAATTACAAGTTTTAAAATAACAAAACTTGTATTATTTTTATCTATTTCAAAGATTAACACTTACTATGATTTTTGTTGTTATTGTTATTATTATTATTATTATTATTATTATTATTATTATTATTATTATTACTATTATATTTAATAAATTAATTTATTTAACAAAGAAACAAGCATAAACGACCCACATAGTTTTATTAATGACAGAAAGGTCCCTACAAGAACATAACAAAGTTAACTTTTATTTAATGAAAATACGAAAGGTTACAGTCTCCCCAACTTTTAAGAATTTTCAAGGTTATGAGGAGACTTAGATTTCAATTCGTGTTCGCTAGTGAGCTCTTGGGAATGTTTAAATTTAATAAGTTTTGACTATGATGTTTTACAACGCTTAAGTTTGTTCGATTTCATGATTCATGATTTGATGTTTTTCTTGACAAAGTAGATAAGACCATCAATTTAGAATTCTAGCTGATAAGCTTTTGAATTTCAGACGGTGCAAGACGATTAGGAGGGTTTTGTCACGAGTGAAGCACCAAGCATAAGATTAATACGAAACTCGGCTTGACGAACATGAGAAATATGTTTAAGACACTGTTGGATGAAATACGAATCCAGAGGAGCTTCTCAGAGCACATAAATTTGACATCGTTCTTAGATGACTAATCCTTGTTTACTATGTCATTGATATTTCAAAGTTACGTTAGTGTAAAGTTGATACGAATATCGTGTTTGTTAAGATTAAAGATTCGGTCCAGAATAAGAGTATCGTTATAATGGGTTTTCAGAATAAGGATGGTTTTAAGGAGAAGACATTCAGAAAGATTATTAAGAGTCCTTTAGAGAATTGGATAACGAATTTTAAGATTCAAGAAGACAAGATCAATGATAAGACTATTCAAGAAATGATGCAACCAATAGGGGTTGCATTTTTAATTATAATTCAACAATAAACAAAGATGGTGTTCATAACCACATTAAAATTTGAATAATTCAGGATATCATCCATAAAGATAATCACAAATAGCTTTCCAAGTACGGCTCGCACATGCGGTTCATCAAACCCATGAACATAGTCGTACATTGGTAAAACCAGAAAGGCATGACATAAATTTATAATGACTTTATCTTGTATGAAAGGTTGTTTTAGGAGTGTTATCATCGTGTAATTAGGTGTTGATGATGACTCAGAATGAAGGTCAATAAAAAGGTTCCATAAAGCTAGATCAAACGTCAAATTGAAACATAAAAGCGCAAGAGAAGAAATCGATTTGAAATTTAAATGTTCCAGGCTTGGAACTAGGATTAACCTAAAATAACAAAGACCTCTTTTTAGTTCAGGAATCATGCTTTAGCTTGACTGGCTGGAACCCTATCGTCGATAAACTAGATAATGGTATTCACCCTTCAAGTTATTACATGTTTCTTGTCAATTGAAGTCTTAAGATTCTAGGTAAGTTTGAGATCAAGAAATGGGATTAGTCACCAAGATGTGGTTTTCACTCCTAGCTTGGTGGTGTATTTCCCAAGGTATGACTCTTAACTACCAAGCGAGAGCTTGATCCTAACTCTTTGTTAAGCATCCACAAGAATAAAATGAGGTAACTTAAAGGTAAGGATAATCACTCCTATCTTAACGGTGAAGTTTTATAGAAACAAAATATAGCAAAATGAAAGACTTCATCAAAGTACAGAATTCACTCCTACTTTGATGAGATCATTTCACCTGAGGAAGATACCATCCATAAAACTTTAAACGGGTAAAATTATCATCAAAGTATGGTTTTCACGCCTATCTTGATGATTGGATTTCATAAGAACAAGAAAACAATCGAGAATTGACATTTCTCACCAAAGTACGGGATTTAATCCTATTTTAGTGATGTCATTTCATTCGTAAAATACGAGTTCCAAAGGAAAATGATTGAAATCTATCCTCAAAACAAAGAAATCACCCCGATTCAGAGGATGGGATTTCATAAAACACATAATAAAAAAATTGAAAATCATCATCAAGATACAAATTTTTTACTCCTATTTTGAGGAGGTAATTCCATTAGTATAATACGAATTCATAAAAACAAAAAGAAGGAAATGATCATCAAGGTATGAGGTTCACTTCT
The DNA here is from genome assembly GCA_024085815.1 of Flaveria linearis. Classification (NCBI taxonomy): domain Eukaryota; kingdom Viridiplantae; phylum Streptophyta; class Magnoliopsida; order Asterales; family Asteraceae; genus Flaveria; species Flaveria linearis. Next base: position 36,167,683 of record CM044009.1, on the reverse strand, counting down.
GCCTTGACGATGAAATTTCATAAGGACAGTAATAACGAATGGAAAGTCATCATCAAAGTAAGGGAGTCACCCCTGTTTTGATGAGATAGAATCATTTAGGAGATACGAGCGTCCTTAGTCATACGTTGACTTGTGGACTCTTGCATTTCCTACGATGCAAAACGGTTAGAAGATTTTTTAAAGCTCGACTTAGCAAACGAAGAAAATATCAGCTAGAAATACAAAAACATCAAATTACATTAATGTAACATTAAAAGGAAAAGAAAATCATGCTTTCTAGGATTAAGTTTAAGGTTCGGGATAACAGAGTTAATTATGATAGGTTCTGAAATATTGAATGGTTTAAGTCAGAATAACAAGATCAATGACGGAAATGATTCAACGCAACAATGAGATGTAAACGTTCGGTTCCAAATAAAAGGGAAATGCGTTGACTTCTCAAAGTGTACGTCAACCACAACTTTACGGAAGTCACGCGTACCTATAAGCGAACACCCACCTCATGAGTTCTAGGTCAGATAAACGAATTCAACGGTCGAATCAGATTTATGTGTATACCTTGCCTAGACAAGGTATCCCGAGATGCAGGTATTCCACCTTTCGGCATTGCGTGATTTCAATTATGGGAAACACTTTAAGGACATTTGAGAACCCTAAGTAACAATTTTAAGTTTTGAAAAACCATTCGGTTTAGACGACCAATATCTTTGGATATATTAAGATCCATGTACAAGTTGGTCAAGGTATAAAGATAGTTACTTAAGGCGCACAACGTATAACGATGTTTAAACATAGGAATTGAGGAATATAACGAGTTCAATATTAACGGGAACATTATGTAAGATAGGAATGAGAAGATATTAGAGTTTTCCGTGATAAACCCGTCCAAGGAATCAATGATTTTTTATATTTAAAATACAAACCAGATGGTTCCATTTGGTAACGCATTACCATTGGAATCATTGACACGTTAAGGTAAATTGACTCATTTGCCTTAGAAACTTATGTATGATGGCCATAGTTTATCACTCATCCCAGAAATCCCCAGGTAAGCATAACTGGTCTCGCAATGAGATTTATCCGATATGCTTGCCTTAGCCCGAAGGCCTTTTTGCCAGGAAATCCAGAATATAGGTGTCTACGTGTCACATAAATTTCTTAGGTTCATGAAATCAAAACGATGATGAGATTTTCATAGATTAGACATAGAGTCTAAGGAATTAAACCCACGATAATAAGTGTAGATTTCACATGTCGTCGAGAATAAGTTTAGGAAGTTTCATTTGTCTGGGAGAATCGAAGAGTCAAAGATAAGTCTAGGGGGGACAAGTAACAAAGTTTTAACATACATATGGCAATCCTATGCTAAGGCATCAAGTTGTACATAAGAAGGCACAGCATTATGTAGCATGCATACCATATATCTTTACAAGAATTGAAATATGATTCTATAAGGTTCATGCATACACTATAGTCTAGGTCACCATTTCTACTAACCTAAATCCCTATATTTATGGGCTCTGATACCAATCTGTCACACCCCAACCTCGACGGCGGAAACGTCAAGGTGTGAGAGTTAAGATCGTTCACAGCCATATAACGCTATTATTAAATCCAAAGATATTAATCATAAGTTTCAAATTGCAATGTTACAAGCATAAGTCTCAACCAAGGATAACATCATGTATAAAAGTTAAATGTCACAAGTTCATCCACTTATTTCTCTAGGTCCAATCCTAGATGTGATAAGCTTTCAAGAATAGTAATCATACTTGAGTATTTCCTGAAACATGTTAAAAATAAAAGGTCAACAATAATGTTAGTGAGATTTCTATAGTTTTCAATACATAAGTGTATAAAAGATGGCAATTCATGTTGTAAGTTAGAGAACAAAGTAACTAGGGATGTAAGACAGAATGCACAATCAAACCTTGACAGATTTTTACAAGTTTCAAATGTTTACAAGTATATACGATTAGCTAAGTGTACTTGGATTAACCAAACAGGCTTGTCAGGCCCATAGATCTATGACGTTGCCAGGCTAACAATAGTTAATGATTGTACATATAATCGACATTACATGGTAGCTACAAAGATCAACTAACCACAACATACAAGTAAATTGCCATAAGTTTACAAGAATTAAATGTTTTACAAGTGCAACGATTATAAGGTAACATGTTTCACCCCAAAGTGTGAAAATATAAAAAAAGGGTATAGAAATACTCACTTGATGTATAGGTATAATATGGTATTAAGATTTAAACGACGTTCCAACAAATCCCTTTACAAGGTACCTAAACGTATATATTACAAGTTTAAGTTTAATAATAAGATTAACGTTTTAATGTGAACTAGGGAATTCGATAAGAATTTTGGGATCTTGACAAGTAAATAAATTTAAATGATGACATCACTTATATTTTGATTTAATGAAAGAATCATACAATTTAAGTAATTTAATATAGAAAAGAAATTAGATACTCATAATAATTGATAAAGTTTAAATATAAAGTGTAAATGAATTTTTCTAATCTTTTGAAATAAATTTGATTAGACAATAATAACGTATTGATTAATAATAATTTATCAATTTAAACTATTATTTAAAGTCCATTTTATAAGAAATAACCTAAAATGACCTTTGTTATAATGTTTTATTAAAAGATATTTAATTATTTAAATTTTGAAAAAAATTACAGAAAATTATTTGGGGTCTTTAAAAATATTTAAAGTTTACAAAAACCATTTTAATATTTTTCTAAAGTTTTCTATAATTATTTCAAGGCTGAAAAAGCCTTTAAAAAATATATGAGGATGCCCGTGTTCGAACCCGGGACCTCATGGTTGAGATGGGAATGGGAGACAAATAAAACAGGGCCGAGGCCGTGGTAGATGGTGGGTTTTAAATCTTAAATACACAGTTTCAAATCAACCCCAAATCATAAGAACCCTAGAATCAAAGATCGAATCAATTGAACATCGATTCATGTATGATAGTAAAATTAACCATAGGGCTTTTGCTCCCAGTGATAAAACGAATGTATTCATGTATTTAATTTACTTGATTAGCTTCGATTTGAGGATGAACGCCCCTAGAACCGTCGCGATTACTGGAGGTTATTGGAAAGGGATTTTTGGTGTATGTTTCGAACAATTGGGGCTACAGAGGGTTGGAAAGGAACGAGTTGTACCTTTACCCTCTATTAAATAGCTTCGATTTGATATGTTTCAACTTAAACGAATTCTAGTTTGAATGCAGATGTAACAGGTTCAACTCGATGTTAATATCACTGTTTCATCTGAAATTAAACTCACTAATGAATTCGAAATGATTACACGAACATTTTAGAGTCTTTAATTGCATCAATTGTCTGTTTATTATGAAGAAACGAATTGATGTGTTGAATGGGGGTGTTCGGTTTTGGGATGAATGGGTTTCGCAGTCTAAATTCCCTTTTAATGGTGTTGCGGGTTCGAAACCGATAGGTGGTTGTAATGAAGTGGTTTATTGCGGTTTTTAATCGAGGATTAACACGGTGGTGTTGGCCGGACATGGCCGGAATTTTTGGCTGGAATAGGCCGACGGGGAAGAAAGGGGAGGGGGTTTGGGTTTTTTCATATTTTACAGCTTTGGCCCCTGTTGTTTTAGGATTAGTTTATTTAATTCCAAACTTAACTTTAAGTCTAAGTTAAATTACAGTTTGGTCCCCGGGGTTGCATAGTTTTATTATTTTATGATCACACTTATTAATTACAAGTTTTAAAATAACAAAACTTGTATTATTTTTATCTATTTTAAAGATTAACACTTACTATGATTTTTGTTATTATTATTATTATTATTATTATTATTACTATTATATTTAATAAATTAATTTATTAACTTTTAAATTAACAAAGAAACAAGCATAAACGACCCACATAGTTTCATTAATGACAGAAAGGTCCCTACAAGAACATAACAAAGTTAACTTTTATTTAACGAAAATACAAAAGGTTACAGAACGCTCACAAGAATACGTCAAAGGAAACAGTTCTTAAGTAAGAAACAAACGAGTATAACCTAATAATCTACGTGTGTGTAACTAATGCAAATCCAGCTATAGTATAAAATGCAATGCAAATGAGATGCAAAGGTTCATTTTAGTTCACTATAACTTATGCTCTGATACCAATCTGTCACACTCTTAATTTCCACGAATAGGGTTTTACCGTTAGGCGTGTGACATAACCAGGATCTCAGATAAGAATCAGTTACACCAGACGATTCAATAATTACAAAACATATAAGTTACTTGATAACAGTGAAATAAACTAACATGTTTAAGTATAGCGGAAGCGAAATAGAAAGCATTTAAACAAAATGTTGAAATCTACGCATACACGCGCCCAGACCAATTTTAGTAAATGTAAACGTAATTAAAACCATAAAATTAGTATAAAAGCGAATGAAGATCATATGCAATGAATGTGGTGTTCCTAGACATGCCATACCAACTACCTGTGAGAAAACATGCTAAAGTCAGTACAAAGACTGGTGAGTTCACATGTTTATCAGAAAACAGTAATTAACAGTAATGAAATTCCAGATTTAGTAATCAATGCACATAAGTAGGTAGCTAGCCTACAACAAATCACTATATGTATGATGTCACGACCGAGCTGACAGTAATAATAATGTAATGAATGCCCCGGCTGTGGAATCCCTTCCACAACACTATAAAACAGGCTAATTATTCACCCGTTTGACCTCCAGTCAAGCTAGCGCCACTACCCCGGGCGGGGTTTGTCAAACCCGGTAGATCTACTAACAATCACCTCGCTAGTAACATTTTAATGGTCCGAAGAGGCGTAGTATAACACCATAGTATCAGGTATATGCAGTATTACGAAATCTAAAATATTGTATCATATTTGAAAACACATGTTTCTCTCCCCCAAAAATAGTAAATATATGAAAGTGGAGCTGTAAACTCACCTCAAAAGTACAGCAACAAGTAACGCAGAGAACATGAAGTTAGGTTTCCAAATTACCTGAATTTCATTTAATATATATTTATTATTAATTATCAATTATAAACATAGAGATTGTACGGTTTTGCGTTCCACGGCTCGGTTATGGTGTTGGTTATCGGTTGTTTTCCATGTACAAGCAAAACACCCACATATACAAACCCATACATACATACATACATACATACATACATATATATATATATATATATATATATATATATATATATAGATATATATATAGATATATATATATATGTATATATATGTATATATAGATATATATATATATATATATATATATATATATATATATATATATATATATATATATATGTGTATATATAGACCTTGAATTTAATCAACCACTCACTCACTAAGCATATATGAACACTTACATATTTAAAATTTACAACATACGTGTTCAACACTTATAAGTGAATCTTATCACCAAAAATATCATCAACTCAACACCAAGCCATCATGTAACCCCTAAATTACATATTACTCCATATATACACATAGAATAATATATATACACGCATTGCTATACCACCACAAATAATCTGCCATGGCATACATATTTCAACCACATATACAACATACACACAATCACACATGCATAATATAATAACACTACACAACCACATACTCAAAAGTCAAATGCATGTAGAACAAACATTCACATACAGGACTACACCCACATATTCATACGCATGGAAACATATACACGTGGAAGTACCATTCATCAGTATACAAAACGTACATATACATCTATACACCTACACAAGAACACATCCACGCTGCCATAACATTAAAAAAACATTCAATGCATATATACATCATCAGCATACATACATGCTAAAAAACACACCCACTTCATGATGCACACACACACACTAGGAACACACACACGTAACATAACACCCAAACCAATAAAGCAACCCGATCACCCCACCCTCGCACACTTGGTACACCATCAAAACACACACATATCGCAGATTACACACACAATATTCACATGACACATACACATAACACACCTACATACATGCGCACGCTACCTCTCTTCGGTCAACACTTCATCGAGGTCACGTAACACCCCAACCGAAATCCACCATACCTAAACATGAGTATGAATACAAGCAATAGCAGCCATGAACCTTCTGCAAAACACACACAATGCATCAAAATAGTAACACATGAATGCATGGTTTCGAACGTACACCCAAACGAACCAACCTTACAGCTGAACGTGTAACGAAACCGTAGATCGAACCCCAAAACCGTACATATCAAGAACGATAAAACATGCTAGGAAACCGTACCGTACGATGCCGCTTGGTAGCCTCTCACGGTTGCTCCCCGGTGGTCGAGAAGCCGCGGTGGTGGAGAAAGGAGTGACAAAAGGTGCACGGTGGGAAACTCACGGTGGTTGAAGGCTGCCGAAATGATCAAGAGGTTAGGGTTTTTGAATGATGGTGATACGATGAAGAAGGGAGGAGTCGGTTATGGTGCATGGTGGTTTTAAATCCAAAGTTGTATGTTATCACATTTAGCCCTTAAGTTTAACATAAATTGCATTTTGGATTAATTAAATTCCATTCTATTTAGGATTTATTCTTAATAATATTTTGAATAACTTGTAATTTTCATTTAATAATAACTTAATTATTAACAATATTAACTTGAAAAACTCAGTTTGTCACAATACAAAACTCTACTTAAATTATTAACAAACATTAATGCATATCTTGCATAGTTGTTTTGCCAAAATATCTAGAGTAGCCTAGGTTCAACGATCACCGCAGCTAAGCAGTATGTAATCAAACATTTAACATCATTTTAGACTCTCTCACTCTCTTGTTAAAAACATACAAACATATCATGAAGTTACTTACTACTTTTTCCCTTAAAACTAATTGTTCAAGCCAATAATCATGCATCAAAACTAAAACAAAATGAAATAAAAGTAGAAATTTCATACACAAAAAGGGTATCATCGATTTTTAGATAGAAAATATAGTTCGTTGGACTATTACCTATCCTAGATAACTTACAGACACCCCAAAAAAATCAGGATGACTAAGAGATTAACATGCTACATCAACATAAAAGAAAAGAAAGTCTAATTTGCATCAGACCGTACCTTAATCTACGCATGTCCACTCAACCAAAAACTATAATCCTTTCTAATACAAAAAAACACCCTTGACCAGTTATGATTTGTGGACCACCGTTAATGCATTTTTACCCAAAACGGGCCAGGCTTCTAGCATACGAATGGTCTACATGAAGGCCAACCTGATTCCCAAAGAAACAACCTTAGAATCATATAATCAGTTATAATATGAGTTGTAATTAATATCTAATTAGTTTTTTTAAGTGTTTGGCAAATTCTGATGACACAATGATTTAGTAAGATAAAATGACCGCAAAATGCATTTCCTTTGCTGAAAAGAGATAAGAGTTTCGGGAGACGGAAATAGAAGTGGCGTAATTTAGGTTAAAGTGCTTACTCATTTTGCATGACGAAGTCCCTCAAACAGATGTTGAATATTAGTCCTAAATTTGTTAAATGTATACAAACCTGTGACATGGACGATAAATGTTGGTTACTTGCACATTCAGCACATATGTAGACCCTGTATTGGCAATACTTTGTTTATTTGGATGCCACATAGATTCTTACACATACATGGCATCCACGTAAGGATAAAATTGCTAACTTGGCAGCAACATAAGTGTTCCTTGTGTAAGTAATAGAGCATTTGCCATTAATTTCACATGTATGTATGAAGTTAACAAGTTCAAGGACTTCTATATGTCTTCTGTTAAGGGATTTATTTTTCAAAAGTTAGAAAGTATGTTGGTTTTATAGGTTAAAGGAATGGATTATTTGACCCCTACCTGAAGCAGAATTGCTTTATCCAAACACTAAAATTGGTTCTTACGGTTTCAAGTTGCATTAATAATATTTATCTAATTTTAAAACACAGATGTAATTGCGACATAGAAAAAACAAAGTCTGAATCGGTTACTGGTTCAAGAGATATGTTGTATGTTGCTCGTCGATTTTCATCTTGTATAGATGGTCTCCTTCCAAGTTTAGATATAAAACCTTTCCCCGAATAAGCAATTTAGTACAAATATACGTAGGTACCAGGGAAATAATTTTATAAATAACAACTACAATACTAATAGGAGAAATTATCAGAAACCAGTACACAGACTTAAAGCAATAGCCACTAAATCATGTGTAAAATCAATGCATAACGAGCGCACGAAGCAATCTGCAAGGAGTAGAAAAACCTTTACCCTTTTCCCTGATTTTAGCAACTTTAAGGTAGGCGCTAAATAGAAACTAACTTCCAACATATTACCAATTTACTACTATTTTGCTGATTTTTTGTGCAAATTTGTTGAATGTGGCACTGGTTGATACCATGCCAGCCACCACATTAGATGCTACAAGCTACAAATGCAAAAAATTCTTATGTGGTTTTATATTACCAAATAAAAATAAAAAAATAAAAACAAAAAAATCTCCAAAACTTTAAAAATGATCCTTTGTATAAGTTAATATTAGAAATAATTATTACATGTTACTTTAAAAATATCCTTTGTATAAGTTAATATTGAAATAATTATTACATGTTACATCAGATGCCATGCACATTTACATATACATTAAGTAACAAATAAGATGTCGTTAGTTTCTATTTTAAGCATAATTTAATGTTGGTTATTAAACTGGAAAAGCTTTGGTTATGAGAGTCAAATGACAATGCTTTATATTTTAGATTGGTTCAAGTAATGTTCTTGATTTTTGGTGATGTATCTGTGAATATAAATGGCCTTATACAATACTCATGTATTCTTTTTGGTGGAAGTCTTAAACCTATGTTTTACCTCCATACAATACTTACTTGGCACATAACACAAGATCTTAAATCATAAGTACAAAGTTGGTTACTGATTAGATTCATTAGTACACAATATATTTGTGGTGGAAGTCTTAAACCTGTGTTTTACTCCATACAATACTTGATATTATTTATGATCATGTAATTTAGAATACTTGGCACATAACATAAGATCTCAAATCATAAGTACAAAGTTGGTTACTGATTAGATTAGTTAGTACATAGTATATTAGTATATAAAAGCTCATAGGATGGTAACTCATGAATGTTTAAAAGTCAAAAATGAAAAGGAAACTTTGGTTTGCAACTTCAGACAATGTATTTGACTTCAGAATTAATATGAGTTATTTATTCTAAAAAATACAAAAACAAATCTAAGTAACTTTATAGTATCTAAAAGATACAAGAATTAATGTAAAAAAGAGATTGCAACATATACTACCTATAATAACCAAATAATCAAGTCTGCCACTTTCTTTTAAAAAGACAAAGCTTCTTCTGGTTATAAGCAATTTCAACTCCATTATCTTCATGTTGATTCCATAATGCATATTGTTCTTGTGAGATACAAACTAAGATAATAGCAAAAGAAGTTGTTGTAAGTGATTTCAAAGAAAAGACCTTAGCTTAGATTATGTTATATTAAATTGTTACTCTATAATGTTCTAGGAGCATGGGCACTATGCAGGAACTTGAGGCCTATTTAGGCGCATTGCAACTATGCAGGCGCATGGGCTTATTTGGGCGTTTCAACACTTAGGCGCATAAGCCATTTCAGGCGCATGGGAACTATTTGGACATATGGGTTATTCTTAGGCATCTGAGACTAAGCCTTAGATGCATGGACCACTGTTCAGGCGCATGAACCTATACATAGAAATTCTAAGGCATTTCTGGACGCATGGGGTACTGTTTGGGTGCATGGGCCCTATTTGGGCGCATGACCGGAATTAGAAACTTTTCTAAGGCAAATTTTTAGGCGCATGGGCCTTATTTAGGCGCATGGCGAACCTGTTTGGCATGTTTCTAACATAATTTCAATCATCATACTTACATATTCTAAACTTAATAACACTTTTCCAAGTATAAGTAACACATAACAACCATAAAACATCATTATGTAAGCATAAAACATACGGGTATACATACATAGAAAACTTGAAACCATTTTAATATGTTCTCAGCCCCAAAAAGTGTTAAAACATGTACAATTACGGGGTCTAGAACTCACCTTTGCAACTCACAAGTATATCTTCTTCCAAACTTGTGTTCACAAGAGTTTAAACTACTAAAACAAGTACAACACATCACCAAAACACAAACAACAGTTAGAAAATCGGTTTCTAAGGTGGAAAACCTCAAAGAACTGAGCCAATTAACATAAAACACTTACCTTCAGCTTCTTATTCTTCTTCTTCTTTCTAGTCCTGAAGCTTTCTGCTCTTTCTCTCTCTAAAATCCGAACAAAAAAGGTGAAAAGTAACATGGCATGAGCGGCCATGTTGCTTTTGTACAAAATAATTATTAAATTTTGTACTTTTGACACATTTAACCCCTCAACTTGGGTTAAATGGCATTTTCTATTTTTATACTTTCTTTTTATAACTTTTATAATATCCGGGTGTTACAAGTCCACCCCCTTATATAGGTTTCGTCCCTGAAACCTGTTATTCCTGAAACAGATGATGGTAATGCTTCCTCATCTCTTCTTCAGTCTTCCACGTAGACTCGGATCCTTTCCTGTGCTTCTACTATACACGCACAAGTGGAACCACTTTATTCCTTAACCTTTTCTATTTACGATCAATGATCACCACTGGTTGCTCCACATAATTAAGCCGTTCATCCACCTCGATATCCTCCAGTGGTACAACCATGTCTTCATTAGCTAAGCACTTCCTCAGATGAGATACATGGAATGTGGGATGAATTTCACTTAACTCATCTGGGAATTCAAGTCGATAGGCCACCTCTCCTGCTCGTGTGATGATTTGGAAAGGTCCTATGTATCTCGAGCTTAGCTTACCTCGCTTCCTAAATCGGATGATCCCCTTTCAAGGTGAGACCTTCAACATGACTCTATCGCCCACGTTGAACTCAATCGGTGTTTGCCTCTTTTCAGCATACGAGATTTTTCTATCTTTCACCGTCTTCATAAAGGCTTTGATCTTTTCTAACTTCTCAGTCATAGCCTCGATCACCTCGACACCTTCTAGCTCTTTCTACCCAATGTCTCCCCAACATACAGGCGTCCTACACCTCCTCCCGTATAGCATCTCATATGGAGGCATACCAATGCTGGCATGATAATTGTTGTTGTACGAGAACTCTGCTAACGGTATGTAAGGCCCCATTTCTAAGCACCTCATAGTTGGTCATTCATCGCTCATAAAACTTATAGTTATTTAAAACATCGCATCGGAAATTAAATAAAACCATTTTATATATTTTAATGACAGCTTTTGCAAAGTAATACAATATAGTTAACTGATACAAAATAATATAATTGCATTACATCACAAAAATATCATTGTTATACTAATAGATGCCATCCCAAAAATGCCAAGTAGATGCCCCGTGCCATCCTCAGGAACTTTTACGTGCCAACTGGAAAACACATAAAAGTCAGCGTTGCTGAGTGAGTTCTAGTTTTATAAATAAAATACTTTACTTTCGATTTAAACTTCCTGTACTTTCATACGCGGTCATGCATCATACGTACAGATAAAGAATATTACTTTTAACTTTCATTAACATTCATCGTTCACCATCATATTCATAGCATGTTTTCATTTCATGCTTTTCGTTAACATTCTGTTACTTTCGTTCTCATTCTTTCATAACGTACTTATTAGCATTCTTTTACTTTCGTACATGTTTACTTTCTTTCTTTCTTTTGTATGTTACGTCATTCTTTTACATTCATATGGATTGATGAACAATACCCCGAACATTGTGCACGAGGCTGATGCTGGACCTGTGGACGAACATTGTGCACGAAGCTGATCCTGTTACCTAGGACAAGTCATTTCACCCATTCATTCAACCAATTGGTCATGCCTCGAACATTATGCACGAAGCTGATGCTGGACCTGTGGTAATTAAACAATGAACATTATGCACGAAGCTGATCCAGTCACCTACGACATACCAAAGGGCCTTGCCAATCTAAATGATGGACCCTGTGTGCACCCTGTGTGCCCTGAACATTGTGCATGAAGCTGATGTTGGACCTGTGGTAATTAAACAATGAACATTGTGCACGAAGCTGATCCAGTCACCTAGGGCATACCAAAGGGCCTTGCCAATCTAAATGATTGACCCTGTGTGCACCCTTTGGGGTAGCTAACCTGCATCACAGTTGAGCTAATGACAACATGGTCGTGCACCTCCTTTCATTTGTTTGCAAGCCATTCTTTCGTTCGTTACATTTTACTTTTCATCATTGTTATCCTTCATTTCCTTATGTTATTCTTTACGTTCTTTCATTCATTTGTCATACTATGTAAAGTAATAACATAAGACATAATGTATTCTATATATAATGTAAATACGTTTAATCATCATTAAAAGATAACATGTTATACATACCATACATCATTCATACATTCCATAACCCTAAAACATCCATAACCGTGCTTAAAATGGGTAACCATTACCTATAAGTCAACTTTGGTCAAACCCTAGACTTTCTGCTTTTTCCTGAAATTTCAGAAAAATATTCTAAGTGTTTAGACGCATGGGCACTATTTGGGCGTTTCTGCCCTGTTCAGATGTTTTGCCACTATGCAGACGTCTGGACTTATACTTAGTCACTTTTCACTTAGACGCATGGGCCTATTTAGGCGCATGGGCACTATTCAGGCGTTTGGGCCTACACTAAGTCATTCTGGGCAATATTCCAGACGGTTGGGCACTATTCAGGTGCATGGGCCTGACTTAGACGCATGGGCACTTAGGCGGTTGGGCACTGTTTAGGCGGTTGGGCACTGTTTAGGCGGTTGGGCACTATTCAGGCGGTTGGGCTTTTGAGCGGTTGGGAAAACTTAGGAAATTAAACCGTTAGACGTATGTGTTTAGACGTTTGAGCAACTAACTTTTACTAATTAACCCATTTTCAGTCCCAAATCCAAATCTAACATGTTTAAAGCTCAGTCCTTACATTCTAAGCAACAAAACACATTCTTAATCATAACCATAACATCATTTACACCCAAAACATACACCCACCCACATACACATTCGCACACACATACGGGTAGAAACTCATTTTTAATAAAAACATGTTCACATGCATTTTCCAGCACCAAAGTTGTTCAAACATGTTAAAAAGGGGGATTCTAAAACTCACCTTAGCTGCTTTCGAGTTTGAACCCTGCTCTTGAACTTATTAGGCGTTTTTAACACCTAAAACACACTAAACTTCCATCAGGGCATCACATGTAACTTAGCAGCAAACCTATGACCTTCTAATTCTATGGCACAGTCCTCTATCGCATCAATAATTCTAGTGGGCTTACCAATAGTAGTTTCTTCATCAAAGGGATCATTAATACTTCTACTACTAACAGATAACTTATCACAGAAAGTACTAGAAATAAAGCTCCTACTAGCACCAGATTCAAGTAACACAGAAGCAAGAGTTTGGTTTACTATAAACGTACCTGACACAACATTGCGGTCCGTCCTAGCCTCCTATCTGGTCATCATGAATGCTCTGGCGCTCGCCCTTTTCTCCTCAGTCCCGTTCTTCTTCCCTGCTCCGGAACTCTCTGCCCTTAGCTTCTTGCATTCCCTGCTCATGTGGCCTACTTCACTACAGTTGAAGCACTTCGCTTCTCTAGAATCTCTAGAGATATGGCCGGGCTTCCCCCACTTCAAATAGACATTAAGCCCTAGCCTGCACTCACCAGCATGCTCCTTTCCACACTTCCCGCATCTCTTCACTCCTGAGCCTGCGGCAATCACCCGTTGATCATCCACCCTAGCCTTCTTGTTGTTTACCAGAGCACCACCCCGTCCGAACCGCTTCCCGTTCCAGTTCCGATCACCACCACCTTTCTTACTCACCTCAGCCACCACTACCCCCCTTTCATCATACAGTCTCCCAGCCAAGTCCACCACCAACCTAGACGTACTCGGTCGGGCGGCGATCATGTGCCTGCGGATATCCGCCGACAAGCCCTGAATATATCTTTTGATTTTTCATGATAGGGGCATCACCTGATTAGGCACCAGCCGTGCCATCTCGTTGAACCTGGTGGTGTATTGTTGATGTGTCATGGTTCCCACCTCCAGCTGCAGGAACTCACTTTCCACCTTGTCCATCTCCCGATGAGGATAGAACTCATCGATCACCAACTTCTTCAGTTCACTCCACCTCATCTTGCCAATCGCCTTGCTACCCTCGGCTTGGACAATGTTGTCCCACCAACATAGAGCCGAGTCCATAAACGAATGAGAGGAGAACTTCACCTTTTGGTCCTCCCGGTACTCGCTGATTTCCAGAACAGCCTCCATCTCCCTCACCCGTCGGTGAGCAGCAGCAGCAGTGCCATTACCATCAAAGGTAGGGGGTTTGCATCTTTGGAATGCCCTATAATTACAGCCTCGTGCCGCCTCCAGCACATGCTCCTCTTCCTCCTCTTCCTCATCAGTAGGGATAACCGTCTCGGTCTCGGGTTGTTCTCTACCTCCCGAGGGCCTGTTCCTATCCCTCCTCTCTCCCTCTCTAACAGCCTTGATCACTTCGGTCATTACAGACGACAAGATCGTCTGCATGAACTGATGAACCTCCTCCACCACGGCCTCCTTCATTGAGGCTCTAAACTCAGCACTCCCATTTCCACCCTTCGGATGAGGGGTCTCAGGCTCCTCATGGGTCACCTTCTCAACCCTGGGCCTTCCTCTTATGGCCCGTTGTTCAGCACCACGTACTCCGCCTCGTGAAGCCTTAGAAGATCTACCTCCAGCCATCCTCTAACACATTATAAGATTCAAACACTAACATGGCCATTCAAGGTAATAGCTCAGTTTATGTTGAGTATAGTAAGTCCCTAATTACAGTGCCAATTGTGATTAGCCACTTACTTTACTTTTCATACCCCAAGCATTTCCTATCCTGACTACATCTGTATCTAAATCTACTAAGGGCAAACAGATCAAATAACATGCGTACATAATACCAGTTAACTTTAAAGAAAATACTTGATGGCACGTAGCTACTCGGACTGGCATCCCTTCCCTTTATCCCATTCCCAGTTTAAGTTTAGCTTTCTTTGGAAAATATTTACCCATTTCACTTAAACTTTGGCTCTGATACCAACTTGTAAGACCCCGTTCCCGGGCATCTCATAGTTGGTCACTCATCACTCTTAAAACTTATAATTCTTTAAATCATCGCAGTGGTAATTAAATAAAACCATTTCATATATTTTAATGAAAGCTTTTGCAAAGTAATACAATACAGTTAACTATTACAAAATAATATAATTGCATTACATCACAAAAATGTCATTGTTATACTAATGGATGCCACTCCAAAAATGCCAAGTAGCTACCATGTGCCATCCTCAGCAACTTTTACCCGCCAACTGGAAAACACATAAAAGTCAGCGTTGCTAAGTAAGTTCTAGTTTTATAAATAAAATAATTTACTTTCGATATAAACTTCCTTTACTTTCATATGCGGTCATGCATCATACGTACACATAAAGAATATTACTTTTAACTTTCATTAACATTCATTGTTCACCATCATATTCATAGCATGTTTTCATTTCATGCTTTTCGTTAACATTCTCTTACTTTCGTTCTCATTCTTTTATAACGTACTTATTATCATTCTTTTACTTTCGTACTTGTTTACTTTCTTTTCTTTTTCGTACGTTATGTCATTCTTTTACATTCATATGGATTGATGAATAATACCCCAAACATTATGCACGAAGCTGATGCTGGACCTGTGGTAATTAAACCACGAACATTGTGCGCGAAGCTGATCCAGTCACCTAGGGCAAGTCATCTATCCCATTCATTAAACCAATTGGTCATGCCCCGAACATTGTGCACGAAGCTAATGCTGGACCTATGGTAATTAACCATGAACATTGTGCTCGAAGCAGATCTAGTCACCTAGGGCATACCAAAGTGCCTTGTCAATCTCAATGATTGACCCTGTGTGCATCGTTTGGGGTAGCTAACCCGCATCACAGTTGAGCTGATGACAACATGGTCGTGCACCTCCTTTCATTTGCTTGTTCTTCAAAAACAACTTAAAACACAAAATCTTACCTTTAACTTCGACTTCTTCTTCTTGTTCTTCAAAAATCCGAGAGTTCTGCTCTTTCTCTCTCTAAAAACTTGAACGACAAAGTGTGAGCAGGCAACATGGGCGGCCATGTTGCTTTATTCACCAACTTTCCAAAGTTTTGTCCTTTTGGACGCTTTTAACCCCTCCTCATGGTCTAAATGGCATTTCCTTCTTTGTTCGCTTTTATTCTTTCGTTCTTGTGTATTAAAAATATCAGGGTATTACACGGTACGTGGTCATCCTAACTTCCTCCAAAATCGATCACACACGCTCGGAGCATATCCTTGAGCGTCTGAATCGTCCTTTCAGACTGACCATCTGTCTGTGGATGATAAGTCGTGCTAATGTTTAGCCTCGTCCCCATCGTATCATGGAATCTCTTCTAAAACTTCGATGTGAATCGGGTGTCATGATCCGACATGATAGACACCGGCACACCATGACGAGCTACAATCTCCTTGATGAATAGATCCACTAGTCTTTCAGATGAGTACGTCTCGCGGATCGGTAGGAAGTGAGCACTCTTGGTTAGACAATCAACAATCACCCAGATGACATCGTACCCCATCGCCGTGCGGGGTAACTTCGTAATGAAGTCCGTGGTGATGTGCTCCCACTTACACTCGGGTATATCCAATGGTTGGATTTTCCTGTATGGCTTCTGATGTTCTACCTTCACTTGTAAGCAAAGCACTTACTCATATACTCCACTACGTCACGTTTCATACCCGACCACCAGTTGTCCTTCTTCACGTCTTGATACATCTTGGTGGCACCAGGATGAATGGAGTATCGAGCCCCGTGAACTTTATCCATGATTCGCCCTCGCAGGTCTCCATAACGAGGGATCCACATTCACCCAAAGCGGGTTCTAACCCCGTGGGTGTTTTCTCCTAGTTCCACGACCAGACCACTCATCCGTTCAGAGTTGAGGCGATCTCCTTTCAATGCCTCATCCTGAAATTCTTTCACTTGCGTCATCACGTCCGAGGTCATCACTAACTAATACGCCTTCACCCGAATCGGCTCGGGCCTCTCTTTTCGGCTCAGGGCATCGGCTACCACGTTGGCCTTGTCAGGATGGTAGTGGATCTCACACTCGTAATCTTTGATGAGCTCTAACCATCTCCTTTGTCTCATGTTGAGATCCTTTTACTCAAAGAAGTACTTCAAGCTCTTGTGGTTGGTGAAGATGGTGCTCTTCGTTCCGTACAAGTAGTGTCTATAAATCTTCAACACGAAAACCACAGCCGCTAACTCCAAATCATGTGTAGGGTAGTTGACTTCATGGGTCTTCAACTGTTAGGATGCGTAGGCTATCACCCTTCCACGTTGCATTAACACGCAACCTAGTCCGGAATAAGATGCATCTGAATACACCACTAAGTCCTCACTCCCTTCGGGTAATGTCAAGATAGGAGCTTGAGTTAATCTCGTCTTCAACTCCTTAAAAGCACCCTCCTGCTTTGACCCCACACGAACTTCACATCCTTGCGAGTCAATTTGGTCAAAGGTGATGCTATCTTGGAAAAGTCCTGAATGAATCTTCTGTAATATCCCGCCAAACCCAAGAAACTACGGATCTCGGATGGCGTCCTTGGAGATTTTCATTGCATCATTACCTCAACCTTTTCCAGGTCCGTCATGATTCCTTTAGCATTAACAACATGACCCAAAAATTGAACCTCACGCAACCAAAAAGCACACTTAGAGAATTTAGCATACAACTTCTCTCTCCTAAGTATCTTTAATACCTCACGTATATGGCCGGCATGTTCTTCCTCACTCTTAGAATAAATCAGGATATCATCAATAAACACTATCACTGATTTATCTAACATTGGCCGACACACTCGGTTCATCAAGTCCATAAAGGCAGTTGGCGCGTTAGTGAAACCGAAAGACATAACGAGAAATCCGTAGTGTCCGTAACGCGTGCGAAAAGATGTCTTTGGGATATCTTGTTCCTTCACCTTCAATTGATGGTAGCCAGATTGAAGATCTATCCTCGAGAACCAACTGGCACCTTGGAGCTGATAAATAAGTCATCAATCCTTGGTAATGGATACCGATTCTTCACTGTCAACTTGTTCAGCTCTCGAAAGTCGATGCACATCCACATACTACCGTCTTTCTTTTTCACAAACAAGACTGGGGCACCCCATGGCGAGATACTCAACCGAATGAATCCCTTATTCATTAACTCTTGCAATTGATCCATGAGTTCCTTCATTTTAGTCGGAGCTAATTGATATGGTGCTTTGGCAACGTGTTGAGCACCGGGTATCACATCGATCTGGAACTCAATCTCGTGATCTGGTGGCAAGCCGGGTAAATCTTCTGGGAACACATCAGGAAAATCACACACCACCGGTACATCAGACTGTTGTGGTGTTGACGTGTCCACATCCTTAACGTAGGCCAAATAGGCACTACATCCACATCACATGTACTTTCCTGCCACCACCATCGAAATCACCCTCGGAATCATGGCGATGCGATCACCATAAACCGTCACCGGACTTCCATCGGGTGCAACTAGTCGAATCATCTTCTTGCGACATACGACATTTACTTCGTAGGTTGCTAACTAGTCCATCCCTAGTACTACATCAAATCTACCTTGGGCATCACATGTAACTTAGGAGCAAACCTATAACCTTCTAGTTCTATGGCACAGTCCTCTATCATGTCAGTAATTCTAGTTGACTTACCAATAGTAGTTTCTACATCGAATGGCTCACTAATACTTCTACTACTAGCAGTTCTTATCACCATCACTCGTCTTCTTCACCTCCAAGTCTACAACCGATCGAAAGGTACCTAGCTGAGCAGCAATTATATGCCTACGAATATCAGCCGGCAGTCCCTGGATGTACCTCTTGATTTTCCTTGACACCGGCGCCACCTGATCTGGCACCAGCCTTGGCATTTTATTGAATTTGGTGGTGTACTGCTGGTGGGTCATGGTTCCCGCCTCAAGTTGCAGGAACTCCCTCTCAATCTTGTCAAGTTCCCGGTGAGGACAGAATTCATCGATCACTAACTGCTTCAGCTCCTTCCATCGTATCTTCCCAATGGCTCTGGCATCCTCAGCTTGGACAATGTTTTCCCACCAACACAACACTGAGTCAACAAAAGAGTGAGTAGCAAACTTCACCTTCTGGTCTTCGCGACACTCACTGATCTCCAGCACCGCTTCCATCTCCCTTACCCAGCAGTGAGCGTCAGCAGCATTACCATTGCCATCGAAGATCGGAGGCTTACACCTCTGGAATTCCCCATAACTGCACCCCTTGGTCGTCGCCCCCACTAAATTATCCTCCTCATCTTCGGACAACACGGTCTCAGGCTCCGGTTGTTCCTCCTCCCCCTTGCTCTCCTTCCCCGTTGATCCTTTCCTATTCTCCTTCTCCTTTCTCACCTCGCTCCTCACTGCCCTGATAACTTCGGTCACCACAGACGGTAAGACTGCCTGCATGACCTGGTGTACCTCATCAGCAACGCCTCCCTAGTTGAGGCATTCAATCTAGCATTCTCATTCTCCTCACTTCGATCATGAACCTCAGGGTTCTCGTGAGCCGTATCAGGAGCCTTAGAACTACTCCTGGTCATACGTGGACCAGTACCACATCCACCATGACCTCTGCCTCTAGAAGACTTGGAAGATTTTCGTCCAGCCATTACCTAAAACCTATAAGGTTCAAACACTAACAAAGTCATTCAAGGTAATAGCTTAGTTTATATCAAGTATAATAAGTCCCTAATCACAGTGGCCAGTTATGATTAGCCACTTACTTTACTCTTCACACCCTAAGCATTTCCTATCATAACTACATCAGTATCAAAACCTACTAAGAACACACAAGTCAAATAGCACACGCATAAAATACCGATTAACTTTAAGGAAAGAAATACCTGATGGCATGTAGCTACTCGGGCTGACATCCCTCTATCCGTCCCATTTTCAGTTTAAGTTTAGAGTTTTGAAAATATTTTACCCAATTCACTTAAACTATGGCTCTGATACCAACTTGTAAGGCCCCGTTCCCGGGTACCTCACAGTTGGTCATTCATCGCATCATAGATACATAATAATATACATTTCATAAAATAAGCAGCGGAATTACTGTAGCAAAAGCCATTCATGATTTATTAATAAATAATGTTGTTAAGAAATACAATGTAGTTTGAGTTACAAAAGGGTTGTTTAATTGCATTACAAAACAACAATATCATAAGTATTGAATGGATGTCAGTCTTGTCCTGCCGAGTAGCTTTTCCCGCGTCCCATCCTCAGCAATATTTACCTACCAACTGAAAAT
>CM044009.1:36059604-36144604 GCA_024085815.1 Flaveria linearis | reverse complement strand
ATATATATATATATATATGTATATGTATGTATATATATGTATATATATATATATATATGTATATATGTATATATATTATATATATATATATATGTATATATATATATATGTATATGTATATATAATATATATATATATATATATATATATATATATATATATATATAAATGTATATATGTATATATGGATATATCTGTATATATGTATATATATATGTAAGTCCCCGTTCCCGGGCACCTCAGAGTCTGTCATTCATCGCACATAAATCATACATTTATTTAAAGCATCACAGCGGAAGTTACTTAAAACCATTTCATATATTAATGACAGCTTTTGCAAAATAATGCAATGTAATTAACTGTTACAAAATATCATAATTTGCATTACATCACAAAAACATAATTGTTATACAAATGGATGCCATCCTAAAAATGCCAAGTAGCTGCCCCGTGCCATCCTCAGCAACAATCACCTTCCAACTGGAAAATACATAAAAGTCAGTGTTGTTGAGTGAGTTCTAATTTTATAAAATATAATTATCTTTTGCTCGTTCAAACATTTTCTTTACTATCGCACATGGTCACACCTCATACATTTCGTTCTTATCACACGTTTCATGCTTATCGCACATTTCATTCATTTCGTCCATTTCGCACATTTTATACGTTTCGCACTTTTCGCACTTTTATCATTATCTTTCACCAAATCTAGATCCTATCAAGCTTTACCTCTTCATGGCACGCAGCCACGATTTCTGAGGTCGAATGACAAGGATCCCATATCATACGTATGGAACAGTCACTAAGACTGACTCCCCTGTGTGTGAACTCTCATGAGGTAGCCAAAATCGCACGCTACATAACACACAGTTAATACCACATCGCACGTATGGAGCAGCCACCAAGACTGACTCCCACTATGTGTGAACCCTCATGAGTTAGCCAAAATCGCACGCTATTCCACACACAGTTGTTCTAACAACTCACATGGAGTTGTGAACCTCTTTCCATTTTGCTTGCAAGGATTTAATTCGTTCATTAAGTTCCACTTCTCATTATCTTAATTCTTCTTTTCGTTAAGATAATACTTTACATATATTAACATAATCACACTACGTGCAGCCACATAAATAATACGTATTAAGGAACAAAACTTACATCACACATCATCGCACATCATCATGCATCATCACACATCATTATCTAGTCAACACACATCATCATCTCGACATCACACATCATCATACAGGCATCACACATCATCATCTAGCACCCCTATATAATCAAACATCATCCATCACCAAAAGTCAACTCACATCACCCTCGGGAACATCCCAAGTCAAAGCCTACACTTCACATTTTTCCTAAAATTTAGAAAATAAATTCTAAGTCTTAGTCGCATGAGCACTATGCAGGCACATGAGCACTATGCAGGCGCATGGCTTTCTGGGCGCATGGGAACACTTAGGCGCATGGGGAAAGTTCTGGGCATATAGGCACTATTGGGGCGCATGGCCCAATACTTAGTCACTTCGGGCAACATTCTAGGCGCATGGGCACTATGCAGGTGCATGAGTGTCTAGACACATGGACACTTAGCCAAATTCAGTCTAATTCTAGGCGCATGGCCACTATTTGGGCGCATGGGGTTTCAGGCGCATGGGACTTAGGCACATGATAACTAACTTTAACTACCATCATCATAATTCTGTCCCAAATCTAATTCTAACATGTTCTAAGCTTAGTTCTTGCATCCTAAGCATCAAAAACATATCAATAACATCATCATGACATTATAATCGCCTAAAACATACCCTACCCACATACACATACACATGAATATACGGGTAACATAACCGCTTTTATAAAAACATACATACATGCATTTCCAGCCCTAAAATCAGTAAAAACATGTAAAAAGGGGGTTCTAGAACTCACCTTATGCAACTTTGAGTATGACTTCTTCAAACCCAAATGCAAAAAGATGTTCAAACATCTACAAACCCACCAAAACACACAACCCGAACACACACTCAAACACATAAGCATATAACTGAGGCTAGAACCCAACAAAAACACTTAAAACAACGAATTCTTACCTTGAATTCAAATTCTTCTTTTTCTTCTCTCTAGAAACCCGATCTCTCTACTCTTTCTCTTTCTAAAACCGAAAGAAATGAAATATGTAGAAAGAGTGGGCGGCCATACCCACGTTTGTACCAACATTTAATACTTTTTGTCATTTTGACACTTTTAACCCCTCAACTTTGGGTTAAGTTGCATTTCCTCCTTTTATTCTTCTTTTCACAATTCTTAAAATACCCGGGTGTTACAAGTACACCCCCTTATATAGGTTTCGTCCCCATGTGGGTAATGCCATCTCATATATTCCTCAGTCTCCCACGTAGACTCGAATCCCTCTCTATGTTTCCACTGTACTCGCACCAAGGGAACCACCTTATTCCTTAACCTTTTCTCATTACGATCAATGATCGCCACTGGTTGCTCCACGTAGTTGAACCATTCATCTATTTCAATATCTTCCAGTGGTATAACCATATCCTCGTCAGCTAAACACTTCTGCAAATGAGATACATGGAATGTCAGGTGAATTCCACTTAACTCATCTGGTAGTTCTAACCTATAGGCCACCTCTCCTACTCGGGCAATGATTCAGAAAGGCCCTATATACCTCGGGCTTAACTTGCCCCGCTTTCTGAACCGAATGATACCTTTCCAAGGTGAGACTTTCAACATAACCCAATCACCCACCTAGAACTCAATCGGTCTACTTCTCTTATCACCATACGATTTTTGTCTATCGTTAGCTGCCTTCATAAAGTCTTTGATCTTTTCTAGTTTCTCAGTCATAGCTTCAATCACCACAATACTTCCCAACTCCTTCTGACCAATATCACCCCAACAAATAGGCGTCCTACATCTCCTACCATATATCATCTCGTATGGTGGCATGCCAATGCTGGCATGATAACTGTTGTTGTACGAGAATTCTGTTGGACCAAAAGAACCAATGAGCCAGATCAGAAAAACCTTTATGTCCCACAAGACATCACAACAACTGCTGAAGACCTCATCAGCTGTTTGACAAAGTCTGAAGATCAACAGCTGAAGACTAAAGTACTGAAGACTTCATCAGCTAAAGACCAAAGTCTGAAGATCAACAGCTGAAGACTAAAGTACTGAAGACTTCATCAGCTTAAGACCAAAGACTGAAGTACAACGACTGAAGACAAAGACTGATAACAACAACTGAAGTTCAAGTCTGAAGTCCAAGTACTGAAGCCTTCAGGGTTTGTCACAACAGCTGAAGAAGTATTCTTTAGTTGTTATGATGGTTTCCTTTCAGTCTTTTCTTTTAAGTAGTTTCATTTCTTTTTCAGTACTTGTAAAACGATTGAAGAGCATGTTCTTCAGTCGTTGTAGTTTCAGTAGTTTCTTATCAGTAGTTGTAGTGATAGTTAACACTTAGTATTTTGTAAGAAGATGTCAACTGTTTGACTTCCTCAGTAGTTGTGTTAACTTTTAGTAGTTTGTTAACTTTCAGTAGTTTGTTAAATCACAGTTAGATGTCACTGTCAAGTGACATCAGCTGATGTCATCTTTCCCTATAAAAGGAAAGATGACCTAATTGTAATTTGCCGAAGCATATATTGAATGAAATATATCTTTTAGCAGAAACTCTCTCTTATTGTACTGTTTCATTGATAAATCTCTTGTGTTCTTGTTTGAATTTGTTAATTCGGGTGCTCATTCCGCTGCAAATCTAATCTAATTGGTCAAACTAGATGCTGAGATCCTTTCAAATGGTATCACAACTGGTTAATCATTGATCGATTTAACAATTGATCATTGAAACTGCTCTTTTGCTATCTATTTTTGATCGAAATAGCAAATTTGCAAGAATCGGTTATAGAGATTGAGTTTCTGTTGCTTCTGGCCATTCAATTTGAGGTTCTAAGTGGTTTTGAGCTAGATTTGTTTGGTTTAACTTGAATTTGTCTGAATTCTGAAATGGCGACACAACATATGATCCTTATAATACTGGCTCTTCAACAAAGCCTCTGATGCTTGTTAGGAGTGAGTATAACATATGGCAACGACGTATGCTCCATCATCTGTCTATCAACAACGCTGGTTGTTGGAAATCAGTGCTGCATGGACCATACAAGCCTATGGTGAGCGTTCTTGAATCAAATAAGAAGGTTCCGAAGAAACCTGATCAATATTCGGATGAAGATCTAAAGCTGTTCGAAATTGATGCTAAAGCCCATGGAATTCTGGCCATGGCACTGCCTAATGAAATCTATTCAGGGCTTATGCATCATGAAACTACTCATGATCTCTGGGTTGCTCTGAAGGAACAATTCGGAGGAACTGATGAGGTCTTAGCAAACACTAGGGAAATCCTCGCCCAACAATATGAGACATTCTCTTATAGGAAGGGTGAGACTCTGACTCAACAGTTTGAGCGATTCTCGTGTTTGATTTCTAGATGAAAATGGTTAAGCAAGAGTATTCAAACAGCCAGATGAACAATCGATTCCTCAGATCCCTGCCTGAGAGATGGGACACATACACTATTGTCCTACGCTCTAGTGCAAATCTGAGCACTCTATCTCTCGCCCAACTTCATGGGAAACTGCTTACATTTGAAAGAGAGATAGAATAGAAAAGGAAGTTGTCATCATCTGGTAAGCTCACTGATGAATTTGTATCAGGCAATACTGCACTGATAGGTCATGAGTCAGAATATGCTGCATCAGAGAGTGCCTATGATGAGCATATTGATTTCTCTACTAATACTGAACATGCTTTTGTTGGTGTTGATGGTAGTTTAGGTGGTAGCAGTGATAACTTATGCTTTTTGATGGAGGATCTGAAGGGCATTCCAGATGATGATCTGGAGGAGATGGATATTTTAAGCCAAATGGCACTGATCAATATCAGATTTCAAAAGTTCTATAAAAGAACTGGTAGGAAATTCCCTGGACTCTCTGGCAAAACCAAAGTTGGTTTTGACAAGAGCAAGTTGAGGTGTCACAAATGCCATAGGCTTGGACACTTTGCTAGAGAGTGTAGATCATCTGGATCTAACTCTTCAGCACCCTTTGTGACTTTCCCAAGCATTAGCTCACAGAACAAAGGGCAACATTCTACCAGTTCTGGTCATCCATCACAAGCTCAGTCATCACCTGCATATTTTGTCCCTCAAGGTCATATGCCATATCCTTATCCCTGCTTCTACATGCCGTAGACCAGTCAAGTTCACGCACCCATTGCTCAACAACCACATGCTCTTCCTAAGCCTCAACCATCCCAATCTCATCAACAACCTCGACCTTAACAACACAGCTTTTTCACCCCAGGAGTTGTTGACTGGAGCAGTTTACCAGATGGTATGTCTGGTCATGAACAACTGTTTCCTAGTGCTGGTCAACATGGTGGTGACAATCCTTTTGGAAACCTTGCTATCATGGCCCTGGAGTCTGCTGATAGCTCATTCTCCAATGCCTCCATATCACAGGTATCACTGGTATCCTCTGAGGCCTAAGCCAAGTTATGTTCTGATTCATGCATAGCCACATTTGCATATATTTGAGAAGCAAATGTAGCTTTAATTAACAAGAACCTTGAGCTAGAGCAAATAATTTCCAAAAGAAAAGCTAAATTTGAGTCCATGCTTAATGATAAGAATGATGAAATTTACAAACTTAAATGCCAAATCACTGATGATAAGGCTAGGGAAGAGGTACTTCTAGAGAAGTACAGAGACCTCAAAGAAACACTTGCAGATACCCAGGTAGAGTGTGATCGCTGGGTACAATCCTGCAAGGGTTTTGAAATGCTTCTCAGCAAGCAATCAACTTCCAATGTGAAGTTTGGCATTGGTTATAATCACACTGCTCCTCCTACAGATTTTACTCCCAGAGAAGAAGTAGAATCTGATGGAGAAAGCAATAACCAATCCTTCTCATCATGTGATTTACTATCTGATACAGCACCATCAGAGGTTGAAGTCAGCATTAATTCCTTACAGAACCAATCAACTGATATTGATGGTTCAAATGCTGACACTCACATGATCAAAAAGTTGATCACTTCAGATGTTATCTCTCAAGGTACTAAAAGTACTGAAGAGCAAGTTATAACACCTGAAGAACAAACCCAAACTACTGCAAGTACTAAAGGGAAGAAAACTGCAAGTAGAAAGGGTGGGAAAACTACTGAAGAAGATATCAGGAAAGCAAGTACTGCAAGGAAGAAAACTGCAAGTATTGATAGCAAACTATTGAAGAACAAGTCTTCAGTAGTTTCATCTACTTCAGGAGATGATCAATTAAAGATGAAGAAAAAGCCATGTGAAATATATGGCTTATTCAATCATCTTACTGATGATTGCTGGTATAAAAAGGGCTCCAAAATCAAACACAATGAGAACATTAAAAAGAAAATAGACAAAATGAAAACTGAGTTCGAGACCAAGTTTGTACCAGTAACATCAAAACCTGTAACCCCAAAGTCCAAAAAGAAATCCAAAAAGGAAGGGGTTAATCAGGCAACAACTGAGGTTGCTCAAATGAAGATGGTACAACACAGGAATCCATCAAACTAAAGTACTAATGTGTCTGATAAGCTGAAAGCTTTATCACAAAATCAGACACAACTTGTTATGATGGTTCAACATCTATTAGGGAGAGTCAACCAATTAGATGCTCCTGTGCTGAAACCACAGAAAAGGAAATCCAAGCCAAAGGATTCCTCTTCTACACCATCTCCATCCCCTCAGGCTGTTATTCTTAACAAACCAGTTAGTCAACCATCTGTTGATGAGAACAGACCCAAAACCAAAAAGGTTTGGGTCTCAAAACCTAACTAATTTTTTGTGATGATTGCAGGGTTCTTCAGCATGCCAAAGAAGCATTTGGTATGTAGACAGTGGAGGATCCATGCATATGACAGGGAGTAGCTCTCTTCTTCATGACTACTCTCAAGGAAAGAAGGGGTTTGTCTCTTTTAGCAATGATGCTATGGGTTACATCATCGGCAAAGGCTTTGTTTCCAATGGGGAAATAAGGTTTGATGATGTTAACCATGTGGAGAATCTCAAGTACAACCTCTTCAGTGTCAGTCAAATGTGTGATAAAGGCCATGTTGCTCTTTTCACCAGTCAGAACTGCAAGATTCTGTCATCCAAAGTTCAAAGTTTGATTGACAAGGTGTTGGATGATCATACTCTCCTGAAGGCCAACAGGACAGGAAGAGTATATGCCTTAGATCTTTCCAAGAAAATAGATCTAAAAGGCCATCCTTGCCTATTCTCCAAGGCTTCTCCTCAAGAATCTACTCTATGGCATAGAAGGTTGGGTCATGTGAATCTCAAAAACATGAACCAACTGATACACCATGGTTTTGTAAGAGGGTTGCCTATGAAGGAGTTCAAATGTGAAGACAATTGCACTACTTGTTTAAAGGGAAAATAACACAAAGTTTCATTCCCTCTAATAGAAGAGTCAAAGTCCACTGCTTGCTTGCAACTACTGCGTATGGATCTTTTTGGTCCTGTTAGAGTGATGAGCATGGCAAAGAAGAAATACTGTCTGGTAATTGTGGATGATCACTCTAGATTTGTATGGACTTTCTTCTTGCATTCCAATGATGAAGCTGCAAAAGCTATTATGAACTTTGTGTTATATGTGGAGAAGCAGTATTCCCTTCCAGTCAAGTGTGTGAGGAGTGATAATGGCACAGAATTTAGAAATCACACACTTGATGATTTCTATCTGTCAAAGGGAATCAGGAGGAAATTTAGCATTCCAGGAACTCTTGAACAAAATGGAGTGGTGGAGAGAAAGAACAGGATCCTTATTGAAGCTACAAGGTCAATGTTGGCTGATTCAGGATTGCCACTGACCTTTTGGGCTGAAGCTGTCAACACAGCTTGCTATGTGCATAATAGAGTGTTAGTGAATCAAAGGTTGATGAAGACTCCTTATGAAGTACTACATCATTTGGCCCCTTTGATTTCATTCTTTAGAGCATTTGGGTGTCCATGTTACATTCTCAACACAAGCAATCCACTCCAGAAGTTTGAATCAAAGGTAGATGCATGGTATTTTGTTGGTTATTCATCAACTTGCAAGGCATGTAGAGTTTTCAACTACAGAACAAAGATAGTCGAAGAGACTCTACATGTGAAGTTCAATGAATCTCCAAAGGACAAGATTCCACAAAACCCTGTGGAGTTATTTGATTTGGACACTGCAATATGTTCCTTATCAGGCTCCAGCTGTTGCTCCTGTCAACAGTTCTCCACCTGGTGGTACTGATGATGATATAGCCAGTACTCACCTTTTTAGGTTTAGTGACCATCTGCCTGAGTCTTCTAAAGCTGATGCTCCTGTAGCTTCAGTAGCTCCATCCACAACAAATGCTGATGAGATTTCTGCATCCTCAACTTCATTTGAGTTGCTATCACCAACATGGTTCCAAGAATCTGCATCACCATCTGTTGCTGCTGAAGGCCCTACAAACATATGCACAGATCTCATTTTTTATCAAGAGCTGAAGAATCACCCAACGTCTCAAATCATTGGTGATATCAATGCTGGAGTTTCAACAAGAAGTCAATTGTCCAATTTCTGCTTGTAAGGCCCCGTTCCCGGGACGCTTACAGTTGGTCATTCATCGCATATATTTAAATAAAACAATGCAGCGGAAACATTCTAGATAAACTTTTCTTTTACTATAAATACTTTTGCCATTTAATACAACGTACGTCAGTTACAAAACATCTAATGTTGCATTACATTACAAAAGCATTATACAAAAGATTTCTTCATTTCTAATTACATCTTTACAATGCCTACTTTTACTATGATTGTTGCTGAAGCATATGAAACCGAGGACTTCTTAAGTAATCCCGTTTATGTGAATCCTCAATAATCATAGGGTCATAAACAGTGACCTCTAGTATAAGAACATAAAAATTTTTCATCATGAAGAAGATTTCTTAAATAATCCTATTTATCAGGATCTTCAAGTAATCTTGCACTCGTATGCAACATAATGTGTTGCGCGCATTACGGGCCCACAACACATTGCGTGGCAGCATTATCAAAAGGAGAATGCCATCCCAAAAGAGCTGAGTAGCCGCCTCGTGCCATCCTCAGCAACCCTACCTGCCAACTGGAAACACATAAAAAGTCAGCGTTGCTGAGTGAGTTCTAGTTTTATATGTGGTATATAAAAATACTCTTTTCTGATAATACTATACTGTACTGTATATGCGAGCACGCATCAGCTGTATGAACAAATAACATTCGTTCTTTGTACTATATGCATTGTTTGTAAACTTAATCTTTATGTTTCACTTTCTGTATGGACCAGTGAGCGATACCCCAACTATATGCGCGATGGGAAACGGATGACGGGCCATCTATATCCCCCGAAGGGTCAACTGTATTCCCCCGAAAGGGCTATATGTATCCCCCGAAGGGTCAACTGTATTCCCCCGAAAGGGCTATGTGTATCCCCCGAAGGGTCAACTGTATTCCCCCAAAAGGGCTATGTGTATCCCCCGAAGGGTCAACTATATTCCCCCGAAAGGGCTATGTGTACTGTGTACAAAGGGCCGACCCAATTATCCGGGGCATGCCACAAAGGTCCTGCCAATCTCAATTGATTGACCCTGTGTGCGTCAATGGGTAGCTAGCCAACAACACAGTTGAGCTAACGACATATAGTCGTGTAACTCCTACAAGCTTGCAAGACTTGTTAACTTTTATTAATGTTCCTTCACTTTCTTTATTACTCTTTCACTGTACTTTACGTAATACTTTCATTTCATCTATTAGTGATAACATGTAAAACTGTGGAAAGATAAACATGCATCAAATCGAGGAACATCGGTATTTACAAATCATCAGTCATTACTATCATATAAGGCTACATCATACTTAGCCTACATACATCATACATACACTTCTCTCCACATTCACATCAGCCCTATTTAGGCGATTGAACATACTCCAGTCGCATGGCCTCCATGCGACTGAGTCATGTGAATGGGCATCTATGCGACTAAACCCTCAGTCGTACGTCTGTACTACTATACGAATAGATCTATGCGACTGAACCCTCAGTCGTGCGTCTGTGCGATTATGCGAATGGGTCTATGCGACTGAGCCCTCAGTCGTGCATCTGTACTATTACGAATGGGTCTATGCGACTGAGCCCTAATCGTGCGACTGAGCCTCAATCGTACGATTGAACATCAGTCGTTCCTCAGTCGGGCGACTGGCCCTTCAGTCGTATAACCCTAACTGGGCTGCGACTGAAGTTCATCACGAACAGCAGCCGCGACACTCGGCTGAAAAACCCTTCTAAACTCCATTCATGCCCAGATTAACCCTCCCAAACCTTAGGGAATCATACTAGGACCTCATATAAACATGTGTAAGTCCTAAATCATACTTTAAACACATTATCCAAGATTTCACCCAAATGGGTCAAACATACACTTTTACAAAACTAGGGTTTAGATGTGATCCAGCCCCAAAATCGTTTGAAAACATGTAAATGAGGGGTCCTAGAACTCACATTATCAGGTAGGAGTTGAAGAGCTTCGACTTAACTAGCTTCTCGACAAAATCCGAGCCTGAATCACCCCGTTCTCTCTTTTCCTCCTCTGCTCTGTCGCTCTCTGCTCTTTCCCGACTGAAACGTGTGAGTGTTGGGGAAAGAAGAGAGCTGCTCCTCTTTTATAGGTACAGCTCAGTCGCCCGAAGTCCAGGGGCGACTGGACCTTCAGTCGCATGAACACCATGCGACTGGACCTCCAGTCGCATGAGTTCCATGCAGTTGAACCTTTAGTCGTGCGATTGAACTCCAGTCGTACGGTTGAGCTTCAATCGTCCGAGCATCATGCGATTGAACCCCCAGTCGCATGAATTCCATGCGACTGAGACTCAGCCGCATATCACTTCAAAAAGTCAAACTTCCGGGTGTTACAAGTCCACCCCCTTATTTAGGTTTCGTCCCCGAAACCTGTTATTCCTTGAACAGCCGTGGGTAAAGCTGTCTCATTTCTTATTCAGTTTCCCACGTTGATTCGGATCCCTTCCTGTGCCGCCACTGTACACGCACAAGGGGAACCACTTTATTTCTTAACCTCTTCTCTTTGCGATCGACGATCGCCACTGGTTGCTCTACATAGTTGAGCCGTTCGTCTACTTCAATATCTTCCAGCGGAACGATCAGATCCTCATCGACCAAACATTTTCTCAGATGAGATACGTGGAAGGTCGGGTGAATTCCACTTAACTCATCTGGTAGATCCAACCTATAGGCCACCTCCCCTACTCGAGCAACAATTCGGAAAGGGCCTATATACCGCGGGCTTAACTTACCCCGCTTCCAGAATCGAATGATTCCTTTCCAAGGCGAGACCTTTAACATAACCCGGTCCCCCACCTGGAACTCAATCGGTCTGCGTCGTTTGTCAGCATATGACTTCTGTCTGTCTTTGGCTGCCTTCATATATGTTTTGATCCTTTCGAGCTTTTCAGTCGTAGCCTCGATCACTTCGACGCTCCCCAATTCTTTCTGACCAATATCACCCCAACAAACGGGTGTCCTGCATCTCCTGCCGTATAGCATCTCATAGGGTGGCATGCCAATACTGGCATGATAGCTGTTGTTGTACGAGAATTCAGCTAACGGTAGGTGGTCATCCCAACTTCCCCCGAAGTCAATAACACATGCCCGAAGCATGTCCTCCAAAGTCTGAATGGTCCTTTCCGACTGACCATCAGTTTGAGGATGATAAGCCGTGCTAATATGCAACCTCGTCCCCATAGCATCGTGGAATTTCTACCAGAATTTGGATGTAAACCGGGTGTCGCGATCAGACACAATCGACACCGGTACACCATGACGAGTCACAACTCTTTGATGTAAAGATCGGCCAACCTCTCGGATGAATATGTCTCGCGCATCGGTAGGAAGTGAGCACTCTTCGTCAGACAATCCACAATCACCCATATAGTATCATACCCTTTCGGGGTACGTGGCAACTTTGTGATAAAATCCATGGTGATGTGTTCCCACTTCCATTCCGGGATGTCCAAGGTTTGAATCTTTCCATACGGCTTCTGGTGCTCGGCCTTCACTTGTAAACAAGTAAGGCATTTACTCACATACTCCACCACATCGTGTTTCATACCTGGCCACCAATAATCTTTCTTCATGTCTTGGTACATCTTGGTAGCACTGGGCTGAATGGAATATCGGGTCTTATGGGCCTCATCCATGATCTTTCCACGTAGATTCCCAAGACGAGGAATCCACATACGCCCAAACCGGGTTCTAACACCAGTTGTGTTCTCACCCAACTCCGCAACCAGGCCTCTCATTCTTTCAGAGTTAAGATGATCTTCTTTCAATGCCTCATCTTTCAACTCTTTGACTTGCTTCATCACATCAGAGGTCATGATCAACTGGTACGCTTTCACCCGAATCGGCTCGGGCCTCTCTTTTCAGCTAAGGGCATCCGCCACCACGTTGGCTTTGCCCGGATGGTAGTGGATTTCACAATCATAATCCTTTATAAGCTCCAACCATCGCCGTTGCCTCATATTCAGATCTTTTTGCTCGAAGAAGTACTTCAAGATTTTGTGGTCGGTAAAGATGGTGCAATTCGTTCCGTAGAGATAGTGTCTCCAAATCTTCAATGCAAAGACCACACCTGCTAGCTCCAAGTCATGAGTAGGGTAATTAACCTCATGGACTTTCAACTGCCGGGATGCATAAGCTATAACCTTTCCCCTCCGCATCAACACGCATCCCAATCCCGAATAAGAAGCATCAGAATAAACCACTAGATCTTCGCTTCCCTCGGGTAGTGACAGAACTGGAGCTTGGGTCAACCTCATCTTCAGCTCTTCAAACGCCTTTTCTTGAGCTTGACCCCATATAAATTTCACATCTTTCCGGGTCAACTTGGTTAGTTGGGAAGCGATTTTGGAGAAGTCTTGAATGAATCTTCAGTAATAACCCGCCAAACCTAAGAAACTTCGGATCTCAGATGGCGTCTTTGGAGACTTCCACTACATCACCGCTTCCACCTTCGCCGGATCAACCATAATCCCGTCCAGATTTACCACGTGACCTAAGAATTGAACTTCACATAACCAGAATGCGCATTTGGAGAATTTAGCATACAACTTCTCCCTTCTCAACGTCTCCAGAACTGTGCGAATGTGACCGGCATGCTCCGTCTCACTCTTCGAATAAATCAAGATATCATCGATAAATACAATCACTGATTTATCCAACATCGGCCGGCACACCCTGTTCATCAGATCCATAAAAGCAGCTGGCGCATTGGTCAAACCAAAAGACATGACAAGGAACTCATAGTGACCATAACGCGTACGAAAAGCTGTTTTAGGGATATCCTGCTCTCTCACCTTCAGTTGATGGTAGCCTGATCGAAGATCTATTCGTGAAAACCAACTAGCACCCTGAAGTTGATCAAACAAGTCGTCGATCCTCGGCAAGGGGTATCTGTTCTTTACCGTCAACTTATTCAGCTCGTGGTAGTCGATGCACATCCTCATACTACCATCTTTCTTCTTTACAAACAGGACCGGAGCACCCCAAGGTGAGATACTCGGTCTAATAAACCCCTTATCCAACAACTCTTGCAACTGCTCCATCAACTCTTTCATTTCCGTCGGAGCCAATCGATACGGTGCTTTGGCAACAGGTTGGGCGCCCGGTATCAGGTCCATCTGGAACTCGACCTCTCTGTCAGGTGGCACTCCCGATAAGTCTTCGGGAAACACATCTGGAAAATCGCAAACCACCGGAACATCGGATAGTTGTGGTGTTGGCGTTTCTACATCCTTTACATAACATAAGAAGGCGCTACATCCACGCCTCATACATTTTCCCGCCACCGCCATAGAGATCACCTTCGGAATTGTCGTGACCCGATCCCCATAAACAGTTACCGAACTTCCGTCAGGCGCTGTCAAACAGATCATCTTCTTTCGACACACTATATTCGCCTCAAAGTCCGCCAACCAATCCATTCCAAGCACTAAATCAAAACCACCCAAAATCATCGCAAATGGTCTAACCGGAAATTTATGGCCCTCTAATTCTACGTCACAACCCTCTATCACCTCGGAAGTCCTGGTAGTTTTACCTATAGCAGTCTCTACATCAAACGGTATATCAACACGTCTACTACTAAGGGGCAATTTGGCACAGAAAGCAACAGAAATAAAAATCCTACTGGCACCCGAATCAAATAATACCGAGGCTAAAGTTTGGTTCACCAGAAACGTACCGGACACTACAACGGGGTCCGTCCTAGCCTCTTCCTGCGTCATTGTGAATGCCCTGGCGCTTGCTCTCGGACCTTCACTTCCCGTCTTCTTTACCCCTGAAGCCTCAGTCCTAGGCTTCTTACAGTCTCTAGCGATGTGGCCAAGCTGACCACACCTGAAGCATACGTTCATCCCCAGTCTGCATTCTCCATTGTGTTCTCTCCCGCATTTACCACACTTCTTTCCTCCTGAACCCGACGTGACCACCCGGCGGTCATCCACCCGCGTCATCTTATTACTCGTCGAAGTATCACCTCGACCAAACCTCTTCCCCTGCCAGTTTCTCTCACCACCTCCCCTCTTACTACCTCAGCCTTCATTGATGCAGCCCGTTCATTGTATAACCTTCCCGCTAAATCCACTGCCGACCTGAAAGTGCTCGGTCGAGCAGAAATCAAATGCCAACGAATTTCAGCTGGCCGCCCCTGAATATACTGGTTGATCTTTCGAGACACCGGCGTCACCTGCTCTGGCACCAATCGTGCCATTTCATTAAACTTGGTGGTGTATTGTTGGTGGGTCATCGTCCCCGCCTCCAACTGCAGGAACTCTCTCTCAACTCTGTCCATTTCCCGACGAGGACTGAACTCCTCGATCACCATCCTTTTTAACTCAGCCCACTTCATCTTCCCTATGGCCCTGCTACCCTCGGCTTGGACTATATTGTCCCACCAGCACAATGCCGACCCTGTGAAAGAGTGGGTAGCAAACTTCACCTTCTTGTCCTCCTGGCAATCACTAATATCGAGGACAGCCTCCATTTCTCACACCCATTAGTGAGCATCAGCAGCAGTACCAGAAGCATCAAAAGTCGGGGGCTTGCACCTCATAAATGCCCCGTAGTTACAACCCCGTGTTGTCTCCCGTACCTGCTCTTCCTCCTCTTCCTCTTCACCATCGGATAGAACCGTTTCCGGCTCTGTTCATCGCTGTCTTCTTGAGGACCTATTCCTTTCTCTTCTATCACCTTCTCTGACAGCTTTAATCACTTCGGTCACTACAGACGGCAAGATTGTCTGCATGACCTGGTGCACTTCTTCAACCACTGCCTCTTTTACCGAGGCTCTCAAGTTGGCGCTTTCGTCTGCATCCTCCTGATGAGGGGTCTCGGTTTCCTCATGAACTACCTTCTCTACCCTAGGTCTTCCTCTCGTGGCACGCGGTTCAGCACCATGTCCATCACCACGTGAAGCTTTAGATGATCTACCACCGACCATCTTCTATCACACTAAAAGATTCAAACACCAACACGGTAATTCAAGGAAATAGCTCAGTTTATGTTAAGTATAGTAAGTCCCTAATTACAGTGGCCAGTTATGATTAGCCACTTACTTTACTCTTCGCACCCCGAGCATTACCTGTCCTGACTACATTAGTATCTAAGTCTAACAGTACACATAAACACATATCATGCGCACGTAATCATGATTAACTTTAAGAAAATACTTGATGGCACGCAGCTACTCAGATGGCATTCTTCCCTTTTTCTGTCCCATTTTCAGTTTAAGTTTAGGTTTATTTTGAAAATTTACCCATTTCACTTAAACTTTGGCTCTGATACCAACATGTAAGGCCCCGTTCCTGGGACGCTTACAGTTGGTCATTCATTGCATATATTTAAATAAAACAATGCAGCGGAAACATTCTAGATAAACTTTTCTTTTTCTATAAATACTTTTGCCATTTAATACAACATACGTCAGTTACAAAACATCTAATGTTGCATTACATTACAAAAAGCATTATACAAAAGATTTCTTCATTTCTAATTACATCTTTACAATGCCTACTTTTACTATGATTGTTGCTGAAGCATATGAAACCGAGGATATCTTAAGTAATCCCGTTTATGTGAATCATCAAAAATCATAGGGTCATAAACAGTGACCTCTAGTATAAGAACATAAAAATTTTTCATCATGAAGAAGATTTCTTAAATAATCCTGTTTATCAGGATCTTCAAGAAATCTTGCACTCGTATGCAACATAATGTGTTGCGCGTATTACGGGCCCACAACACATTGCGTGGCAGCATTATCAAAAGGAGAATGGCATCCCAAATGAGCTGAGTAGCGGCCTCGTGCCATCCTCAGCAACCCTACCTGCCAACTGGAAACACATAAAAAGTCAGCGTTACTGAGTGAGTTCTAGTTTTGTATATGGTATATAAAAATACTCTTTTCTGTATAATACTATACTGTACTGTATATGCGAGCACGTATCAGCTGTATGAACAAATAACATTCATTCTTTGTACTATATGCCTTGTCTGTAAACTTTATCTTTATGTTTCGCTTTTTGTATGGACTAGTGAGCGATACCCCAACTATATGCTCGATGGGAAACGGATGACGGGCCATCTATATCCCCCGAAGGGTCAACTGTATTCCCCCGAAAGGGCTATGTGTATCCCCCGAAGGGTCAACTGTATTCCCCCAAAAGGGCTATGTGTATCGCTCGAAGGGTCAACTGTATTCCCCCAAAAGGGCTATGTGTATCCCCCGAAGGGTCAACTGTATTCCCCCGAAAGGGCTATGTGTACTGTGTACAAGGCCGACCCGATCATCCTGGGCACGCCACAAAGGTCCTGCCAATCTCAATTGATTGACCCTGTGTGCGTCAATGGGTAGCTAGCCCGCAACACAGCTGAGCTAATGACACATAGTCGTGTAACTCCTATAAGCTTGCAAGACTTGTTAACTTTTATTAATGTTCCTTCACTTTCTTTATTAATCTTTCATTGTACTTTACGTAATACTTTCATTTCATCTATTAGTGATAACATGTAAAACTGTGGAAAGATAAACATGTATCAAATCGAGGAACATCGGCATTCACAAATCATCAGTCATTACTATCATATAAGGCTACATCATACTTAGCCTACATACATCATACATACACTTCTCTCAACATTCACATCAGCCCTATTTGGGCGTTTGAACATACTCCAGTCGCATGGCCTCCATGCGACTGAGCCATGCGAATGGGCATCTATGCGACTGAACCCTCAGTCGTACGTCTGTACTACTATGCGAATAGATCTATGCGACTGAACCCTCAGTCGTGCGTCTGTGCGATTATGCGAATGGGTCTATGTGACTGAGCCCTCAGTCATGCGTCTGTACTATTATGCGAATGGGTCTATGCGACTGAGCCCTCAGTCGTGCGTCTGTACTATTATGCGAATGGGTCTATGCGAATGAGCCCCAATCGTGCGACTGAGCCTCAATCGTACGATTGAACATTAGTCGTTCCTCAGTCGGGCGACTGGCCCTTCAGTCGTATAACCCTAACTGGGCTGCGATTGAAGTTCATCACGAACAGCAGCCGCGACACTCGGCTGAAAAACCCCTCTAAACTCCATTCAAGCCCAGATTAACCCTCCCAAACCTTAGGGAATCATACTAGGACCTCATATAAACATGTGTAAGTCCTAAATCATACTTTAAACACATTATCCAAGATTTCACCCAAATGGGTCAAACATACACTTTTACAAAACTAGGGTTTAGATGTGATCCAGCCCCAAAATCGTTTGAAAATATGTAAATGAGGGGTCCTAGAACTCACATTATCAGGTAGGAGTTGAAGAGCTTCGACTTGACTAGCTTCTCGACAAAATCCGAGCCTGAATCACCCCGTTCTCTCTTTTCCTCCTCTGCTCAGTCGCTCTCTGCTCTTTCCCGACTGAAACGTGTGAGTGTTGGGGAAAGAAGAGAACTGCTCCTCTTTTATAGGTACAGCTTAGTCGCCTGAAGTCCAGGGGCGACTGGACCTTCAGTCGCATGGACACCATGCGACTGGACCTCCAGTCGCATGAGTTCCATGCGGTTGAACCTTTAGTCGTGCGATTGAACTCCAGTCATACGGTTGAGCTTCAATCTTCCGAGCATCATGCGCTTGAACCCCCAGTCGCATGAATTCCATGCGACTGAGACTCAGTCGCATATCACTTCAAAAAGTCAAACTTCCGGGTGTTACACTGCTTCTATGCTCTCTTCATCAGTCAGCAAGAGCCAAAGAACTACCATGTTGCACTAAGAGACAATGGATGGGTTAAAGCAATGTAGCTTGAGCTTCTTCAGTTCAAAAAGCAGCAAGTGTGGGAGCTTGTTCCTTTACCCGAAGGTAAGTGTGCCATAGGTACTAAATGGGTGTTTATGAATAAAACTGATGAAAAGGGCCAAATTATTAAGAACAAGGCCAGGCTGGTTGTACAGGGGTTTGCACAAGAAGAAGGTATTGATTATGATGAAACCTTTGCCCCTGTAGCCAGGCTGAAGGCAATTAGATTGTTCTTAGCCTATGCTGCCTTTCACAATCTTAAAGTTTTTCAAATGGATGTCAAAAGTGCCTTTTTATATGGTAAAATAAAAGAGGAAGTTTATGTATGTCAACCACCAGGTTTTGAGGACAATAAACATCCTGATTGGGTGTATAAGCTTGATAAGGCTCTTTATGGGTTGAAACAAGCTCCTAGAGCCTGGTATGAAACATTATCAATTTTTCTTCTATAAAATAATTTCACTAGAGGCTCCATTGATAAAACTTTATTCATAAAGAAAGTGGGACATCATAAGCTACTTGTTCAAATTTATGTTGACGATATTATTTTTGCATCCTCTGATCCACAGTTGTGTGATGAATTTACAAACTTAATGCAAAAGAAGTTTGAAATGAGTGCTATGGGAGAATTACAGTTCTTTCTGGGTTTGCAAATCAAACAAAGGACTGATGGAACCTTTATTCATCAGTCCAAATATACAAAAGATCTTTTGAATAAGTTTGATTTACAAAACTGTAAGCCGTGTTCTACTCCCATGAGCAGCACCACACAACTAGATGTTGATCAGAAAGATAAAGCGGTTGATGAAACCCTTTACAGATGTATGATTGGGTCCTTGATGTACCGTACAGCTTCTAGACCAGACATTATGTTTGCAACATGTGTCTGTGCTAGATTTCAGGCTGCGCCTAAAGAATCCCATTTGGTTGCAGTCAAAAGGATCTTTAGATATTTGCAAGGTACTCAATCACTAGGACTTTGGTATTCCACTTGGCATTCTTGAAATTAGTTGCTTTCTCAGATAGTGACTATGCAGGATGCAAAGTCACTAGAAAATCAACTTCTGGTGGATGCCAATTCCTGGGCAATTGTTTAGTTTCTTGGCAGAGTAAGAAACAAACTTCAATTGCTACATCTACTGCTGAAGCAGAGTACATTGCTGCTGCAAGTTGTACATCCCAGGTACTCTGGCTTCATAATCAATTGTTGGATTATGGCATTACAGAGACTAAGACACCATTACTCATGGATAGTGCTTCAGCTCCTTGTATTGTTAAGAATCCAGTCCAGCACTCTAGGAGCAAACATATTGAGATCAGACATCATTTTATTAGGGATTGTTATGAAAAGATCTGATTGATCCAAAGTTTGTTCCTAGTGCTGATGAGCTTGCAGATATATTTACTAAGCCTTTAGATAGTGCAACTTTTCAAAATATTGTACTAAGGCTTGGTATGCTGCAGCTAGAATAAATTGACTAATACTAGTGCTGATCAGCCAAGTACTGATGCGCATTAGTACACAATTGTCAAATATAAGTACTGATGAGTTATTTAGTCTTCAACATTTTTCATAACTACTGAAGACTAAAATACTTCAAAGTACTGAAGTGCATTATTTGATAAAAACAGCTGATGTAGTTACAACTACTGATGTGGTTATAACTACTTATGCCTAATTTTCACAAATAAGTACTGAAGAGCAAATTTTGTCCACAAGTACTGATGAGTAATTTTACACATAAGTACTGAAGACAATATTTGTTCACAAGCTCTGAAGAATAAATATTCACAAGAGCTGAAGACCAATGAAACATCTAAAAGTCAGACAAAGTCTGATGAGTAAATATTGAGGTCAGCATGAAACAACTGAATTGACGACAACAGCTGATGAGTAAATTTTACTCTTCAGCTGATTTCAACATCTGCTGTTTCATATCCAAACAACTGAAGGACAAAACCATGTCTGCAGTAATTTTACAACTACTGATGACTAACACCAAGTTAGTTGTTTACAACAACTGAAGCAAAACCATGTCTTCAGTAGTTTTACAACTACTGATGACTAACACCAAGTCTTCAGTTGTTTACAACGTCTGAAGATGAAAACCATATCTTTAGTAGTTCTCAACTACTGATGACTAACACCAAGTTTTCAGTCGTTTACAACCTCTGAAGGTTAAAACCATGTCATCAGTCGTTTCAAACAACTGATGACTAACACCAAAACCTTCAGTCGTTTCCTTTCAGCTGTTTCATAACCCTTATAAATACCTAACCCTAATCAGAGTTTTTCATTCTCTCATACCCTAACGTTCAAAACTCTAAAACCTCTCTCCTAATATCAATGGCGACCATGCAGCTCAAACCCAGACACAACTGTGTTGCCTACCTTATTAAATCACCATTTTGGACAAAGTTTGACAATGCTATTGATCTCATGGTCCAGTCCCAATACAAAACGGCCTTTCTACTAAATCCTACCATATACACCGACTCCCTACACCAGTTTTAGTCGAACGTCACCCTCACTGGAGAGAATGACGCCGAGGTCTCTCTCCAGTCATTCGTCAACAACCAGAAGGTGGTCATCACTCCTGAAATCCTTCGTCAAACCCTAAAACTAAATGATGCCACCTTCCCCACTGGATATCCAAAGGGCAAAACTGATCTATTCTTTGCCCACCATGGATATGAGGGTGATCTATGAAGGTTTTGTTAGAACACAAAAACGTAGTTTAACCCATTAAACTTTATGAAAACGCAGCTGAAGTTTAGCATTATAACATGTTTATAAGCTGAAAATTTTGTGTTCTAAATGATGTTTTAAGATGGAAAAACAAACCCAAATCAAAAGGATCTTTAATATATGAATAAGCAAGCTATATACTTACGTAAATGCAATAAAATCACAGCCACAAGGAGCTGTGATTACTACCTCTTTCAGCAGCTAAAAACTGAACAAAGAAAGAAGATGGGATGTCAAAAATCGGCCAAGACTCCAAGAGAAGAAGTCCTCAAGCTTGTATACCCAAAGCCCTTGATCAAACACCACTCTTGCTAGGTAGAGCACACCAAATTTTCACTCAAAAACTCCTCCAAAACTGCTGCTATGTTCCGTAAGTTTTAGAGAGAGAGAGAGGGAAATTTTTGTCTAAGTTGCATGTGTTGTGTGTGGTGAAAGGATGGAGTCCAAGACTAGTTAATTGTGTGTAGTTTCAAGAAGGCTAAGGAGCCAATGATATTGAAAGGGGCGGCAGATTTTTAGTTTGAAAGGGTCCTTTTCCCCTTAAAACTATCGCATAATATATTTAACTAGTCTTGCACCTTGAAATTCAATTAACCTTTTAATTGTATCATCCATACACTCCATAATAAATTTGTGATGTTATTTAACACACTTAAATAACATTACAAATAATATAATTGAACAAAATGTACTAATAATTTGTTCCATCTCATATGCAACTTATTTAGAAAACCTATTTTCTAAATTTGGTGTAAATATTTAATTGCATGATCATATCATCAATTAAATATCAATTGGTGTTTGCTAAGCTTGTTATTGGGTATAACCCGACTTGGATCATAACATACTAACCGCATCAATATTTTACGTGTCTTGGGCACATAGAATCCTACAATCTCCCACTTGCCCAAGATTCATAGAAGATTGATGCAAGCAGTAAATACCGCCTAACAACAGTTTACTACCCTTAATACGCATGACTTATAGCCAATCAATAACATCATCACATTCAAGTACCTTACTTGAAATGATTTAGGTGAATCAATCATCTATCCTTTTGTTACATATGTCATGTTAAATCCAAGGACATTGAATGATCATTCCTTGTTGATTTAACTTAATCAAGCCTTAGACATCTTGCTCTCAACGATTAAGAGGAACAAATTCCATCTTGACTACATACGTTTCTCACAAATACCTCATGTCATACCTGAACATACCCTTATGTACTGTCCACTATTTCAGGACGGTGAAGAATTAGCTCAAGGTATAATACTTGGTGAATATCAAAACCCAATATGTATCTCAGGTCGGAGGATACAAAATGATATTCGCCTTTACTCAAATTTAATTATGATCAATCAATAGATTCCATGTAGTAAGATTTGAGATGTGGGTTAGTCCAATATTTGTATCCCACAAATATCTATGAACCTTGGTAGCAACCCATTGCTCTATATTCATCCTTATGAATATCAACCAATCCAAGTTCATAATAATCTTACCCTCACTCTTGTTCCCACAAGTATGAACGACTACGGACATTTAGAGTAAACAATTTACTCATGGATTAAACATGCTAAATTGGAACATTAATTGAAACATTATAACCAAATAATTTTATTCAAATAATAAAGAGTTCCATGTATCCAAATACAAAATTTTCAGATCAAATCCAATCACTAGAATATCGAAGTCCCATGGCACAAGTATGACCTTCATGCTTTGCCTTTTCAAGGAGCTTCATGAGAGGATCCGTAATGTTTTGATCCGTGTGAACTTTGCGAATACATATCTTTCCCTTTTCAACTTCATCTCATATGTAGTTGAATCTCCGCTTAATGTACCTAGTCTTTTGATGAGCACGAGGCTCCTTGATTTGAGCAATCGCACCCTCGTTATCACAAAAGATCTCTAGGGGGTCCTGAATGGAAGGGACAACCCCTAGATCGGTAATGAATTTCTTCAACCATGCAGCTTCTTGTGCTGCCAATGAGGTGGCGACGTATTCTGATTCTCTAGTTGATAGAGCCACCACATCCTGTTTGGAGCTCTTCCAAGAGACTGCTCTTCCATTCAGAATGAAAATATATCCTGATTGTGACCGAGAATTGTCACGATCAGTTTGGAAACTCGCATCCATGTAACCTTTTACA
Organism: Flaveria linearis; assembly: GCA_024085815.1. Lineage (NCBI taxonomy): Eukaryota > Viridiplantae > Streptophyta > Magnoliopsida > Asterales > Asteraceae > Flaveria > Flaveria linearis. The sequence goes on along the minus strand of CM044009.1, from coordinate 36,121,214 downwards.
ACGAGTTCATCATCATCAGATCCATAGATTAGGAACATAACTCTTGTCCTCCTTAGGTACTTAAGTATGTTCTTAACAGCCATCCAATGACTGTTTCCAGGATTTTGCTGGTAACGGCTTGTCATGCTTAAGGCGCATGACACGTCCGGTCGAGTGCATATCATCGCATACATGATGGATCCAATAGCAGATGCGTATGGGATTGCCTTCATTTTATCTTGCTCATCCTTTGAGCTAGGACATTGAGTCGCACTCAATATCGTTCCTCTTTGAATAGGTACGGTACCTTTTTTAGAGTTCTCCATCTTGAACCTTTTCAAGATTTTATCAATGTATGCACTTTGATTTAAACCAATCAACCGCCTTGATCTATCCCTATAGATCTTTATTCCCAGAATATAGGCGGCTTCACCAAGATCCTTAATGGAAAAACAACTTCCAAGCCAGGTTTTTACACCTTCCAAGGTTGGAATGTCATTTCCAAATAGTAGCATGTCATCATCATACAATACTAGGAAAGTTATTGTGCTCCCACTAGCCTTCTTATACACACAAGCCTCATCAGTGTTTTTGATGAACCCAAATTTCTTTACCTCCTCATCAAAACGGTGATTCCAGCTTCTCGATGCTTGTTTCAATCCATAGATTGATTTCTTTAACTTGCATACTTTATTAGGATGTTTTGGATCGACAAAACCTTCAGGCTGAACCATGTAGACATCTTCCTTAAGATATCCATTTAGGAAAGCGGTTTTGACATCCATTTGCCAAATCTCATAATCATAATGAGCAGCTATGGCAAACAATATCCTTATAGACTTTAGCATCGCAACAGGTGAGAAGGTTTTATCATAATCAACCCCTTGAGTTTGAGTGAAACCCTTTGCTACAAGTCTAGCTTTATAAGTATCCAAGTTTCCATGCATATCGGTTTTCTTCTTGAAAACCCACTTACTTCCAACTACTTTGGAATTAAGAGGTGGTACAACAAATTCCCAAACTTGATTATCATACATGGATTTCATCTCAACGTTCATGGCTTCAGCCATTTGTCACAATCCGAATTAGACACTGCATTATGGTATGTGGTTGGTTCATCTGAATCTACCACATAGCATCCATCCATGAAAAATCCGCATCTTTCAGGTGGATTACTAGTTCTACCACTTCTGCAAACGTCTTGTGTGTATTGATCAACCCTTTGATCATCCTCAACATCCTCATGTTGAGTGCTAGTTTTAACCAAACATGCATTGGGTTGTGGTACTTGATCCTCTTCAAGATCCACTGTTCTACTGCCAGCTCCTTCCATAAGGAACTTTGCTTCTAAGAACTCACCCTTTCTGGCAACAAACACCCTTTTGTTCCAGTGGATCATAGAAATAATATCCCATAGAATCTCTAGGATATCCAACAAAGATACACTTGGTGGATCGGACTTCCAATTTGTTTGGGGTGGGAGTCTTAACATAAGCCTCACATCCCCAGACCCTTAAGTATGATAGGGATGGAACTCTTCCATGCCATATCTCAAAAGGTGTCCTTTCCACCTTTTTGGTTGGGTCCATATTTAGAATACGGGCCGCAGAGAGCAAAGCGAAACCCCAAAATGATAGAGGCAAAGTACTTCTAGCCATCATAGATCGGACCATATCTAATAAGGTTCGATTCCTCCTTTTGGATACACCATTATGTTGTGGTGTTCCAGGTGGAGTGAGTTGTGAGACAATCCCACAACTCCTAAGATGATCTTGGAAAACATCACTTAGGTATTCACCTCCTCTATCCATACAGAGAACTTTAATTGACTTGTTGAGTTGATTTTCTACTTCATTCTTGAAGATTTTGAACATTTAAAAAGCTTCATCTTTGTGCCTTAGTAAGTACACATACCCATAGCGACTATAATTGTCGGTAAAGGTAATGAAGTATCTTTCACCATTCCTAGACATTGGTTTAAAAGGACCACATACATCCAAATGTATGATTCCTAATAAATCTTTTGCCCTTTCGTTAATTCCACTAAAGGGTGCCTTAGTCATTTTTCCTTGTAAACAAGATTCATAAACATCAAATGAATCACATTCATTTGTTTTTAAAAGACCATTCTTTTGAAGTGTTTGTATGCGTTTCTTGTTTATATGACCAAGATGACATTGTCAAAGATAGGTATCACTCAAATCCATTTTGAGTTTCTTGGTGTTAGTTTGGTACAATGAACTATTTAAAGTATTTTCATGAACCAATTCATAAATCCCATTGATGGGAATAGCTTTAAAATAGAACATATCATTTAAAGAAACATGAATATCATTTTCAACAAAAGATAATACATAATTATAATGTCTTAATTGGGATATAGAAATAATGTTCCTAGTCAAACTAGGAGCATACAAAACATTCTTCAATATAACATCCAAGCCACTTGGAAGTTTTAGGATGTAGTCCCCATGAGCTTCAACTAAAACTTTAGTTCCATTTCCCATGAAGAGGCTAACATCCCCTTGATTGAAATCCTTACTTCTTGTGAAGCCCTGCAACAAATTGCAAATATGAGTTCCACATCAGGTATCCAATACCCATGTGTTAGAAGATGTAACTTTAAAATCAATATGAATCATGTATATTGTACCTGAGGTCTGCCCGGCATCCTTCTTTGCTTTCAACTCTTGGAGATGGACAGGACAGTTCCTTGCCCAATGTCCAATCTCCCCACACTTGAGGCATGGGTCATTAGTAGCAACCTTTTGCTTCTTCTCAAGTGGTTTGGGTGGTACCCTTACCACCCCTTTCCCTTTTCCTCAAATGGGTCCCTTACCCTTGGCAACTTTTGCCTTGGGTGCGGGATGAGGCCTTTTGTTGTTCCCACCTTCATTGATGGTGAGAACGGGTAAAACCCTTTTACCCATGGCCGCCTCGGCCGTTTTGAGCATTGAGTGAAGCTCACCAATGCTTTTGTCCCATGCATTCATGTTGTAATTCAACACAAATGTCTCGAACCTTTCGGTAAGGCCATTGAGGATCAAATCCGTGGCCAATTCCTTCGAGACGGGACAATTTAGCCTCTCGAGGCGGTCAATATGACTTTTCATCTTACGTACATAAGATGAAACAGATTGGTTGTCGTCCATACGACATGCATGAAGTGCTCGAACCGTTTCGAAGCACTCAACCCTTGCTTGCTGTTGGAACGTTTCCTTCAGCTGGGTTATCATGTCGTAAGCTCCGTGATGTTCATACTCCTTTTGGAGATCCGGAGTCATGCTCGCTAGCATGAGACAAGACACTTGGACGGAGTCCTCAGTGTACTTCAGCCAATCGTTATAGGCCTCCTCATCATCCTCAGTAGGTTGATCGGGGATAGGGTCGTCTAAAACATATGATCTTCTCTCTTGCTTGAGAACGATTCTCAAGTTTCGATACCAATCAATAAAGTTGTTATGATTTAGATGTTCCTTTTGGAGGATCGCTCGTAATGATTGGTTGGATGTGGATGAGTTATCATGATTGTCATTATTGGTGGCCATCTACAAAATTTAACAAAGATCTATTTTAGTATTTTCGATATTGTTATTTTTAATAATTAATGCCTTTTATGGTCATTTTAATATTAAAATCTAGAACCCAACATTACATTTAAATTGTGGTTAGGTGACCTTTATCCCACGATTTAAATTAATAAGGTGGTCAACGATTGACGGTTGCAACCATTTGCAACTTCTAGAGGTATGGGATCGACTTTAAACATCTTATGTAAAGTCGGCATGTTAATCCTATCAACACCATTTGGAAACCATATTTGTAGGTGATCCATTTAACATGGTTTGCAAATCAAGACATCCTACTTACACACACGTGTGAGTTTGCCAAAATAAGTGGTTAGGTGACCTTTATCCCACGAATATGGTATTCTCACCTTAAGTCATAAGTTCCCTCCAAGTGGTTAGGTGACCTTTATCCCACTAAGAGTTCCCAAGTGACTTAAGTGTTGTGTAAAAGGACGGTGTTGATCTTGTTTTAGAATATTTAGAGGTTTCATAATTCTAGTTTAGAAAACTCTATGTACTTGTATTTGCATGCTTTCAAATACAAGATACACTATGGTCCTTTGATTAAAACCTACTTTTAATCATTAAATCATTTTAATAACATTTTATTAACTTTTAATGATTAAGAACCATCAATTTTCAGCTTGTTAAGTTTGTTAATGAGTTTGTAATGTATGACTAAATTCCAACCAAACAATCAAACAAGCATAAACATATAAACATTAGTGCATAACCTTAGCCTATAAGTTGACAACACTTGTTTGCCATCACAAGTGTTGTCATAAGGTCTCACCTAAGGGTTTGTAATGACACATTATATGTGTCCATGTACTCCCACTTGAATCCATATCCAAATACTTCAAGTCCATGTCTTTGATGTCCATCTTTGGGTCTTGATCTTGTGCATCTTCCTTTTACAAAATTGTATCCTAATACATTTTTCTAATAAAAGAAATGCACCTAATCTATTAATTACATAACCAAATGAATAAATAATTACAACCCAAATAATAAACATAAATATTACAACCCAATTGAATGAATAAAAACAACCATTCTAATAATCCAAACATAAGGCCAAAGGCTAGGTTATGCACACTAACATCCAATGATCATATCATCCAAACATATAATGAAACCCCACTTAAAACCACCAAATTTCAGCCAACATAAACTGAAATTTTGGGTTTTAAACATTGTCCAAACAATCAACATATCATAATATATATCTTTCAAGGTTTAATCACTAGCATGTGTGATATGACCTTGAAAGTTTGAGGAATCAATCATACAAAACATAGCAGCCCCTAAAGGGGTTTTAAAGTCCATAAACAAATTTTTAAAGACCATACAAGCTAGCTATCCACATAACCGGCTCTAGATGCCATTGAAGGGTTTGTTAGAACACAAAAACATAGTTTAACCCATTAAACTTTCTGAAAACGCAGCGGAAGTTTAGCATTATAACATGTTTATAAGCTGAAAATTTTGTTTTCTAAATGATGTTTTAAGATGGAAAAACAAACCAAAATCAAAAGGATCTTTAATATGTGAATAAGCAAGCTATATACTTATGTAAATGCACATAAAATCACAGCCATAATGAGCTGTGATTACTACGTCTTTCAGTAGCTAAAAACCGAACAAAGAAAGAAGATGGGATGTTAAAAATCGGCCAAGACTCCAAGAGAAGAAGACCTCAAGCTTGTATACCCAAAGCCCATGATCAAACACCACTCTTGCTAGGTAGAGCACACCAAATTTTCACTCAAAAACTCCTCCAAAATGCTGCTATGTTCCGTAAGTTTTAGAGAGAGAGAGAGGGAAATTTTTGTCTAAGTTGCATGTGTTGTGTGTGGTGAAAGGATGGAGTCCAAGACTAGTTAATTGTGTGTAGTTTCAAGAAGGCTAAGGAGCCAATGATATTGAGGGGGGGGGGGGCGGCCGATTTTAGTTTGAAAGGGTCCTTTCCCCCTTAAAACTATCACACAATATATTTAACTAGTCTTGCACCTACAAATTCAATTAACCTTTTAATTGTATCATCCATACACTCCATAATTAATTTGTGATGTTATTTAAGACACTTAAATAACATTACAAATAATATAATTGAACAAAATGTACTAATAATTTGTTCCATCTCATATGCAACTTATTTAGAAAACCTATTTTCTAAATTTGGTGTAAATATTTAATTGCATGATCATATCATCAATTAAATATCAATTGGTGTTTGCTAAGCTTGTTATTGGGTATAACCCGACTTGGATCATAACATACTAACCGCATCAATATTCTACGTGTCTTGGGCATATAGAATCCTACAATCTACATGCTTCTACCATCCTCAAGAAGCATTTCCATGACACGGAATGCCTTATTTTTCATATGGTGAATGTCTGCCTAGCCCCTAAGACTTCTTATTGGGATCAAATGTCAACTAGGTGGCAGCAGGTATTATTCTCTATCCTTGAGCAACAAGACTTAAATTTTTCTGAAATAATATTTTTAGAACTTAAGGATATGGCCTCAAAACCTTTTACTAACCGATGGATACTATATCCACGGTTCATAATGGCCATTATAGAGAACCAGCTGAAAGATGAGGGACTTGTTGGCCTTGGAGTCCCTACCATGGCTGTATTGCCTGTGGTATACTCCAGGCACAACTCTGACCAGACACTCAAAAAGGCTGCCAAGCTGTGAAAACCCACACAGCTGGAACCCACAGCCTCCACCTCCAAATCCAAAGTCCCCACCAAACCCAAACAAAAGAAACCCAAAAAGGCTACTCAGGGAGATGAGTCCCCTGAGGATGCCCCTACAACACAAAGGCAGGATATATCTACTGGCAATAATCCCCCAGTAGATACAAGGACTCCACCAACCTCAACCGCTCAGGCATCCTCCCAACAGGAACCTGAAGCAACCACATCATGGGCACCCACACATCTGGAACCTTTCTCGCTTGAGGAGGTTGCTATTGAAAAGCACCAATCTCCCCGGGTGCACACTGCTTCTACCCCATCTCCCATTGCAACCACCCCTCAAATCCCTACTATTATTATTGCAAAAGTGCTGACTCAGCTCAACACTCCACCCTCTCCCCAGGAACCTATAACAACTGGGTAAACCCCAACCAATGAGAGGGAGGACACAAGTGTTGCTGAGAACCCCCAGCACAGGGATTATCATGTTCAATCTCCCAGTGTGGCCGAGGAGATGAGAACATCTGGTGAGGCTGCCACTTCCCCTGCCTCAGCACATGAGCAGGATGAAGCTGGTACCATATCTAAGTCCTCACCAGAGGCTGCTACCGATGAAGGTTCTAATCCTGAGGCAGGAAGTCCCCAGTACCAAGAACAAGGGGCACATGTGTATACTGAGCCACACTCAGCACATGTACATCCTGATCTAATCAGGAGGTTAGGTGATTCAGCAATAGCTGATGATGACCTGGGCTTCTTTTATGATGTTCTAGCCCAGAACACTATTCTTGAGGAGGAGGTAAGTAGATTAAAAGAGCTACTTGCCTAGCTCTCTCATGAATCAAGTCCATCTGCCACCAAAATAACCCAACAGATGGCACCTTCATCTGAAGGTCTCACAAACACCGAGCCACTACTAAAATCTCGTCCACCAGCCTCTGATTCTGGCACTATTTCTCAGGGACAGAACCCCCCTGAGCAAATAGCTACTATCTTTCAAAATTCCTTGCCTCTCATCACACCTATTATCACTGATATAGTGATCAAAACCCTTGATGAAAGGCTTCCTTATGTTATACAACCCCTGGTGGAGGATGTTGTGGCCAAGAAGCTTTCTGACAGTCAAACCCTTGCAACCAATGCAACCAAAAAGGGGGAGACTCAGTCAGTGAAAGCAATGAAAAGAAAGCGGATTAAGGAAGAGAAGGAGAAAGAAACAGAGAAAGAGGTGGAAATAGAGAAGGAGTTAGTGATGGAGACTGAGAAGAAGAAGAAGGTTGAGAAAGGAACTATCATGGAGAAAATGACTGAAAGTGCAAAAGTCTTTCATGTCACATATAAGAAGAAGAAGGGAGAAAAGGAATCTGAGAAGTTTGATGAGATGGTAAAGGAAGTTGATGCCCAACACATCCGATCAATGGATAACATCATTGATCAGTTGTTTAGGCAAGGTTTTGACACTAAAAAACTTGACTCAGAGATCCGGAAGTTAGAGGTGCAAGTGATAGAAAACCGATGGACTTGCTATAGCCAAGAAGAGAAGGAGAGACTTGAGGCTATGGCAAGGTTCACTTCGAAGTATATGGGAGATCAGTCTTGGAGGTCAAGTCATGGTCCAGGGAAAACATCTTGGCAATAACCACCAAGATCTGTTTGTATGAGGAACTTACCAAAGGGCTGGTCATAGAAGCCCTGAGTGAAGCCGGTGCTGGGAACAGGACTGCTCTAGCCAAGCAAACAAAAGCCTCACTCACATCCAAACTGCTAGAATAGCTTGCCAAAATTCCCACATCAAAACAACCACTACCACAACCCACTAAACCAACTCCCTCTCCCACAAAACCAATAGCCTATGATGCACCCTTGAAGAGGAAGAGAAGGGTGTTGAGACTAGAAGAAGAAGAAGATGATGATCATGAAGATGAGCATAGGCTGCCAATCTCAGCTGTCATTCAGTTGCCTAAGGAAAAAAGTCTCCCTCTGACAATTACTCCTGAGCTCCAAAGACAAACAGTTAAAGTTAAGCTAGAAGAAGAAGAGCATCACAATCTGCATGATGAGGAGTTGTTAAGAAGGGTAGACAAAGCATATGCAGCCTCCTCATCAATCATAAATATAAGTAAACAAGCTCAGAGACTGTACACTCTCAGGCAAACATTTCAGTATCAGAAAGAGAGAGTGAGGATTTGGCCTGATCCCAGGGTGTCTCACAGGATCTAGAAGAAAGACATCCCTCAGAGATACAATAGGCAAGTGAAAAAGATTGTAGATGCAGTGATCACACTTGCCATTGTAGTATCACCCTGGGAGATCCTTGAAGATTTCAAGAAGGCCTATACATCTAATATGCCCCCACAAAAGATGCCGGAAAATAGAATGGTGAAAAAGGGGCTGGTGTATAAGAGGCTTAATGAAATCAGGAAGGATGAGCTCCAACTGTTACTTGAGGGTAATCACCCGGATGAGTTTGCTTACAGAGAGATCACAACAGTGGAGCTCAAAAATAGAAAACAGGTCAAATACCTGTCTGAGTTCTATGGGCCAGAAGGATTCTTTGAAGGTGAGGCTGAAGAGCTAACCATGGAGGAACAGGTTGTATTTTTGGAAGCCTACACCAGAGAATCATATAGGCTCATAGTTGGGAAGTAGATCTCATGGATGGGGTAACAGCTCTGTGTACAGTTCCCCAAGACAGAGTTCCCATCCATCCTTTGCCAATCAGATCATTAAGACTTCTTCCCAGGCATGTGCTGACAAGGGTCACTTCTGAGCTGATCTAGAAGACAAAAGACCAATCTTTCTGCCTTAATAAGTGGGACACTTCAATAAGCTTAAAGGTTTTGGCTGCATTGGTTCAGGGGGAGTTTGTTAGACCAAAAGAACCAATGAGCCAGATCAGAAAAACCTTTAAGTCCCACAAGACATCACAACAACTGCTGAAGACCTCATCAGCTGTTTGACAAAGTCTGAAGATCAACAGCTAAAGACTAAAGTACTAAAGACTTCATCAGCTGAAGACCAAATTCTGAAGATCAACAGCTGAAGACTAAAGTACTAAAGATGTCATCAGCTGAAGACCAAAGACTGAAGTACAAAGACTGAAGACAAAGACTGAAGACAAAGACTGAAGACATCAGCTGATGTAAACAACTGAAGACATCAGCTGATGACAACAACTGAAGTTCAAGTCTGAGGTCCAAGTACTGAAGCCTTCAGAGTTTGTCATAACAGCTGAAGAAGTATTCTTCAGTTGTTGTAATGGTTTCCTTTCAGTCTTTTCTTTTCAGTAGTTTCATTTCTTTTTCAGTACTTGTAAAACGACTGAAGAGCATGTTCTTCAGTCGTTGTAGTTTCAGTAGTTTCTTATCAGTAGTTGTAGTGATAGTTAACACTTAGTATTTTTGTAAGAAGATGTCACCCGTTTGACATCCTCAGTAGTTGTGTTACCTTTCAGTAGTTTGTTAACTTTCAGTAGTTTGTTAAATAACAGTTAGATGTCACTGTCTAGTGACATCAGCTGACGTCATCTTTCCCTATAAAAGGAAAGATGACCTAATTGTAATTTGCCGAAGCATATATTGAATGAAATATATCTTTTAGCAGAAACTCTCTCTTATTGTACTGTTTCATTGATAAATCTTTTGTGTTGTTGTTTGAATTTGTTAATTCGTATGCTCATTCCGCTGCAAATCTAATCTAATTGATCAAACTAGATGCTGAGATCCTTTCATAAGCCCTCCTGATGTGTAGTCTCGTCCCCATCGCATCGTGGAATTTCTTCCAAAACTTGGATGTAAACCGAGTGTCATGATCAGATACAATAGACACCGGTATGCCATGGCGAGCTACAATCTCCTTGATGAATACATCCGCTAATCTCTTGGAGGAATACGTCTCTCAGATCGGTAGGAAGTGAGCACTCTTCATCAAACGATCAACTATCACCCATATGGCATCATACCCTCTCGGGGTACATGGTAGCTTCGTAAAAAAGTCCATAGTGATGTGCTCCCACTTCCACTCGAGTAAATCCAACTGTTGGATCTTCCCATATGGCTTCTGGTGTTTTGCCTTCACTTACAAACAACTAAGGCACTTGCTCACGTATTCTGATACGTCACGCTTCACACCCGGCCACCAATAATCCTTCTTTATATCATGGTACATCTTCATAGCACCGGGATGAATGGAGTATCGAGTCTTATGTGCCTCGTCCATGATCTTTCCACGTAGATCCCCATAACGCGGAATCCATATCCGCCAAGATCGAGTTCTAACACCAAGAGTGTGCACTTCGTCCCGTATAAGTCGTGCCGCCAAATCTTCAAGGCAAAGACCACAGCTGCTAGCTCCAAGTCATGAGTAGGATAATTAATGTCATGAACTTTCAACTGTCGGGATGCATAGGATATAACCTTTCCATGCTGCATCACACGTAACCCAACCCCGAATAAGAAGCATCCGAATATATTACCAAGTCCTCGCTTCCTTCGGGTAATGACAAGACAGGAGCTTGCGTCAGCCTCATCTTTAATTCCTCAAAAGCCTTCTCTTGATCTTGACCCCATACAAACTTCACATCCTTCGGGTCTACTTAGTCAACGGAGAAGCTATCTTGGAGAAATCTTGGATAAATCTCCTATAATACCCCGCCAATCCCAAGAAACTACGAATCTAGGATGGCGTCTTTGGAGACTTCCACTGCATCACCGCCTCCACCTTTGCCGGGTCTACCATAATCCCCTCAGGATTTACCACGTGACCTAAGAACTGAACATTGCGTAACCAGAATGCGCACTTGGAGAATTTAGCATACAACTTCTCCTTTCTCAATGTCTTCAACACCTCCCGAATGTGACCGGCATGCCCCTCTTTACTCCTTGAGTAAATCAAGATATCATAAATAAACACAATCACCAATTTATCCTACATCGGCCGACACACTCGGTTCATCAAGTCCATAAAAGCAGCTGACACGTTTGATAAACCAAAGGGCATAACGAGGAACTCGTAGTGTCCGTAACGCATGCGAAAAGCTATTTTAGGAATGTCTTGCTCCTTCACCTTCAACTAATGGTAACCAGATCAAAGATCTATCCTCAAGAACCAACTGGCACCTTGGAGCTGATCAAACAAGTCATAAATCCTCGGTAATGGATACCGATTCTTCACCGTCAACTTGTTCAATTCACGGTAGTCAATACACATCCTCATACTACTGTCCTACTTCTTCATGAATAAAACCGGAGCACCACAAGGAGAGATACTCGGTCTGATAAACCCTTATCAAGCAACTCTTGCAGTTGCTCCATCAATTCCTTCAACACTGAGGGAGCCAAATGATACGGCGCCTTAACAACAGGCAGAGCACCTGGTACCAAGTCAATCTAAAATTCGATTTCACGATCCGGTGGAACACCTGAAAAATCATCTGGGAACACATCAGGAAAGTTACACACCACCGGTACATCGGACAATTATGGTGTTGACGTGTTAACATCCTTCACATAGGCCAAATAGGCACTACATCCATGACTCATGCACTTTCCCACCACCACCTTCGAAATCACCTTGAGAATCGTCGTAACTCGATCACCGTATATCGTCACCGAACTCTTGTCAGGTGCTGTCAGTCTAAACAACTTCTTGCAATACACAATGTTCGCCTCGTAGTTCGCTAACCAATCCATTCCTAGGACTACATCAAACCCGCCTAAGGTCATCACAAACAATCTAGCAAGAAACTTATGACCTTCTAGTTTTATGTCATAACCATCAATCAAGTCAGAAATCCTGGTCACTTACCTATGGCAGTTTCTACATCAAAGGGCTCATCAATACATCTACTACTGATAGGAAAATTAGCATAGAAAGTAGCAGAAATAAAACTCCTACTAGCACCAGAATCAAATAACACAGAAAAAAGAGTTTGGTTTACTAGAAACATACCTGACACCATATCTGGGTCCGTCCTAGCCTCCTCCATTGTCATTGTGAAAGCTCTGGAGCTTGCCCTCTGCCCTTCAGTTCCAGCCTTCTTCTTTCCTCCGAAACTCTCAGCCTTTGGCTTCTTGCAATCCCGGCTTATCTGACCCTCCTTATTTCATTTATAACACCTTATAACCCCGTACTCTTTCACCACGTGACCGGGCTTCCCACATTTGAAACACATGTTCCATCCTAACTTACACTCTCCCGAATGTTCCTTCCCGTATTTACCACATCTCTTTGACCCCGCACCGGGTGTGACAACGCATCAGTCTTCCACCCTCGCAACCTTATAGTTTGGAGCGGCCCCGCCACGTCCAAACTGTTTCCCATTCCAATTCCGGTCACCACAACCTTTCTTGCTCACCTCAGCTATCACTACCTCTCGCTCATCATAAAGCCTTCCAGCCAAATCAACCACTGACCCGAACGTACCTGGCCGGGCGGCAATCATGTGCCTGCGGATATCTGCCGGCAAACGTTGAACATACCTCTTAATCTTTCATGACATAGGTGTCACCTGATCTGGCACCAGTCATGCCATCTCGTTGAATTTGGGGGTGTACTATTGGCGTGTCATGGTTCCCGCTTCCAACTGCAAGAACTCTCTCTCAACCTTGTCAAGTTCCATGTGAGGACAAAATTCCATGATCACCAACTTCTTTAACTCAGTACACCTCATTCTTCTAATCGCTCTACTACCCTCAGCTTGGACAATATTGTCCCACCAGCACAAAGCTGAGTCCATAAATGAGTGAGTGGCAAACTTCACCTTCTGATCCTCCCGGCACTCGCTAATATTAAGTACAACCTCTTTTTCTTTCACCCATCGATGGGCAGCAGCAGAAGTGCCATTACCATCAAAGGTAGGGTCTTGCACCTTTGAAATGCCCCATAGTTACAACCCCGAGCTGCTTCGGGCACAACCTCCTCCTCCTCCTCCTCATCATCGGAGACAACCATCTCTGTCTCGAGTTGCTCCCCTCCCCCACAGTTCTTCTTCTTTCCTTCCTCTCTCCTTCCTAACTCCTTTAATAACTTCGGTCACCACAGACGGAAAGATCGTCTGCATGACCTGATGAACCTCCTCCACCACAAACTCCTTCACTGAGGCTCTAAAAATTAGCACTCTCATCCCCCACCTTCCAGGTGAGGGGTCTCAGGCTCCTCATGGGCCACCTCTTCGGCCCTGGGCCTTTCTCTTATGACCCGTGGTCCAGCACCACGTCCACTACGACCTCCACCTTGTGAAGCCTTTGAAGATCTACCTCCAGCCATCCTCTAACACACTATAAGATTCAAACACTGACACGGTCATTTAAGTTAATAGCTCAGTCTATGTCAAGTACAGCAAGTCCCTAATTACAGTGGCCAGTTATGATTAGCCACTTACTTTACTCTTCATACCCTAAGCATTTCCTATCCTGACTATATCAGTATCTAAATCTACTAAGGGCAAACAGATCAAATAACATGCGCACATAATACCGGTTAACATTAAAGAAATTACCTGATGGCACGTAGCTACTCGGACTGGCATCCCTTCCGTTGTCCCATTCTCAGTTTATGTTTAGGTTTCTTTTGAAAATATTTACCCATTTCACTTAAACTTTGACTCTGATACCAACTTGTAAGTCCCCGTTCCCGGGCACCTCACAGTTCGTCATTCATCGCACATAAATCATACATTTATTTAAAGCATCACAACGAAAGTTACTTAAAGCCATTTCATATATTAATGACAGCTTTTGCAAAATAATACATTGTAATTAACTGTTACAAAATATCATAATTTGCATTACATCACAAAAACATCATTGTTATACAAATGGATGCCATCCCAAAAATGCCAAGTAGCTGCCTAGTGCCATCCTCAGCAACAATCACCTATCAACTGGAAAATACATAAAAGTCAGCATTGCTGAGTGAGTTCTAGTTTTATAATATATAAATTATCTTTCGCCCGTTCAAACATTTTCTTTACTATCGCACATGGTCACACATCATACATTTTGTTCTTATCGCACGTTTCGTACTTATCGTACATTTCATTCATTTCGTCCATATTGCACATTTTATACGTTTCGCACTTTTATTATTATTATCATTCACTGAATCTAGATCCTATCAAGCTTTACCCTATTCATGGCACGCAACCACGTTTTCTGAGGTCGAATGACAAGGATCCCATATCGCACGTATGGAATAGTCATTAAGACTGACTCCCCTATGTGTGTGAACTCTCATAAGGTAGCCAAAATCACACGCTACATAACACACAGTTAATACCACATCACACGTATGGAGCAACCACCAAGACTAACTCCCACTATGTGTGTACCCTCATGCGTTAGCCAAAATCGCACGCTATTCCACACACAGTTGTTCTAACAACTCATATGGAGTTGTGAACCTCTTTCCATTTTGCTTGCAAGGCTTTCATTCGTTCATTAAGTTCCACTTCTCATTATCTTAATTCTTTTGCTTCGTTCAGATAATACTTTACGTATATTAACATAATCGCACTACGTGAAGCTACATAAATAATACGTATTAAGGAACAAAAATTACATCACACATCATCACACATCATCATGCATCATCACACATCATCATCTAGTCAACACACATCATCATCTAGACATCACACATCATCATCTAGCACCCCTATCTAATCACACATCATCCATCACCAAAAGTCAACTCACATCACCCTCGGGAACATCCCAAGTCAAAGCCTACACTTTACATTTTTCCCAAAATTCAAAAAATAAATTCTAAGTCTTAGGCGCATGAGCACTATGCAGGCGCATAAGCACTATGCAGGTGCATGAGCACTATGCAGGCGCATGGCTTTCTGGGCGCACGGGAACACTTAGGCGCATAGGGAAAGTTACGGGCACGTGGGCACTATTGGGGCGCATGGCCCAACACTTAGTCACTTCGGGCAACATTCTAGGCGCATGGGCACTATGCAGGCGCATGAGTGTCTCGACGCATGGACACTTAGCCAAATTCAGCCTAATTCTAGGCACATGGCCACTATTTGGGCGCATGGGGTTTCAGGCTCAAGGGACTAAGGCGCATGATAACTAACTTTAACTACAATCATCATAATTCTGTCCCAAATCTAATTCTAACATGTTCTAAGCTTAGTTCTTGCATCCTAAGCATCAATAACATCATCATGACATTATAATCGCCCAAATCATACCCCACCCACATACACATACACATGAACATAAGTATTAACATATCCACTTTTATAAACACATACATACATGCATTTCCAGCCCAAAAATCAGTTAAAACATGTAAAAAGGGGGTTCTAGAACTCACCTTATGCAACTTTGAGTATGACTTCTTCAAACCCGAATGTAAAAAGAAGTTCAAACACCTACAAACCCACCACAACACACAACCCGAACACACACTCAAACACATAAGCATATAACCGAGGCTAGAACCCAACAAGAACACTTAAAACAACGAATTCTTAGCTTGAATTCGAATTCTTCTTCTTCTTCTCTCTAAAAACCCAAACTCTCTACTCTTTCCCTCTCTAAAACCAAAAGAAATGAAATATGCAGATAGAGTGGGAGGTCATGCCCACTTTTGTACCAACTTTTGATACTTTTTGTCATTTTGACACTTTTAACCCCTCAACTTTGGGTTAAGTTGCGTTTCCTCCTTTTATTCTTCTTTTCACAATTTTTAAAATATCCATGTGTTACAATATATATGTATATATATATGTGTGTGTATATATATACATATATACGTATATATATATATATATATATGTGTGTGTGTATGTATATGTATATATACGTATATATAGATATACCTATATATATAGATATACATATATACATATATATATATACACATATATATACCTATATATATAGATATATATATACACACACACACACATATATACATATCCATATATATAGATATACATATATATACATACATATATATAGACACACACACACATATATATATACTTATATATATACATATATATATATATATACATCTACTCCTAGGTCTTCCTCTATCCCTCCTACCTTCTAAGATGATGTTCTCTACTGTTCGCACTTGTGCTGCCATTGGTCTCCTCTTGACATGCCCAAACCATCTTAATCTTCCCTCTCGTAATTTATCTGCGATACAAGCCACTTCTAGCTACTGTCAAAACACTTCGTTTCTTATCCGATCTAGTCTTGTGTGCCCACACATCCTCCTTAGCATTCGCATTTTCGCTACCTCTCTATTACAAAGTTACCGCGTACCCCGAGAGGGTATGATGCCATATGGGTGATAGTTGAGCGTTTGACAAAGAGTGCTCACTTCCTACCAATCCGAGAGACGTATTCTTCTGAGAGACTCATGGATCTATTCATCAAGGAGATTGTAGCTCGTCATGGTGTACCGGTGTCTATTGTATCTGATCGTGACACTCGATTTACCTCTAAGTTTTGGAAGAAATTACACGATGCGATGGGAACGAGGCTACACATCAGCACGGCTTATCATCCTCAGACGGACGGTCAGTCTGAGAGGACGATCCAGACACTCGAGGACATGCTTTGAGCGTGCATGATCGATTTTGGAGGAAGTTGGGATGACCATTTACCATTGGCAGAATTCTCGTACAACAACAGTTATCATGCTAGCATTGGCATGCCACCATACGAGATGCTATACGGTAGGAGATGCAGGGCAGCCGTTTGTTAGGGTGACATTGGTCAGAAAGAGTTGGGAAGTATTGAGGTGATCGAGGCTATGACTGACCAACTAGAAAAGATCAAAGCCTTTATGAAGGTAGCTAAAGATAGACAGAAGTCGTATGCCGATAAGAGATATAGACCGTGTTGGATCTTATATGCCCAAGACACATACAAGATTGATGTGGTTAGTATGTTATGATCTAAGTTGGGACATACCCAATAACAAGCTAAACAAACACCAATATATGTTTATTTGTTGATGAGATCATACAAATAAATATTGACACCAATTTAGAAAATTGGTTTTCTAAAACTTTGCTTTTGTAAAAGAACAACATTATATGGATAATTTGTTCATGAGATATTATTTGTTTGTTATTTAAATTGGTTAAATAATAACAAATAAAACTGTATTGATGTTATAAAATTAAAATTTGTTTTAATTTTATAAACTAAGGATTTAAGGAGTGTAATTTTTATAAAAATTTCAAAAAGGGGGGAACCCTTTTTGAACAAGGTTCGGCCGCCCATATGGGGCATTGGGATTCCCTTTTTTAGTATTGGTCTTGGCAAGACATTCACTCCCCTTGAACTCTTCCATCACTTCACACTTTCTCCCATACATGCAAAGCCAAAAACTCTCTCTAAAGACTTGGTATTTTCGGATTCAAAGAAGCAAAAAGGAGCTAAAAAATTCTGATTTCTTGGCTGCATTTCACCATCTTCTTGGTTTATTCGGATTGTTTAAGAGAGAGCTCGTCTTGGTGCCTTACTACCTAACAAGTAGGTGTTTGCTGAAGTGCTTGGGGTATACAAGCTTGACAGGACCTTCTCATGGTGCCTTGGTCATTCTTATTGGTCTATATCATCCTCCATTTCATCACATTTGCTACTGAAAGGTAGTTTATGGCAGCCCTCTTTGTGGCTGTCCATAATGTGTAGTTTGTGTTTTCATAACTAGTTTTATTCACATATAAAGGATCCTTTGTTCTTGGGTTTGTTTATAACTTATAACATCAAAATAGAACCTGAAATTTCAGTTGAAACCATGTTATAAAGTTCATTTCCGCTGCGTTTTTCACAAAGTTAAATGGTTAAACTATGCTTCATGTTCTAACAAACCCAACATTGGCATCTAGAGCCGGTTATGTGGATAGCTACCTTGTTTTGTCCTTTAAAAATTCGTTTTATGGGACTTTAAAACCCTTTTAGGGGCTGCTATGTTCATGTATTATGAATCCCCAAACTTTCAAAGTTATATCACACATACTTGTGATTAAACTTTGAAAGACATGTATGTTATGTTGTTTGTTTGTTTGGACAAAATAAAACCCGAAATTTCAGTTTGTGTTGGCTGAAATTTCGTGGTTTTTAATGGGGATTCATTGTTGTTTTGGATGATATGATCATTGTTCATGTTGGTACATGACGTAGCCTTGACCTTGTCTTGATTTGGTTTGGAATGGAAGTTTGTTTTGGTTGTTTTCATTCATAATGGGTTGTAATATTATTCTTTTGTGCTTGTTTTAGGGTGTAATTTATTTATTCGTTCATTTGTAATATAATAGATAGATTAAGTGTGTTTTCTTTATTAGAAAATTTGTATTAGGATATAACTTTTGTAAATGAAGATGCACAAGATGGAAGGACAAAAGGAAGACACAAAGAGAAGGACTTGAAGCATTTCGATGCAATTTCAAGTGGGGGTCTTTGGAGATCTCATCTTTTGTGTTGTATTCAACCCTTAGGAAAGACCAAATGACAACACTTGTGATGGCAAACAAGTGTTGTCAACATAGTGGCTATGGTTATGCACATGTGGTTGTTTCATATATGCTTGTTTGTTTATGCTTTTTTGGTTGATTGTTTGATATGTGGATATGCTTAACAATCTTAATAAATGAACATAACAAGCTGAATTTTCATGATCCTTAATCATTAGAAGATAATAAAAGGTTATTAATATAGTTTAATGATTTTAAAGATTAAAAGGTTTTAATCAATGTAACATAGGGTATCTTATATTTGAAAGCATGCAAATATGGATACATAAAGTTTTCTAAACTAGAATTATGAAATCTCTAAATATTTTAAAATAAGATCAACACCGTCCTTTTACACAACACTTGAGCCACTCGGGAACTCTTAGTGGGATAAAGGTCACCTAACCATTTTGAGGGAACTTATGACTTGAGGTGAGAATGTCATATTCGTGGGATAAAGGTCACCTAACCGCTTATTTTGGCAAACTCACACGTGTGTGTAAGCAGGATGTCTTGATTTGCAAACCATGTCAAATGGATCACCTACGATGTGGTTTCCAAATGGTGTTGATGGGATTAACATGCCGACTTTACATATGATGTTTCAAGTCGATCCCATACCTCTAGAAGCTGCAAATGGTTGCAACCGTCAATCGTTGACCACCTTATTAATTTAAATCGTGGGATAAGGGTCACCTAACCATTATTTAAATGTAATGTTGGGTTCTAGATTTTAATATGAAAATGACCTTAAAAGGTATTAATTAAAATAACAATATCGAAAATACTAAAATTGATCTTTGTTAAATTTTGTAGATGGCCACCAATAATAATGATAATCATGATAATTCATCCACGTCCGCCCAATCTTTACGAGCGATTCTCCAAAAGGAACGACTAAATCATAACAATTTTATCGATTGGTATCGAAACTTGAGAATTGTTCTCAAGCAAGAGAAACGATCATATGTTTTAGACGACCCTATCCCCGATCAACCTAGAGAGGATGATGAGGTGGCCTATAACGATTGGATGAAGTACACTGAGGACTCCGTCCAAGTGTCTTGCCTCATGTTGGCAAGCATGACTCCAGATCTCCAGAAGGAGTATGAACATCACGGAGCTTATGACATGATAACCCAGCTGAAGGAAACGTTCCAACAGCAAGCGATGGTTGAGCGCTTCGAAACGGTTCGAGCACTCCATGCATGTCGTATAGACGACAACCAATCGATTTCATCTTATGTACTTAAGATAAAAAGTCAAATTGACCGCCTCGAAAGGCTTAATTGTCCCGTCTAGAAGGAATTGGGCACGGGTTTGATCCTCAATGGCCTTACCAAAAAGTTCGAGACGTTCGTGTTGAACTACAACATGAATGCTTGGGACAAAAGCATTGGTGAGCTTCACTCAATGCTCAAAACGGCCGAGGCAGCCATGGGTAAAAGGGTTTTACCTGTTCTCACCATCAATGAAGGTGGGAACAAGAAAAGGTCTCATCCCGCACCCAAGGCAAGAGTTGCCAAGGGTAAAGGACCCGTTTGGGGAAAGGGGAAAGGGGGTGGCAAGGGTGCCACCCAAAGCACAAGAGAAGAAGCAAAAGGTTGCTACTAATGACCCATGCTTCAAGTGTAGGGAGATTGGACATTGGGCAAGAAATTGTCCTGTCCATCTCCAAGAGTAGAAAGCAAAGAGGGATGCCAGGCAGACCTCAAGTACAATATACATGATCCATATTAATTTAAACTTAATATCCTCTAACACATGGGTATTAGATACCGGATGTGGAACTCATATTTGCAATTTGTTGCAGGGGTTCAAAAGAAGTAGCAACTTTAACAAAGGGGATATTAGCCTCTACATGGGCAATAGGGCTAAAGTTCAAGTTGATGCCCGTGGTGAGTACATCTTGACACTTCCAAATGGTTTGGAAGTAATTTTGTACAATATTTTGTATGCTCCTAGTTTGACTAGGAACATTATTTCTGTAGTCCTATTAAAACATGTTGGATATGTATTATCATTTATTGGAAATGAAATCCATGTTACTATGAATGACATGTTTTACTTTAAAGCTATTCCCATTAATGGTATCTATGAATTGGTTCGTGAAAATACATTGAATGATAGCTTATTGTACTAAACTAGTACCAAGAAACTCAAATCGAATTTGAGTGACACTTACCTTTGGCATTGCCGTCTTGGTCATATAAACAAGAAAAGAATACAAACACTACAAAAGAATGGTCTTTTAAAAACAAGTGAATGTGATTCATTTGATGTATGTGAGTCTTGTTTACACGGTAAAATGACCAAGGCACCTTTTAGTGGCAAAGCCGAAAGGGCAAAGGATTTATTAGGTATCATACATTCGGATGTATGTGGTCCTTTTAAGCCAATGACTAGGTGCCATGAAAGATACTTCATTACCTTTACCGACGACTATAGTCGATATGGTTATGTGTACTTACTAAGACACAAAGATAAAGCTTTTGAAATGTTCAAAATCTTCCAAAATGAAGTACAAAATCAACTCAATAAATCAATTAAAATTCTCCGCATAGATAGAGGAGGTGAATACCTGAATGATGCTTTTAGGAACCATCTTAGAAGTTGTGGGATTGTCTCACAACTATCTCCACCAGGAACACCACAATATAATGGCGTGTCCGAGCGGAGAAATCAAACTCTATTGGATATGGTTTGATCTATGATGGCTAGAAGCTCATTACGTCTGTCATTTTGGGGTTTTGCTCTGCTCTCTGCGGCCCATATTTTGAATATGGCTCCAACCAAGAAAGTGGAAACGACACCTTTTGAAATATGGCATGGAAGGTTTCCATCGCTTTCATATCTAAAAGTATGGGGTTGTGAGGCTTATGTTAAGACTCCCACCCCAAACAAGCTAGAAAGCCATTCAACTAAGTGTATCTTCATTGGATATCCTAGAGATTCTATGGGATACTATTTCTATGATCCATTGGAACAAAAGGAGTTTGTTTCCAGGAAAGCTGAGTTCTTAGAAGCTAAGTTCCTTACGGAAGGAACTAGCAGTAGAACTGTGGATCTTGAGGAGGATCAAGAACCACAAACCGATACACGTTTGGTTGACACTAGCACTCAACATGAGAATGTTGAGAATGATCAAGTGGTTGATCAATATACACAAAACGTTCGTAGATCTGGTAGAATTAGTAATCCACCTGAAAGATATGGATTCTTCGTAGATGGATGCTATGTGGTAGATTCCGATGAACCAACCACCTATCGTGATGCAATGTCCAATTTGGATTGTGACAAATGGCTTGAAGCCATGAACGTTGAGATGCAATCCATGTATGACAATCAAGTATGGGACTTGGTTGTACCACCTCTTAACTCCAAAGTAGTTGGAAGTAAGTGGGTTTTCAAGAAGAAAACCGATATGCATGGAAACTTGGATACTTATAAAGCTAGACTTGTAGCAAAAGGTTTCACTCAAACTCAAGGGGTTGACTATGATGAAACTTTTTCACCTGTTCCGATGCTAAAATCTATTAGGATATTGTTTGCCATAGCTGCTCATTATGATTATGAGATTTGGCAAATGGATGTCAAAACCGCTTTTCTAAATAGATGTCTTGAGGAAGATGTCTATATGGTTCAACCTGAAGGTTTTGTCGATCCAAAACATCCTAACAAAGTATGCAAGTTAAAGAAATCAATCTATGGATTGAAACAAGCATCGAGAAGTTGGAATCACTGTTTTGATGAAGAAGTAATTAAATTTGGATTCATCAAGAACGCTGATGAAGCTTGTGTATATAAGAAAGCTAGTGGGAGCATCATCACTTTCCTAGTATTGTATGTTGATGACATACTACTATTTGGAAATGACATTTCAACCTTGGAAGGTGTAAAAACCTGGCTTGGAAGTTGTTTTTCCTTCAAGGATCTTGGTAAAGCTGCCTAAATTCTGGGAACAAAGACCTATAGGGATAGATCAAGGCATTTGATTGGTTTAAATCAAAGTGCATACATTGATAAGATCTTGAAAAGGTTAAAGATGGAGAACTCTAAGGAAGGTACGGTACCTATTCAAAGAGGAAGGATATTGAGTACGACTCAATGTCCAAGCTCAAAGGATGAGCAAGATAAATTGAAAGCAATCCCATACGCATATTCTATTGGATCCATCATGTGTGCAATGATATGCACTCGGCCAGACATTTCATGCGCCTTAAGCATGACAAGCCGATACCAGCAAAATCCTGGAAACAGTCATTGGATGGCTGTCAAAAACATACTTAAGTACCTAAGGAGGACTAAAGATATGTTCCTAATCTATGGATCTGGTGATGAGGAACTCGTTGTAAAAGGTTACACGGATGCGAGTTTCCAAACTGATCGTGATGATTCACGATCACAATCGGGATACATTTTCACTCTGAATGGAGGAGCCGTCTCTTGGAAGAGCTCTAAACAGGATGTGGTGGCTTTATCAACTATAGAATCTGAATACGTCGCCGCCTCACTGGCAGCTCAAGAAGCTGCATGGTTGAAGAAATTCATTGCCGATCTACGGGTTGTCCCTCCATTCAGGGACCCCTAGAGATCTTTTGTGATAACGAGGGTGCGATGGCTCAAATCAAGGAACCTCGTGCTCATCAAAAGACTAGGCACATTGAGCGGAGATTCAACTACATACGAGATAAAGTTGAGAAAGGAAAGATATGTATTCGCAAAGTTTACACAGATCAAAATATTGCGGATCCTCTCACGAAGCTCCTAGAAAAGGCAAAGCATGAAGGTCATACCTGCGCCATGGGACTTCGATATTCTAGTGATTGGATTTGATATATAATTTGTATTTGGATATTTGGAACTCTCTTATTACTTGAATAAAATTATTTGGTTTTAATATTTCAATAAATTTTCCAATTTAGCATGTTTAATCCATGGGTAAATTATTTACTCTAAATGTCCGTAGTCGTTCATACTTGTGGGAACAAGTATGAGGGTAAGATTATTATGAATTTGGATTGGTAGATATTCATATGGATGAATATAGAGCAAAAGGTTGCTGCCAAAGTTCATAGATATTTGTGGGATGCAAATATTGGACTGACCTGCATCTCAATTATTACTACATAGAATCTTCCTGATTGATCATAAGTAATTTTGAGTAAAGGCGAACATCATTTGGTATCCTCTGACCTGATATACATATTGGGTCTTGATATTTACCAAATAGCACACTTTAGCTCAGTTCTTCGCTGTTCTGAAATACGGCAGTACATAAGTCTGAGTTCAGGTATGATATAAGGTAACTGTGAGAGGCGTATGTAGTCAAGATGGGATTTGTCCCTCTTATTCGTTGAGAGTAAGATGTCTAAGGCCTGATAAAGTTAAATCAATGGAGAATGATCTATCTGTGTCTCCGGGATTTAACATGACATCTGTAACAAAAGGATAGATGATTGATTCACCTAAAACATTTCATGTATGGTACTTGAAGAGGATGATGTTATTGAATGGCACTTAGTCACACGTATTAAGGGTAGTAAACCGTTGTTAGGCGGTATTTACTGCTTGCATCAATCTTCTATGAATCTTGTGCAAGTGGGAGATTGTTGGATCTTATATGCCCAAGACACATACAAGATTGATGTGGTTAGTACGTTATGATCCAAGTCGGGTCATACCCAATAACAAGCTAAACAAACACCAATATATGTTTATTTGTTCATGAGATCATACAAATAAATACTGACACCAATTTAGAAAATTGGTTTTCTAAAGTTTTGCTTTTGTAAAAGAACAACATTATATGGATAATTTGTTCATGAGATATTATTTGTTTGTTATTTAAATTGGTTAAATAATAACAAATAAAAGTGTATTGATGTTATAAAATTAAAATTTGTTTTAATTTTATAAACTATGGATTTAAGGAGTGTAATTTTTATAAAAATTTCAAAAAGGGGGGGAACCCTTTTTGAACAAGGTTCGGCCGCCCATATGGGGCATTGGGACTCCTTATTTTAGTCTTGGTCTTGGCAAGACATTCACTCCCCTTGCACTCTTCCATCACTTCACACTTTCTCCCATACATGCAAAGCCAAAAACTCTCTCTAAAGACTTGGTATTTTCAGATTCAAAGAAGCAAAAAGGAGCTGAAAAATTCTGATTTCTTGGCTGCTTTTCAACATCTTCTTGGTTGATTCGGATTGTTCAAGAGTGAGTTCGTCTTGGTGCCTTACTACCTAACAAGTAGGTGTTAGCTGAAGTGCTTGGGGTATACAAGCTTGAGAGGACCTTCTCTTGGTCCCTTGGTCATTCTTCGTGGTCTATATCATCCTCCATTTCGTCATATTTGCTGCTGAAAGGTAGTTTATGGCAGCCCTCTTTGCGGCTGTCCATAATGTGTAGTTTGTGTTTTCATAGCTAGTTTTATACACATATAAAAGATCCTTTGTTCTTGGGTTTGTTTATAACATATAACATCAAAATAGAACCTGAAATTTCAGTTTATAAACCATGTTATAAAGTTCATTTCCGCTGTGTTTTTCACAAAGTTTAAATGGTTAAACTATGCTTCATGTTCTAACAAACCCAACATACCGGTTGAGTTCCAGGTGGGTGATAGGGTTATGTTGAAAGTCTCACCTTGGAAGGGCATCATTCGGTTTAGGAAGCGGGGCAAGTTAAGCCCGAGATATATAGGACCTTTCCGAATTATTGCTCGAGTAGGAGAGGTGGCCTATAGGTTGGAACTACCAGATGAGGTGGCCAACATTCCATGTATCTCATCTGCAGAAGTGTTTAGCTGATTAGGATATGGTTGTACCACTGGAGGACATTGAAATTGATGAATGGCTCAACTATATGGAGCAACTAGTGGCGATCATTGATCATAAAGGGAAATGGTTAAGGAATAAAGTGGTTCCACTTGTGCCTGTAGAGTGGAAGCCTAGGAAGGGATCTGAGTCTATGTGGGAGACTGAAGAAGAGATGAGGCAGCATTACCCTCGTCTGTTTAAGGAATAACAGGTTTCGAGGACGAAACCTATATAAGGGGGGTGGACTTGTAACACCCGGATATTTTAAGAAACTGTAAAAAGAAGAATAAAAGTGGAAAATGCAATTTAACCCAAGTTGAGGGGTTAAATATGTCAAAAGTACAAAATAATATATTATATTTTGTACAAAAGGTGTTATGGCTGCCCATGTTTGCTGCACAACACCTTTCAACCGATTTTAGAGAGAGAAAGAGTAGAGAGTTCGGGTTTTTGAAGAAGAAGAAGGAGAAGTCAAATTTAAGGTAAGAATTTGATGTGTTTTAGGTGAACTTGACTGATTTTAGTTTGAGTTTATACTTATGTATGTGTATGTACGTTTGTGTGTGTTTTTTTGGTGGGGTTCAGGTGTTCGAGCTCATAGCAAACGGGTTTGAAGGAAGTTATACCCAACGTTGCATAAGGTGAGTTTCTAGGACCCCCTTTTTACATGTTTTTAACAATTTTGGGGCTGGAAAATGCATGTAAACCTATTTTATGAAAGATGGGTTTTCACCCTTATGTATGTGTGTGTTAATGTGTATGTGGGTGGGTGCAAATTTGGGATATATATATGTGTGTATGTACCTGTTATGATGCTTAGAATGTTAATACTAAGTTTAGATCATGATATAAGATGATTTGGGACTGATTTATGTTAATTTAGTAAGAGTTAGTTGCCCAAACGTCCAAAGAGTGGCCCATGCGCCAACGGTTAAATTTACTAAGTGTTCCCAACCGCCCAGAAATCCCAAACGTCTGAACAGTACCCAACCGCGTAGATGTCCATGCGTCTAAGTCAGGCCCATGTGCCTGAATAATACCCAAGCGTCTGGAATACTGCCCAGAATGACTAAGTGTTGGGCCATGCGCCCAAATAGTGCAAATGCACCCAAATAGTGTCCAGGCGCCCAGAACCTTCCCATGCGCCTAAGTGTTCCCATGCGTCTAGAAGGCCAAGCGCCTGCATAGTGCCCATGCGCCTCCATAGTGCTCATGCGCCAAAAAAAACTTTGAAACATTTTTAAGAGGGAAGGTTATAGCCTACGCATCCCGACAGCTGAAAGTTCATGAGGTTAATTATCTTACTCATGACTTGGAGCCGGTAGCTGTGGTCTTTGCCTTGAAGATTTGGCGGCACTACCTATACGAAACGAAGTACACCATCTTTACGTACCACAAATGCTTGAAGTACTTCTTTGAGTAGAAAGATTTGAAAATGAGGCAGATGCGATGGTTGGAGCTCATAAAAGATTACGATTACGAGATCCATTATCACCCGGGCAAGGCCAACGTGGTGGCAGATGCCCTTAGCCGAAAGGAGAGACCCAAGTCGATTCGGGTGAAGGCTTATCGGTTGATTATAACATCTGATGTGATGACATATGTCAAGGAGTTTCAAGATGTGGCGTTGAAAGATGATCATCTTAACTCTGAAAAGATGAGAGGCCTAGTCGCAGAGTTGGGTGAAAATACTCTCGGTGTTAGAACCTGATGTGGGCGGATGTGGATTCCTCTTTACGGGGATTTACGTGGAAAGATCATGGATGAAACTCATAAGACTCGATACTCCATTCATCCTGGTGCTACCAAGATGTACCATGATATGAAGAAGAATTGTTGGTGACCGGGTATGAAGCGTGACGTAGTGGAATACGTGAGTAAGTGCCTTACTTGTTTGCAAGTGAAGGCGGAGCATCAGAAACCATACGGGAATATCCAACCTTTGGATATACCCGAGTAGAAGCGAGAGCATATCACCATGGACTTTATTACAAAGTTACCGCGTACCCCGAGAGGGTATGATGCCATATGGGTGATAGTTGACCGTTTGACAAAGAGTGCTCACTTCCTACCGATCCGAGAGACATATTCCTCTGAGAGACTCGCGGATCTATTCATCAAGGAGATTGTAGCTCGTCATGGTGTACCGGTGTCTATTGTATCTGATCGTGACACTCGGTTTACCTCTATGTTTTGGAAGAAATTCCACGATGCGATGGGAACGAGGCTACACATTAGCACCGCTTATCATCCTCAGAAGGAAGGTCAGTCTGAGAAGACGATCCAGACACTCGAGGACATGCTTCGAGCGTGCGCGATCGATTTTGGTGGAAGTTGGGATGACCATTTACCATTAGTAGAATTCTCGTACAACAACAGTTTTCATGCTAGCATTGGCATGCCACCATACGAGATGCTATATGGTAGGAGATGCAGGCCACCAGTTTGTTGGGGGTGACATTGGTCAGAAAGAGTTGGGAAGTATTGAGGTGATCGAGGCTATGACTGAGAAACTAGAAAAGATCAAAGCCTTTATGAAGAGCTAAAGATAGACAGAATTCGTATGCTGATAAGTGACGTAGACCGGTTGAGTTCCAGGTGGGTGATAGGGTTATGTTGAAAGTCTCACCTTGGAAGGGCATCATTCGGTTCAGGAAGCGAGGCAAGTTGAGCCAGAGATATATAGGACCTTTCCGAATTATTGCTCGAGTAGGAGAGGTGGCCTATTGGTTGGAACTACCAGATGAGTTAAGTGGAATTCACCGAACATCTGATGAGAATACGGTTGTACCACTGGAGGACATTGAAATTGATGAACAACTCAACTATGTGGAGCAACCAGTGGCGATCATTGATCGTAAAGGGAAATGGTTAAGGAATAAAGTGGTTCCTCTTGTGCCTGTACAGTGGAAGCCTAGGAAGGGATCTGAGTGTACATGGGAGACTGAAGAAGAGATGAGGCAGCATTACCCTCGTCTGTTTGAGGAATAACAGGTTTCGAGGACGAAACCTATATAAGGGGGGTGGACTTGTAACACCCGGATATTTTAAGAAGCTGTAAAAAGAAGAATAAAAGTGGAAAATGCAATTTAACACAAGTTGAGGGGTTAAATGTGTCAAAAGTATAAAATAATATATTATATTTTGTACAAAAGGTGGTATGGCTGCCCATGTTTGCTGCACAACACCTTTCAACCGATTTTAGAGAGAAAAAGAGTAGAGAGTTCGGGTTTTTGAAGAAGAAGAAGGAGAAGTCAAATTTAAGGTAAGAATTTGATGTTTTTAGGTGATCTTGACTGATTTTAGTTCGAGTTTATACTTATGTATGTGTATGTACGTTTGTGTGTGTGTCTTTTGGTGGGTTTTAGGTGTTTGAGCTCATAGCAAACGGGTTTGAAGGAAGTTATACCCAAAGTTGCATAAGGTGAGTTTCTAGGACCCCCTTTTTACATGTTTTTAACAATTTTGGGGCTGGAAAATGCATGTGAACCTATTTTATAAAAGATGGGTTTTCACCCGTATGTATGTGTGTGTAAATGTGTATGTGGGTGGGTGCAAATTTGGGATATATATGTGTGTATGTACCTGTTATGATGCTTAGAATGTTAATACTAAGTTTAGATCATGATATAAGATGATTTGGGACTGATTTATGTTAATTTAGTAAGAGTTAGTTGCCCAAACGTCCAAAGAGTGGCCCATGCGCCAACGATTAAATTTACTAAGTGTTCCCAACCGCTCAGAAATCCCAAACGTCTGAACAGTACCCAACCGCCTAGATGTCCATGCGTCTAAGTCAGGCCCATGCGCCTTTATAGTACCCAAGCGTCTGAAATACTGCCCAGAATGACTAAGTGTTGGGCCATGCGCCCAAATAGTGCACATGCACCCAAATAGTGTGCATGCGCCCAGAATCTTCCCATGCGCCTAAGTGTTCCCATGCGTCTAGAATGCCAAGCGCCTGCATAGTGCCCATGTTCCTGCATAGTGCTCATGCGCCAAAAAAACTTAGAAATATTTTTAAGAGGTTTTAACAGGAAGATCAGTTTTTCTATAACAAAATGTGCTATACGAATGTATGATGTGTTTTCTTATGCTCCTTATTATGTATTATTCAGTGACCTACGTATTATGAGTATGAGATGAACGTGAAGTATTATGCAACGTAAAGCAAAAGTTAATGTTAATGATATGAGAAGCATAAAGAAAGAATGAATGCATGCATTAATGAACGAACGATTGTAAGAAAAGTCTTGCAAGAAATTTATGGAAGTTCACACCCAATGAAGGGTGTTAGCTCAACTATGTGCGGGTTAGCTACCCTAAAAGGATGCACACTGGGGTCTAATCCTTGTGATTGACCATATGTATGGGATCTTGCCGCTTACCCCGGTACCGTGGTCAGGCCACCGGGCACAATGTATGGCAGTCTAATTATAGACATCGGCCTAGTACCGCTTTATGCATGACGGTGGGGTATAGCACATGGCATTGGTCTGAATGAAGTTACTCCGGTACTGTGGTCAGGCCACCGGGCACAATGTACGGGAGTCTAGTTATAGACTTCGGCCTAGTACCCGCTTTATGCATGACGTTGGGGTATAACCCGTGGCATTGGCCCGGAATGTAAGAAAGATAACGAATGATAACTATGACGTACGATGGTGAATGAACGAAAGTTAATGAACGATGATGAAGATAATAATAAGATTATCTATTTGTACGTATGATGTATGAGCACATATGAAAGTAAAGAACGGTTTTGAATGATAAGTAAAGTATTTTATTTATAAAACTAGAACTCACTCAGCAACGCTGACTTTTATGTATTTTCCAGTTGACAGGTAAGAGTTGCTGAGGATGGCACGGGGCAGCTACTTGGCATTTTTAGGATGGCATCCATTAGTATGATAATGACGTTTTTGTGATGTAATGCAATTATGATATTTTGTAACAGTTAATTGTATTGTATTACTTTGCAAAAGATGTCATTAATATATATGAAATAGTTTTAATTAATTTCCGCTGCGATGTTTTAAATAAATGTATGTTTTATGTGCGATGAATGACCAACTGTGAGGTGCCCGGGAATGGGGCCTTACAATACATATATATACATTTATATATACATCTATAATACATATATATACATCTATATATACATCTATACATGCATATATATATATATATTTACATATATATACAATATATATATAGATATATATATATACATATATATATACATATATATATATACATATATAATGCATATATATATACACATACATTTACGTATATATATACACATTGATATATATGTGTGTATATATATATATGTATATATATATATATACACGTATACATATATACATATAGATATACATATATATATATATATATAGATAGGTAACACCGGAAAATTTTATAAAAAGAAAGAAAAGAAAAATAAAGAAGAAAGGTAAATTTACATAAGTGGAGGGGGTCAAAGTGTAAGAAGGACAAAACCGTATTATTATTAGGTTTAAAAAGGTGGCATGGCCACCCACAACCTTTTCATCAACTACAGTCGATTTTTAGACAGAGAAAGCAGAGCTTCCATTGGTTTCTATTGAGAAGAAGAAGAATTTGTTAAAACGTAAGTTTTTGTAAGGCCCCGTTCCCGAGCACCTCACTGTTGGTCATTCATCGCACATAAAACATACATCTATTTAAATCATCGCAGCAGAAATTACTTAAAACCATTTCATATATTAATGAAAGCTTTTGCCAAATTATACAATGTAGTTAACTGTTAGAAAATATCATAATTTCATTACATTACAAAAATGTCCTTGTTATACAAATGGATGCCATCCCAAAAATGCCAAGTAGCTACCCCGTGCCATCCTCAGCAACTCTTACCTGCCAACTGGAAAATACATAAAAGTCAGCGTTGCTGAGTGAGTTCTCGTTTTATGTTAAAAATATACAAAAGAATGCCATCCAAAAGAGCCGAGTAGCCTCCCCGTGCCATCCTCAGCAACCTTACATGCCAACTGGAAACACATAAAAAGTCAGCTTTGCTGAGTGAGTTCTAGTTTTATAATAAAACATACTTCACTTTTATTTAAATGAGTTTCTTTACTTTAATGCTATCACACATCATACGTACACATAGATAATATCATTATTATCTTCATCATTCATTATCTTTTGGTTTTATATAGACCCTGTCCAACTTTACTCTCTTCACGGCACGCAGCCATGATTACGGAGATCGAGTGGCAAGGATCCCATTTCACACTTTATCATTATACTCTTCTGTTCATTTCTTTCATTCATTCATTCTTTAACTTTCATTCATTCATTGTACATCTTTAATTTTCTTACTTTTTCATCTTTACCTCTTTTCTTTACATCACCTATAAACCTTGCCTTTCTGTTTCGTGGTACTGGACCTAGGCCTATCATAGACCTTCTATAACGGTGCATCGCACCTCCTGGCCACAACACCTAAGTTAAAGGTTTAGGTGCACCCTTACTATATACAATACCTTTCTGTTTCATGGTGCTGGACCTAGGCCTATCATAGACCTTCTATAACGGTGCATTGCACCTCCTAGCCATAAGACCTAAGGTAGAGTTTAAGTGTACCATTGCCACATGCAATAACCTTCTGTATCGTGGTACTGGACCTAGGCCTACTATAAAACCTTCTATATCGGCGCACTGCACCCTCCTGGCCACAGTACCTAGGATATGCAGTGATGGTTCTATACAATGGTTAATCCAGTGTCAATATTTTACCCTCTTCGTAGCACACAACCACGATTACTGAGGTCGCAAGACAAGGATTCCATTTCGAGTCTGTTGCAACAACAAGGTCGCTCACCTCCTTTATTTGCTTGCAAGCCTTTATTACTCTCATTCATTGTTAACGCATGCATTCATTCATCATGTTCCTCTTTCATTATCATTCACTTTACGTTACATAATACTTTCATTTCATTCATTAACATAACACGTAAAGCCACGGGAAAGATAAACATGCATCATAATAAGGAACATCAACATACACTATAGCATTACTACACAGGGCATCATCATACTTACATAACATACATCATGCATAAACATACAACATCATCATGCCCAATTTACCCTCTAAGACCTCAATGGTCATCTTACATGTATTTACGGTAACTACCACGTCAAAACTTAGATCTGCACTTTCCCCGAAAGTTAGTACTTTAACTATGTTCCTCCTCGGGTACAACAGCCCTATTTGGGCATATGAGCACCCTTCAGTCGCATGGCCTCCATGCGACTGAACATCATGAGATTGGACCTATGCAGATGAACACCAATGCGGATGAACACCCAATCGTGCGAATGGACTCTCAATCGTGCGAATGAACACTATGTGATTGGACCTCATCCGGTTGAACACTATGCGAATAGACCTCATGCGAATGGACCTCATGCGGTTAAACACTATGCGAATGGACCTCATGTGAATGGACCTCATGAGGATGAGCACCTATGCGACAGGGCTCTCAGTCGCATAACTCCCCATGCGATTGGACCCCCAGTCATGCGACTGGACCCCCAGTCATGCGACTGAACCTCAATCGTGCAACTGATCCCCAATTGCCCTCTAGTCGGCCATATGGCTTCCAGTCGGTCGCCTAGCCCTAGCTGTTGCAGAATACAGTTCATCCCGAACCCAATCTGCCATTTTCGACCTCCAAACTCATCCAAACCCATCCTCAGCCCAAATCAACCATCCTAAACCTTAGGAATGCATACTACAACACCATTCAAGCGCAGACAAACCCAAGAACATACCCCAAATGCATCACACGCAAACACACCCAAATGGGTCAAACACACGCACATACAAAAACGGGTTTACTATGCGTTCCAGCCCCAAATTAGTTGAAAACAAGTAAAATAGGGGTCCTAGAACTCACACAAACGACCACAATGAGAAGAGCTTCGATTTGACTCGCTTCTCAATAGTTTTGCTCACTCGAACCAACCCGAACCAACTTTTCTTCCTCTTTTCTTCCTTTCTCTCTTCTTCTCTTGTTTGGCTGAAATATATGGGTGTGGGGAGAGGGTAAGGGCTGCCCTTTCCCTTAAACATCCCAACTCACCCGGCTTTCTTTCGTTGGTGAGTTTGGTCCCTCGACTTTGGACTTTATTTCTTTTTTCTTCTTTCATCGGCTTCAAAGAAAATATCCGGGCGTTACAAGTCCACCCCCCTTATATAGGTTTCATCCCTGAAACCTGTTATTCCTCGAACAAACATGGGTAATGCTGTCTCATTTCCTCTTCAGTCTCCCACGTTGACTCGGATCCCTTCCTTTGCTTCCACTGTACACGCACAAGAGGAACCACTTTATTTCTCAGCCTCTTCTCTTTTCAATCGATGATCACCACTGGTTGCTCCACATAATTGAGCCGTTCGTCTACCTCGATATCCTCCAGTGGAACAACCATATCTTCATCTGCCAAACACTTCCTTAGATGAGATACATGGAATTTCGGGTGAATTCCACTTAACTCATCTGGTAACTCCAGTCTCTAGGCCACCTCTCCCACTCGAGCAATGATTCGGAAAGGACCTATGTACCTCAGGCTCAACTTGCCCCGTTTTTGGAAGCGAATGATACCCTTCCAAGGTGAGACCTTCAACATAACCCGGTCACCCACCTGGAACTCAGTCAGTCTACGCCGTTTATCAGCATACGACTTCTGTCTATCTTTGGTTGCCTTCATGAAGGCCCTGATCCTTTCGAACTTTTCTGTCGTAGCCTCGATCACCTCGACGCTCCCTAACTCTTTATGACCAATATCACCCCAACAAACGGGTGTTCTGCATCTCCTACCATATAGCATCTTATAGGGTGGCATACCAATGCTGGCATGATAGCTATTGTTGTATGAGAATTCCACTAACAGTAAGTGGTCATCCCAACATCCCCCAAAATCAATAACAAATGCCCGAAGCATGTCCTCCAATGTCTGAATGGTCCTTTCTGACTGACCATCAGTCTGGGGATGATAAGCCGTGCTAATAGGTAACCTCGTCCCAATGGTGTCGTGGAATTTCTTTCAATATTTGGATGTAAATCAGGTGTCACGATCAGACCCAATAGACACCGGCATACCATGACGAGTCACAATTTCCTTGATGACCAGATCAGCCAACCTCTCGGATCAATATGTCTCGCGAATCGGTAGGAAGTGAGCACTCTTCGTCAAACGGTCAACTATCACCCATATTGCGTCATACCCTTTCGGAGTACATGGCAGCTTCGTAATGAAATCCATGGTGATGTGCTCCCACATCCATTCCAGTATATCCAAAGTTTGAATCTTTCCATATGTTTTTTGATGCTCGGCCTTCACTTGCAAGCAAGTAAGGCACTTACTCACATACTCCACCATGTCACGCATCATACCCGGCCACCAATAATCTTTCTTCATGTCCTGGTACATATTTGTAGCACCGGGATGAATAGAGTATCGAGTCTTATGAGCTTCATCCATAATCTTCACCCGTAGATCCCCAAAACGAGGAATCCACATTCGCCCAAATTGGGTTTTAACACCAAGTGTGTTCTCACCCAATTCCGTAACTAGACCTCTCATCCTTTCAGAGTTAAGATGATCTTCTTTCAATGCCTCATCTTGATACTCTTTGACTTGCTTCATCACATCAGAGGTCATAATCAGCTAATACGCCTTCACCCGAATCGGCTCGGGTCTTTCCTTTCGGCTAAGGGCATCCGCCACTACGTTGGCCTTGCCCGGATGATAATGGATCTCCCAATCATAATCCTTTATGAGCTCCAACCATCTTCTCTGCCTCATGTTCAAGTCTTTCTGCTCAGAAGAAATACTTCAAGCTCTTGTGGTCAGTGAAAATGGTGCACTTTGTCCCGTAGAGATAGTGCCTCCAAATCTTTAGTGCAAAGACCACGGCTGCTAGCTCCAAGTCATGAGTAGGATAGTTAACCTCATGAACCTTCAACTGTCAGGATGCATAGGCTATAACCTTCCCCCTCTGCATTAACACGCACCCCAATCCTGAGTAGGAAGCATCAGAATAAACCACATGATCTTCACTTCCATCGGATAATGACAACACAGGAGCTTCGGTCAACCTCGTCTTCAATTCTTCGAATGCCTTCTCTTGAGTTTTACCCCATACAAACTTTACATCCTTACGGGTCAACTTGGTTAGTGGAGAAGCGATCTTGGAAAAATCTTGAATAATTCTTTGGTAGTAGCCCGTCAAACCCAAGAAACTATGGATCTCGGATGGCGTTTTTCGAGACTTCCATTGTATCACCGCTTCCACCTTTGCCGGATCCACCATAATCCCCTCCGGATTCACCACGTGACCCAAGAATTGAATCTTGCACAACCAGAACGCGCACTTGGAGAACTTGGCATACAACTTCTCCCTTCTTAACATCTCCAACACCTCTCGAATGTGACCAGCATGCTCTATCTCGCTCTTTGAATAAATCAAGATATCATCAATAAACACAATCACTGACTTATCCAACATCGGCCGACACACTCGGTTCATCAGATCCATAAAAGCAGCTGGCGCATTGGTCAAACCAAAAGACATGACAAGAAAGTCGTAGTGAGCGTAGCGCGTGCGAAAAGCTGTCTTAAGAACATCCTGCTCTTTCACCTTTAGCTGATGGTGGCCAGATCGAAGGTCAATCCTTGAAAACCAACTGGCATCTTGAAGCTGATCGAACAAATCATCAATCCTCGGTAATGGGTACCGATTCTTCACCGTTAACTTGTTCAGCTCACGGTAGTCTATACACATGCTCATGATACCATCCTTATTCTTTACGAATAAAACCGGAGCACCCCAAGGAGAGATACTCGGTCTAATGAACCCTTTATCAAGCCGCTCTTGGAACTGCTCCATCAGCTCTTTCATCTCAGTCGGAGCCAACCGATACGGTGCCTTGGCAATAGGTTGGGCACCCGGTATCAGATCAATCTGAAACTCGATCTCTCGGTCAGGTGGCACTCCTGGAATGTCTTCGGGAAACACATCGGGAAAGTCACACACAACCGGAACATCGGGTAGTTATGATGTTGGCGTTTCCACATCCTTTACATAACACAAGTAGGCGCTACATTCATGCCTCATACACTTTCCCTCCATCGCCATTGAGATTACTTTCGGGATCGTCCTGAACCGATCCCCATAAATAGTTACCAAACTCCCGTCAGGCGCTATTAAACGAATCATCTTCTTTCAACACACTATATTCGCCTTGAAGGCCGCCAACCAATCCATCCCAAGAACCAAATCGAAACCACCTAAGGTCATCACAAACGGTCGAACAGGAAACCTATGACCTTCTAATTCCATATCACAGTTCTCTATCGTCTCAGAAATCCTGGTAGACTTACCTATAGCAGTTTCTACATCAAAGGGCGCGTCCACCCGTCTACTACTAACAGGCAGTTTAGCACAGAAAGCAGCAGAAATAAAACTTCTACTGGCACCCGAATCAAACAACATAGACGCTAAAGTTTGGTTCACCAGAAATGTACTGGACACAACATCAGGGTCCATCCTAGCCTCCTCTTGTGACATAGTGAATGCCCTGGCGCTCGCCCTAGGTCCTTCACCTCCCGTCTTCTTCACTCCGGAACCCTCAGCCCTAGGCTTCTTCCAATCCTTAGTTACGTGGCCCTTCACGCCACAGTTAAAGCATCGGATCACAGGACAGTCCCTGGCTATATGCCCTGGCTTCCCACATCTGAAGCACACGTTCAACCCCAGTCTACATTCCCCACTATGCTCTCTCCCACACTTATCGCACTTCTTCATACCCGCACCCGATGTGACCACACGGCGGTCATCCACCCGTGCCTTCTTATTACTCGTCGAGGCATTACCCCGACCAAACCTCTTCCCATTCCAGTTTCGATCACCACCACCCTTCCTATCACCTTCAGCCACCACCACTATAGCCTTTTCATCATACAGTCTTCCCGCCAAGTCCACGCTGTAAGGCCCCGTTCCCGGGCACCTCACAGTTGGTTATTCATCGCACGTAAAACATACAATTATTTAAAACATTGCAGCAGAAATTTAACAAAAACCATTTCGTATATTTTAATGACAACTTTTGCAACGTAATACAATACTGTTATCTATTAAAAATATTATAAATTGCATTACATCACAAAAATGTCATTATTATGCGAATGGATGCCATCACAAAAATGCCAAGTAGCTGCCCCCATGCCATCCTCAGCAACTATCACCTGCCAACTGGAAAACACATAAAAGTCAGCGTTGCTAAGTGAGTTCTAGTTTTATAAATAAAATACTTTACTTTTGTTAAAACCTTTCTTTACTTTCTTACGTGGTCATGCATCATACATACAGATAGAGAATATTACCTTCACTTTTGCTAACATTCATCATTCTTCATCATATTTATAGCATGCTTTCATTTCATGCTTTCTGTTAACATTCTCTTATTTTCATTTTCATTCTTTCGTTACATACTCATTATCGTTCTTTACATTCATACTTGTTTTCTTACTTACTTTCTTTCTTTAGTACGTTACGTCATTCTTTTTACATTCATATGGATTGATGAACAATACCCCGAACATTGTGCATGAAGCTGATGCTGGACCTGTGGTAATTAAACCACGAACATTATGCACGAAACTGATCCAGTCACCTAGGGCAATTCATGTCTCCCGTTCATACAAACCGTTTGGTCCTACCCCGAACATTGTGCACGAAGCTGATGCTGGACCTGTGGTAATTAAACCACGAACATTGTGCACGAAGCTGATCCAGTCACCTAGGGCATACCAAAGGGCCTTGTCAATCTCAAAGACTGACCCTGTGTGCATCCTTTGGGGTAGCTAACCCGCATCACAGTTGAGCTAAAGACAACATGGTCGTGCACCTCCTTTCATTTTGCTTGCAAGCCATTCGTTCGTTCATTACGTTTTACTTTTCATCATTTTTATCTTTCCTTTCATTACGTTATTCTTTACGTTCATTTATTCATTCGTCATACTACGTAAAGTAATAACATAATATATAACGTATTTTAAAATATAATACAAATACATTTAATCATTATTAAAAGATAACACGTCACACGTACTGTACACAATTCATACATTTTATACCCATCATACATCATACATATAACCCTTAACCCTAAAACATCTCATAATTATACTTAAATTAGGTAATCATTACCCATAAGTCAACCTTAGTCAAAACCCTGGACTTTCTGTTTTTCCTAGAATTTCGGAAATCATTCTAAGGGTCTAGGCGCGTGGGCACTATTTGGGCGCTTCTGCCCTGTTCAGATGTTTTGCCACTATGCAGACGTCTGGACTTAGTCTCTCTTTCACTTAGACGCATGGGACTATTTAGGCGCATGGGCCATGTTCGGACGTTTGGGCCTACACTTAGCCGTCTTCCTACTTAGACGCATGGGCCTATTTAGACGCATGGGCCCTATTTAGACGCATGGGCCCTATTTAGGCGCATGGTCTGCACTTGGTCATTTTCTTTCTTAGACGCATGAGCCCTGTTCAGACACATGGGCATATTGGGCGGTTGGAAACACTTAGAAAACTAAGCAGTTGGACGCATGGTCCACTGTTTAGGCGGTTGGGTAACTAACTTGCATTTTAACATCATAAATCAGTCCCATTCATTCTAAATCATAGTCTAAGCTTAGTACCAACATTCTAGGCATCATAACATGTACATAAATACTTATAAACCACAAATTTACGCCCACCCACACACATTCATACACACATACGTATGGGTAAAACCCATTTTATAAAAACATGTTCACATGCATTTTCCAGCCCCAAATCAGTTAAAAACATGTTGCTTTATTCACCAACTTTTGCTGCTTTCAAGCTTATACCCTTCTCTTGAGTTTCCCAGACGTTTCGAGCACCTAAAACAC
Source organism: Flaveria linearis (assembly GCA_024085815.1). NCBI lineage: Eukaryota > Viridiplantae > Streptophyta > Magnoliopsida > Asterales > Asteraceae > Flaveria > Flaveria linearis. Next base: position 36,081,647 of record CM044009.1, on the reverse strand, counting down.
ATATACACACACACACCCGAACACACAATCACATTTATAAGCATACAACCAATTCTAGAATCGTCTAAAACATCATAAACTCGAGAATTCTTACTAAAAAAATTCAAAGTTCTTGTTTCTTCTAAAATTCCCGAGAGTTTCTGCTCTCTCTCTCTCTTCCTCTCTCTAGAAAAATCCGAATGTTAGGGTGTAAGAAGCAACATGGGCGGCCATGTTGCTTTATTCACCAACTTTTTAAAAGTTGTGTCCTTTTGGACACTTTCAACCCCTCAACTTAGGTTGACTTGCATTTTCTTTCTTTTCCTTTGCTTTTATTTTTTCTTTTTAACTAAAAAAATAACCGCGTGTTACAAGTCCACCCCCTTATATTGGTTTCGTCCCTGAAACCTGTTATTCCTCGAACATATGAGGGTAATGCTGCCTCATCTCTCCTTAAATCTCCCATGTAGACTCGGATCCCTTCCTGTGCTTCCACTGTACACGCACAAGAGGAACCACTTTATTCCTTAACCTGTTCTCCTTACGATCAATGATCGCCACTGGTTGCTCCACGTAATTGAGCCGTTCATCCACTTCGATGTCCTCCAGTGGTACAATCATATCCTCATCCGCTAAACACTTCCTTAGATGAGATACGTGGAATGTCGGGTGAATTCCACTCAACTCATCTGGTAATTCCAATCTATAGGCCACCTCTCCTACTCGAGCAATTATTCTGAAAGGCCCTATATACCTTGGGCTTAACTTGCCCCGCTTTCTAAACCAAATGATACCCTTACAAGGTGAGACTTTTAACATAACCCTATCACCCACCTAGAACTCAATCGGTCTACGTCTCTTATTGGCATACGACTTCTGTCTATCCTTAGCTGCCTTCATGAAGGCCTTAATCTTTTCAAGCTTCTCTGTCGTAGCCTCAATCACTTCAATGCTTCCTAACTCCTTTTGACCAATATCACCCCAGCAAAATGGGTGTCCTACATCTCCTACCATATAGCATCTCGTAGGGTGGCATACCAATGCTGGCATGATGACTGTTGTTGTACGAGAATTCCGCTAATGGTAAATGGTCATCCCAGCTCCCTCCAAAATCGATAACGCACGCCTGAAGCATGTCTTCGAGTGTCTGGAACTTCCTCTCAGACTGACCATCAGTCTGAGGATAATAGGCCGTGCTGATATGTAGTCTCCACCCCATCGCATCATGGAATTTCTTCCAAAACTTGGTTGTAAACCGGGTGTCATGATCAGACACAATAGACACCGACACACCATGATGAGCTACAATCTCCTTGATAAATAGACCCGCGAGCCTCTCAGAAGAATACGTCTCTCGGATCGGTAGGAAGTGAGCACTCTTCGTCAAACGATCAACGATCACCCATATAGCATCATACCCTTTCAAGGTACGTGGTAGCTTCGTAATGAAGTCCATGGTGATATGCTCCCACTTCCACTCGGGTATATCCAATGGTTGGATTTTCCCGTACGGATTCTGGTGTTCTGCCTTTACCTGCAAACAGGTAAGGCACTTACTCACATACTCCGTTACGTCGCGCTTATATCCGACCACCAGTAGTCCTTCTTCATATCATGATACATCTTGGTAGCACCAGGATGAATGGAGTATCGAGTATTATGAGCCTCATCCATGATCCTTCCACGTATATCCCCGTGTCGAGGAATCCACATTCGTCCGAATCGGGTCCTAACACGAAGAGTGTTCTCACCCAGCTCCGTGACTAGACCTCTCATCCTTTCGGAGTTAAGACAATCTTCTTTCAAAGCCTCGTTTTGAAACCCCTTGACCAGTGTCATCACGTCGGAGGTCATAATCAGCTAATAAGCCTTCACCTGAATCGGTTCAGGTCTCTCCTTCTGGCTAAGGACATCTACCACCACGTTTGCCTTGCACGGATGATAGTGGATCTCGCTATCATAATCCTTTATGAGCTCCAGCCCTCGCCTCTGCCTCATATTCAAATCTTTCTGCTCGAAGAAGTACTTCAACCTTTTATGGTCTGTGAAGATGGTGCACTTCGTTCCGTACAAGTAGTGCCACCAAATCATCAACGCGAAGACCGCCACAGCTAGTTCTAGATCGTGCGTGGGATAGTTGACTTCGTGGGTTTTCAGCTGTCGAGATGCAGAGGCTATCACCTTTCCACACTACATCAATAAGCAACCTAGCCCAGAATAAGAAGCATCCGAATATACCACTAAGTCTTCACTACCTTCGGGTAATGTCAAGATAGGAGCTTGTGTTAGTCTCGTCTTCAACTCCTCAAAAGCACTCTCTTGTTCTCGACCCCACATGAACTTCACCTCATTGCGAGTCAACTTTGTCAAAGGTGAGGCTATCTTAGAAAAGTCTTGAATAAACCTCCTGTAGTAGCCCGCCAATCCCAAGAAGCTACGAATCTCGGATGGCGTTTTAGGAGGTTTCCATTGCATTACAGCCTCAACATTTACCGGGCCCACCATGATTCCCTCAGCATTTACCACTTGACCCAGAAATTGCACCTCGCGTAACCAAAAAGCAAACTTGGAGAACTTAGCATACAGTTTCTCCTCTCTCTACGTCTCCAACACTTCTCGAATGTGACCGGCATGCTCTTCGTCGCTCCTTGAATAAATCAGGATATCATCGATTAACACAATCACTGATTTATCTAACATTGGCCGACACACTCGATTCATCAAATCCATAAAAGCAGCTGGCGCATTGGTTAGACCAAAGGACATAACGAGAAACTCGTAGTGTCCATAACGCGTGCGAAAAGCTGTTTTAGGAATATCTTGCTCCTTCACCTTCAACTGATGGTAGCCAGATCGAATATCTATCCTCGGGAACTAACTGGCACCTTGGAGCTGATCGAACAAGTCATTAATCCTCGGTAGCGGGTACCGATTCTTTACCGTCAACTTCTTCAACTCACGGTAATCAATGCACATCCGCATGCTACCGACCTTCTTTACAAACAAGACCGGAGCACCCCAAGGAGAGATACTCGGCCTGATAAAACCCTTATCAAGCAACTCCTGTAGTTGCTCCATTAACTCCTTCATCTCAGTCGGAGCCAACCGATACGGTGCCTTAGCAACAGGCTGAGCACTGGGTATCAAGTCGATTTGAAATTCGATTTTACGATCTTCTGGCACACCTGATAGGTCTTCTACAAACACATCGGGAAAGTCACACACCACCGGTACTTCAGACAGTTGTGGTGTTGGCGTATCCACATCCTTTACATACCCCAAGTAGGCACTACATCCACGCCTCATGCACTTTCCCGCCACCGCCATTGAAATCACTTTCAGAATCGTCGTAACTCGATCACCATATATTGTCACCGGGCTCCTGTCAAGCGCTGTCAGTCTAATCATCTTCTTATGACACACGATATTCGCTTCATAGGTTGCTAACCAATCCATCCCTAGTACTACGTCAAATCCACCTAGGGGCATCACATGTAACTTAGCAGCAAACCTATGACCTTCTAATTCAATGGCACAGTCCTCTATCACATCAGTAACTCTAGTGGACTTACCAATAGCAGTTTCTAAGTCAAAGGGCTCATCAACGCATTTACTACTAACAGGCAGTTTAGCACAGAAAGTAGCAGAGATAAAACTCCTACCAGCACCAGAATCAAATAACACCGAAGCAATAGTTTGATCTACTAAAAACGTACCTGACACGACATCGGGGTCCATCCTAGCCTCCTCCCGGGTCATCGTGAACGCTCTGGCGCTCGCCATTTGCTCCTCAGTCTCGGTCTTCTTCCCTGCTCCGGAACTCTCAACCCTCGGCTTCTTGCATTCCCTACTCATGTGGCCTACTTCACCACAGTTGAAGCACCTCGCTGCTCTGCAATCTCTAGTGATATGGCCGGGCTTCCCACACTTGAAACAGACGTTAAGCCCCAGCCTACACTCACCGGCATGCTCCTTTCCACACTTCCCACATCTCTTCACTCCTGAGCCTGCGGCAACCACCCGTCGATCATCCATTCTATCCTTCTTGTTATTCGGGGTGAAACCACCATGCCCAAACCGTTTCCGGTTCCGATCATCACCACCCGTCCTCTTCTCTTCGACCACCATCACCTCCCTCTCATCGTACAACCTCCCAGCCAAGTCAACTACCAACCTAAACGTACTTGGTCGGGTGGCGATCATGTGCCTACGAATATCCGCCTGCAAGCCCTGGTTGTATCTTTTGATCTTTCGTGATAAGGGTGTCACCTGATCCGGCACCAGTCGTGCCATCTAGTTGAACTTGGTGGTGTATTGTTGATGCATCATGGTTCCCACCTCTAGCTGCATGAACTCCCTTTCCACCTTTTCCAACTCCCGATGAGGACAGAACTCCTCGATCACCAACTTCTTCAGCTCACGCCACCTCATCCTACATATCGCACTGCTGCCCTCAGCTTGGACAATGTTGTCCCACCAGCATAGAGCGGAGTCCACAAATGAGTGAGTGGCGAATTTTACCTTCTGGTCCTCCCGGCACTCGCTGATCTCAAGAACAACCTCCATCTCCTTCACCCATCGGTGAGCAGCAGCAGCAGTGCCATTACCATCGAAGGTAGGGGGCTTGCATCTTTGGAACGCCCCATAATTACAGCCTCGTGATGTCTCCGGCACAGGCTCCTCTTCCTCCTCTTCTTCATCAGTAGGGATCACCGTCTCGGTCTCGGGTTGTTCTCTCCCAGCCGAAGACCTATTCCTATCCCTCCTCTCTCCTTCCCTCACAGCCTTGATCACCTCGGTCACTACAGATGGTAGTATTGTCTGCATGACCTGATGAACCTCCTCCACCATGGCCTCCTTCACTGAGGCTCTCAAGTTAGCACTCTCATCACCACCCTCCGGATGAGGGGTCTCAGGCTCCTCATGGGTCACCTTCTCAACCCTGGGCCTTCCTCTTGTGGCCCGTGGTCCAGCACCACGTCACCACGTGCTCTGCCTCGTGAAGCCTTAGAAGATCTACCACCAGCCATTCGTAATCGCTATAAGATTCAAATGCTAACACAGTCATTCAAGGTAATAACTTAGTTTATGTCAAGTATAGTAAGTCTCTAATTACAGTGGCTAGTTGTGATTAGCCACTTACTTTACTCTTAACACCCCAAGCATTTCCTTTCCTAACTATATCAGTATCTAAATCTACTAAGGGCAAATAGATCAAATAACATGCGCACATATTACCGGTTAACATTAAAGAAAATACCTGATGGCATGTAGCTACTAGCATTGGCATCCCTTCACTTTCCGTCCCATTTTCAGTTTAAGTTAAGGTTTCTTTTGAAAATATTTACCCATTTCACTTAAACTTTGGCTCTGATACCAACTTGTAAGGCCCCATTTCCGGGCACCTCACAGTTGGTTATTCATCGCACGTAAAACATACAATTATTTAAAACATAGCAGCGGAAATTTAACAAAAACCATTTCGTATATTTTAATGACAACTTTTGCAACGTAATACAATATTGTTATCTATTACAAAATATTATAAATTGCATTACATCACAAAAATGACATTATTATGCGAATGGATGCCATCACAAAAATGCCAAGTAGCTGCCCTCGTGCCATCCTCAGCAACTATCACCTGCCAACTGGAAAACACATAAAAGTCAGCGTTGCTGAGTGAGTTCTAGTTTTATAAATAAAATACTTTACTTTTGTCAAAACCTTTCTTTACTTTCTTACGTGGTCATGCATCATACGTACAAATAGAGAATATTACCTTTAGTTTCGTTAACATTCATCATTCTTCATCATAATTATAGCATGCTTTCATTTCATGCTTTCCTTTAACATTCTCTTATTTTCAGTTTCATTCTTTCGTAACGTACTCATTATCGTTCTTTTACATTCATACTTGTTTTCTTACATTCTTTCTTTCTTTAGTACGTTACGTCATTCTTTTTACATTCATATGGATTGATGAACAATACCCCGAACATTGTGCACGAAGCTGATGTTGGACCTGTGGTAATTAAACCACAAACATTGTGCACGAAGTTGATCCAGTCACCTAGGGCAAGTCATCTCTCCCGTTCATACAAATCGTTTGGTCCTACCCCGAACATTGTGTACGAAGCTGATGCTGGACCTGTGGTAATTAAACCATGAACATTATGGATGAAGTTGATCCAGTCACCTAGGGCATACCAAAGGGCCTTGTCAATCTCAAAGACTGACCCTGTGTGCATCCTTTGGGGTAGCTAACCCGCATCATAGTTGAGCTAATGACAACATGGTCGTGCACCTCCTTTCATTTTGATTGCAAGCCATTCCTTTGTTCATTACGTTTTACTTTTCATTATTGTTATCTTTCCTTTCATTACGTTAGTCTTTACATTCATTTAATCATTCGTCATGCTAGGTAAAGTAATAACATAATATATAACGTGTTTTACAATATAATACAAATACGTTTAATCATTATTAAAAGATAACACGTCATACGTACTGTACACTATTCATACATTTTATACCCATCATACATCATACATACAACCCTTAACCCTAAAACATCTCATAATTATACTTAAATTAGGTAATCATTACCCATAAGTCAACCTTAGTCAAAACCCTGGACTTTCTGTTTTTCCTAGAATTTCGGAAATCATTCTAAGGGTCTAGGCGCATGGGCACTATTTGGGCGCTTCTGCCCTGTTCATACATTTTGCCACTATGCAGACGTCTGGACTTAGTCTCTCTTTCACTTAGACGCATGGGACTATTTAGGCGCATGGGCCATGTTCGGACGTTTGGGCCTACATTTAGCCGTCTTCCTACTCAGACGCATGGGCCTACTTAGACGCATGTGCCCTGTTCAGACGCATGGGCATATTGGGCGGTTGGAAACACTTAGAAAACTAAGCCGTTGGACGCATGGTCCACTGTTTAGGCGGTTGGGTAACTAACTTCCATTTTAACATCATAAATCAGTTCAAATCATTCTAAACCATAGTCTAAGCTTAGTACCAACATTCTAAGCATCATAACATGTACATACATACTTATAAACCTCAAATTTACACCCACCCACATACACATTCGTACACACATACGTACGGGTAAAACCCATTTTATAAAAACATGTTCACATGCATTTTCCAGCCCCAAATCGGTTAAAAACATGTTAAAAAGGGGGTCTAGAAACTCACCTTTGCTGCTTTCGAGCATATACCCTTCTCTTGAGTTTCCCAGACGTTCCTAGCACCTAAAACACACATACACACACACACCCGAACACACAATCACATTCATAAGCATACAACCAATTCTAGAATAGTCTAAAACATCATAAACTCGAGAATTCTTACCAAAAACTTCGAAGCTCTTGTTTCTTCTAAAATTCCCGAGAGTTTCTGCTCTCTTTCTCTCTTCCTCTCTCTAGAAAAATCCGAATGTCAGGGTGTAAGAAGCAACATGGCCGGCCATGTTGCTTTGTTCACCAACTTTTCAAAAGTTGTGTACTTTTGGACACTTTCAACCCCTCAACATGGGTTGACTTGCATTTTCTTTCTTTTCCTTTGCTTTTATTCTTTCTTTTTAACTAAAAAAATAACCGGGTGTTACAACCGCCGACCTAAACGTGCTCGGTCGGGCAGCGATCATATGCCTGCGAATATCCGCCGGCAAACCTTGAATATACCCCTTGATCTTTCGCGACAGAGGTGTCACCTGATCCGGCACCAGCCGTGCCATTTCGTTGAATTTGGTGGTGTGCTGCTGATGCGTCATCGTCCCCGCTTCCAACTGCAGGAACTCCCTTTCAACTTTATCCATTTCTCGGTGAGGACAGAACTCCTCAATAACCAACTTCTTCAGTTCAGGCCACCTCATCCTCCCGATAGCCCTGCTACCCTCAGCTTGGACTATGTTGTCCCACCAGCATAAAGCCGAGTCCACAAATGAATGGGTAGCAAACTTTACTTTCTGATCCTCCTGGCACTCGCTGATGTTCAAAACAGCCTCCATTTCTCTCACCCGCCGGTGAGCAACAGCAGCAATGCCGTTACCATCAAAAGTAGGGGGCTTGCACCTCTGAAATGCCCATAGTTACAGCCTCGTGCTGGCTCCTGCACAGGCTCCTCCACCTCCTACTTATTATCGGAGGGAATCGTCTCATTCTCCGGTTGCTCCTGACCTCCCGAGGACTGGTTCCTCTCTTGCCTTTCTCCTTCCTGTACTGCCTTAATCACTTCGGTCACCACAGACGGTAAAATTGTCTGCATGACCTGATGCACTTCTTCAACCACCGCCTCTTTCACAGACGCCCTCACATTTGCACTCTCATCACCACCCTCCAGATGAGGTGTCTCGGGTCCCTCAAGAACCACCTTCTCAACTCCAGGTCTGCCTCTTTTAGGCCACGATGCAGCACCAAGTCCACCATGCGAGGCTTTGGATGATCTATCACCGGCCATCCTCTAACACACACTGAAAGATTCAAACACCAACACGGTCATTCAAGGGAACATCTCAGTTTATATCAAGTATAGTAAGTCCCTAATTACAGTGGCCAGTTATGATTAGCCACTTACTTTACTCTTCGTACCCCGAGCATTACCTGTCTTGATTATATCAGTATCTAAATCTACAAGCAACACATAAACCACATAACATGCGCACATAATACCGGTTAACATTAAAGAAAATACCTGATGGCACGCAGCTACTCGGATTGGCATCCCTTCCCTTTCCGTCCCATTTTCAATTTAAGTTAAGGTTTATTTTGAGAATTTACCCATTTCACTTAAACTTTGGCTCTGATACCAACTTGTAAGGCCCCGTTCCAGGGACGCTTATAGCTGGTCATCATAGCACTTAAAACACATCATTATATAATCTTTACTAAAATCATGCAGCGGAAACTGTGAAATAATTTTTCATTTTACTATAAATGCTTTTGCAAGTTAATACAACATTAATCAATTACAAAATATATATTGTTGCATTACGTCACAAAAGCATTATACAAAAGAATGCCATCCAAAAGAGCCGAGTAGCCGCCCCGTGCCATCCTCAGCAACCTTACCTGCCAACTGGAAACACATAACAAGTCAGCGTTGCTGAGTGAGTTCTAGTTTTATAATAAAATATACTTTACTTTTATTTAAAAGAGTTTCTTTGTAACACCCGGAAATTTCTATTTGGGATGTCAGGCGACTGGAGGCCCATAGGCATGGAAGTCTTGCGACTGAGGCTCCATCGCATGATAATCGCGCGACTGGAGCTCCATACGCATGATAGTCGCACGACTGGAGTGTCCAATCGCATGGAGCTCATGCGGCTGAAGGTTCAGTCGCATAGAAGCTCGAGCGACTGGACTGTAGTATTTAAGTGAGAGGGCAGCCCTTACCCTCTCCCCATACTTGCGAAATCAGCCAAAAAGAAGAGAAGAGATAAAGATGAGAGAAAGAGGAGAAAAGGGGTGGTTCGTGCTCGGAATTCGTTGTGTGGCGAGTCAAAACAAAGCTCTAACCGAGGAGGCTGCTAAGGTGAATTCTAGGCCTATCATAGACCTTCTATAACGGTGCATCGCACATCCTGGCCACAGCACCTAAGGTAGAGTTTAAGTGTACCATTGCCACATGCAATATCCTTCTGTATCGTGGTACTGGACCTAGGCCTATTATAGACCTTCTATATCGGCGCACCACACCCTCCTGGCCACAGTACCTAGGATATGCAGCGATGGTTCTATACAATGGTTAATCCCAGTGTCAAGATTTTACCCTCTTCGTAGCACACAGCCACGATTACTGAGGTCGCAAGACAAGGATTCCATTTCGAGTCCGTTGCAACAACAAGGTCGCTCACCTCCTTTATTTGCTTGCAAGCCTTTATTACTCTCATTCATTGTTAATGCATCCATTCATTCATCATGTTCCACTTTCATTATCTTTCACTTTACGTTACATAATACTTTTGTTTCATTCATTAACATAACACGTAAAGCCACAGGAAAGATAAACATACATCATAATAAGGACACATCAACATACACTATAGCATTACTATACAGGGCATCATCATACATACATAACATACATCATACATAAACATGCAACATCATCATGCCCAATTTACCCTCTAAGACCTCAATGGCCATTTTACATGTATTTACGGGAACTACCACGTCAAAACTTACATCGGCACTTTCCCCGAAAGTCATACTTTAACTATGTTCCTCCTCGGGTACAACAACCTTATTTGGGCATATGAGCACCCTTCAGTCGTATGACCTCCATCCGACTGAACATCATGCGATTGGACCTATGCGGATGAACACCCAATCGTGCGAATGGACTCTCAATCATGCGAATGAACACTATGCGATTGGACCTCATGCGGTTGAACACTATACGAATGGACCTCATGCGAATGGACCTCATGCGGATGAGCACCTATGAGACTGGGCTCTCAGTCGCATGATTCCCTATACGACTGGACCCCCAGTAGTGCGACTGAACCTCAATCGTGCGACAGAACCCCAATCGCCCTCCAGTCGGCCGTATGGTCTCCAGTCGGTCGCCTAGCCCTAGCGGATGCAGAATACAGTCCATCCCGAACCCAATCTGCCATTTTCGACCTCCAAGCTCATCCAAACCCATTCTAAGCCCAAATCAACCATCCTAAACCTTGGGAATGCATACTACAACACCATTCAAGCACACACAAGCCCAAGAACATACCCCAAACGCATCACACGCAAACACACCTAAATGGGTCAAACACACACACATACAAAAACGGGTTTACTATGTGTTCTAGCCCCAAATCAGTTGAAAACAAGTAAAATAGGGGTCCTAGAACTCACACAAACAACCATAACAAGAAGAGCTTCGATTTGACTCGCTTCTCAACGGTTTTGCTCACTCGAACCAACCCAAACCAACTTTTCTTCCTCTTTTCTTCCTTTCTCTCTTCTCTTCTCTTGTTTGGCAGAAATATGTGGGTGTGGGGAGAGGGTAAGGGCTTCCCTCTCCCTTAAATACCCCTACTCACCCGGCTTTCTTTCATTGTCGAGTTTGGTCCCTCGACTTTGGACTTTATTTCTTTTTTCTTCTTTCGTCGGCTTCAAAGAAAATATCCGGGTGTTACACAATAATACTACAAACCATTTATAAATAAAGTTTGCATGTTTTCTCCCCCAAAAAGGATGTAATGTAAAATAGGGGCCGTGAAAACTCACCTTGAATGCCTTGCAGCAAAAATGTAAGCACCAAAGAGACGGTTTCAAATTAACCTGAGTTTCATTTAATATTCAATTAATAATTAAATATCAATACTGTGATCGTACGGTTTCGCGTTTCACGACTCGGTTACGGTGTCGGTTATCGATTTTCCCACCACTCTCATTTGCTGTCAACAACATTAGATCAAGTATAAAGGTATTCGTCATACATTTTAGTCATATGACTTTATAATTCTAGACGTTTAATAAAGCATAACCCATTTTTATATATATGATATATTACATGCATACAACCCACACGTTCACTAATCCATAATATATTGACCCATGCACCTAATATATATATATATATATATATATATATATATATATATATACACGTATATATATACGTATATATATACGTATATATATACATATATACATATATATACATATAAATATATATATATATATATATATATATATATATATATATAGATATATATATATATTCACCACACATGCGTAAGCATAGCATGCACCAAAACATGAAATCACATTACATAAACAAGCACACTTACATACCATGCATACATGGGGGCCTAACATGTATACCTACTCATGCAAATTCCAAACCAAACTCCCTATGCGGCTAAACTCCCTGCCAAACGCCCACTCTCCCATTTATAATTCTTAATACAAAGATATATACACACACACCAGCACATGCATAACATGCACGCAAGCACACTCACGGCTACATGTCATGCGCTCACTTAAAGGAAACCCCATGCTCCCATGCGCCTACATGAAAGATCCCCCATGCACCCAGATGAAGGATCCCCATGCCCCTATCTATAACATACAACCATACATAAACCATGCAGAAACACATGTCGCATACACACTTATACAATAGGCACATTGATATGTAGTTTGACTAAGAGAAATCATGAAACCTCTAACAAATCATGCACAAGACACGACCATACAAACACGTATATGCACTGATTCGAACGCAGACCCAAACAAAACCCACACCACACGCACACATGGTTGAAACACACGCTGCCACACACACAATCATTCATAACCTCAACCCCACGCATATACGCATGTTGAACACAAGAACAATAAGTCCATTGAAACTAACTTAGAAGTACATTCATCATTAATCACTTATAAACGCAGCCATATACGAGTATACGTAACCGTAGAAAATCAAAACGGAACATGACGAAATACGAATTAACAAACCCGAACCACCATCCTAACCGTATGTAACGCCCGGTTATTTTTTTAAAGGCAAAAAGAAAGAATAAAAGCAAAGGAAAAGAAAGAAAATGCAAGTAACCTAAGTTGAGGGGTTGAAATTGTCCAAAAAGACACAACATTTGAAAAGTTAGTGAATAAAGCAACATGGCCACCCATGTTGCTTCTTACACCCTGACATTCGGATTTTTCTAGAGAGAGAAAGAGAGAGAGAGAGCAGAAAACTCTCAGGAATTTTAGAAGAAACAAGAACTTCGAAGTTTTTGTTAAGAATTCTCGAGTTTATGATGCTTTAGACGATTCTAGACTTGGTTGTATGCTTGTAAATGTGATTGTGTGTTCGGGTGTGTGTGTATGTGTGTTTTAGGTGCTAGAAACGTCTGGGAAACTCAAGAGAAGGGTATAAGCTTGAAAACAGCAAAGGTGAGTTCTAGAATCCCCCTTTTTAACATGTTTTTAACTATTATAGGGCTGGAAAATGCATATGTATATGTTTTTATAAGAATGGGTTTACCCATATGTATGTATGTGTGAATGTGCATGGGGGTGGGTGAAATTTTGGGATGCAAAAGGTGTGAATGTTCATGTTATGATGCTTAGGATGCTAATACTAGGCTTAGATTATGATTTAAGATGAGATGGGACTGATTTATGTTGATTATGGGAAATTTAGTCGTTCATGCGCCTAAACAGTGGACCATGCGTCCAACGGCTTAGTTCCTAAGTGTTCCTAACAGCCCAATACGCCCAACCGTCTGAACAGGGCCCATGCATCTAAACAGGCCCATGTGTCTAAGTAAGAAAATGGCCAAGTGCAGACCCAAACGTCTGAACAGGGCCCATGCGCCTAAACAGGCCCATGCGTCTAAGTGAAAAGAGACCAGGTTAAGTCCAGACGTCTGCATAGTGGCAAAACGTCTGAACAGGGCAGAAGGGCCTAAATAGTGCACATGCGTCTAGACCCTTAGAATAATTTTCTGAAATTCTAGGAAAAACAGAAAGTCTAGGGTTTTGACTAAGGTTGACTTATGGGTAATGATTACCAATTTAACTATAATTATGAGATGTTTTAGGGTTATGGGTTGTATGTATGATGTATGATGGGTATAAAATGAATGAATGATGTATAGTACGTACGATGTGTTATCTTTTAATAACAATTAAACGTATTTCTATTATATTGTAAAATACATTATATATATTATGCTATTACTTTATGTAGTATGACAAATGAATGAAAGGACGTAAGGAATAACGTAATGAAAGGAAAGATAACAATGATGAAATGTAAAATGTAATGAACGAACGAATGGCTTGCAAGCAAAATGAATGGAGGTGCACGACCATGTTGTCGTTAGATCACTATGATGCGGGTTAGCTACCCCAAAGGATGCACACAGGGTCAATCTTTGAGATTGACAAGGCCCTTTGGTATGCCCTAGGTGACTGGATCAGCTTTGTGCACAATGTTCGTGGTTTCATTACCACAGGTCCAGCATCAGCTTCGTGCATAATGTTCGGGGTAGGACCAAACGGTTTGTATGAACGGCAAAGATGACTTGCCCTAGGTGACTGGATCAGCTTCATGCACAATGTTCATGGTTTAATTATCACAGGTCCAGCATCAGCTTCGTGCACAATGTTCTGCGTAATTAAACAAGTATGAATGTAAAAGAATGATAATGAGTACGTTACAAAAGAATGAGAATAAAGATAAGAGAATGTTAATAAGAAGCATGGAATGAAAGCATGCTATGAACATGATGAAGAATGATGAATGTTTATGAAAGTAAAAATAATATCCTCTATCTGTACGTATTATGCATGATCACGTAAGAAAGCAAGGAAAGGTTTTAATGAAACTAAAGTATTTTATTTATAAAACTAGAACTCACTCAGCAACGCTGACTTTTTATGAGTTTTCCAGTTGGCAGGTTATAGTTGCTGAGGATGGCACGGGGCAGCTACTTGGCATTTTTGTGATGGCATCCATTCGTATATAAATGGCATTTTTGTGATGTAATGCAATTTATAGTATTTTGTAACAGTTAACAGTATTGTATTTTGTTGCAAAAGTTGTCATGATTATATAAGATATGATTTTAATTAATTTCCACCGCAATGTTTCACATAATTGTATGTTTTATGTGCGATGAATTACCAACTGTGAGGTACCCGGGAACGGGGCCTTACAAGTTGGTATCAGAGCCAAAGTTTAAGAGAAATGGGTAAATATTTACAAAAGAAACCTTAACTTAAACTGAAAATAGGACAGAAAGGGAAAGGATGCCAATCCAAGTAGGTACGTGTCATTAGGTATTTTCTTTAATGTTAACCGGTTTTATGTGCGTATGTTATTTGATCTATTTGCCCTTAGTTGATTTAGATACTGATATAGTCAGGATAGGGAATGCTTGGGGTGTGAATAGTAAAGTAAGTGGCTAATCACAACTGGCCACTGCAATTAGGGACTTACTATACTTGACATAAACTGAGTTATTACCTTGAATGATCGTGTTAGCATTTGAATCTTATAGCAATTAGGAATGGCTGGAGGTAGATCTTCTAAGGCTTCACGAGGCGCAGCACGTGGTGGACGTGGTGCTGAACCACAGGCCACAAGAGGAAGGCCCAGGGCTGAGAAGGTGACCCATGAGGAGCCTGAGACCCCTCAACCGGAGGGTGGTGATGAGAGTTCTAAAATGAGAGCCTCGGTGAAGGAGGCCATGGCGGAGGAGGTTAATCAGGTCATGCAGACAATACTACCATCTGTAGTGACCGAGGTGATCAAGGCTGTGAGGGAAGGAGAGAGGAGGGATAGGAACAGGTCTTCGGCAGGGAGAGAACAACCCGAGACCGAGACGGTGATCCCTACTGATGAAGAAGAGAAGGAAGAGGAGCCTATGCTGGAGACATCACGAGGCTGTAATTATGGGGCGTTCAAACGATGCAAACCCCCTACCTTCGATGGTAATGGCACTGCTGCTGCTGCTCACCGATGGGTGAAGGAGATGGAGGTTGTTCTTGAGATCAGCGAGTGCCGGGAGGACCAGAAGGTAAAATTCGCCACTCACTCGTTTGTGGACTCGGCTTATGCTGGTGGGACAATATCGTCCAAGCCGAGGGTAGCAGGGCAATTGGCGGAATGAGGTGGAGTGAGCTGAAAAAGTTGGTGATCGAGGAGTTCTGTCCTCATCGGGAGTTAGACAACGTGGAAAGGGAGTTCCCGCAGCTGGAGGCGGGGACCATGACACATCAACAATACACCACCAAGTTCAACGAGATAGCATGGCTGGTGCCAGATCAGGTGACACCCTTGTCACAAAAGATCAAAAGATGCATCCAGGCTTTGCCAGCAGATATTCGCAGGCACATGATCGCCGCCCGACCAAGTACGTTTAGGTCGGTGGTTGACCTGGCTGGGAGGTTGTATGATGAGAGGGAGATGATGGTGGTCAAAGGGAAGAAGACGGGTGGTGATGATCGAAACCGGAAACGGTTTGGGCATCGTGGTTTCATCCCAAATAACAAGAAGGCTAGAATGGATGATCGTCGGGTGGTTGCTGCAGGCTCAGGAGTGAAGGGATGCGGGAAGTGTGGAAAGGAACACGCCGGTGAGTGTAGGCTGAGGCTTAACGTCTGTTTCAAGTGTAGAAAGCCCGACCATATCTCTAGAGATTGTAGAGCGACGAGGTGCTTCAACTGTGTTGAAGTAGGCCACATGAGTGGGGAATGCAAGAAGCCAAGGGCTGAGAGTTCCGGAGTAGGAAAGAAGACCAGGACTGAGGAGCAAAGGGCGAGCGCCAGAGCGTTCACAATGACCAGGGAGGAGGCTAGGATAGACCCCGATGTTGTGTCAGGTACATTTCTAGTAGATCAAACTCTTGCTTCTGTGTTACTTGATTCTGGTGCCAGTAGGAGTTTTATTTCTGCTACTTTCTGTGCTAAACTACCTATTAGTAGTAAATGCATTGATGAGCCCTTTGACGTAGAAACCGCTATTGGTAAGTCCAATAGGGTTACTGATGTGATAGAGGACTGTGCCATAGAATTAGAAGGTCATAGGTTTGCTGCTAAGTTACATGTGATTCCCTTAGGTGGATTTGATGTAGTACTAGGGATGGATTGGTTAGCAACCTATGAAGTGAATATAGTGTGTCGCAAGAAGATGATTCGTTTAATAGCACCTGACAGGAGTTCAGTGACTGTTTATGGTGATCGGGTTACTATGATTCCGAAGGTGATTTCAATGGCGGTGGCGGGAAAGTGCATGAGGCGTGGATGTAGTGCCTACTTGGCCTATGTAAAGGATGTGGATACGCCAACACCACAACTGTCTGATGTACCGGTGGTGTGTGACTTTCCAGTGTGTTTCCTGAGGATTTAGCATGAGTGCCACCTGACCGAGAGATCGAGTTTCAGATTGATCTTATACCAGGTGCTCAGCCTGTAGCTAAGGCACCGTATCGGTTGGCTCCGACTGAGATGAAGGAGTTAATGGAGCAAGTGCAAGAGTTGCTCGATAAGGGTTTATCAGGCCAAGTATCTCTCCTTGGGGTGCTCTGGTCTTTGTTTGTAAAGAAGAAGGACGGTAGCATGCGGATGTGCATTGACTACCGTGAGTTGAACAAGTTGACGGTAAAGAATCGGTACCCGCTACCGAGGATTGATGACTTGTTCGATCAGCTTCAAGGTGCCAGTTGGTTCTTGAGGATAGACCTTCGATCTGGTTACCATCAATTGAAAGTGAAGGAGTAAGATATTCCTAAGCAGCTTTTCGCACGCGTTATGGACTGTCCTTTGGTCTAACCAACATGCTAGCTGCTTTTATGGATTTGATGAATCGAGTGTGTCGGCTGATGTTGGACAAATCAGTGATTGTATTCATCGACGATATCCTGATTTATTCAAGAAGTGAAGAAGAGTATGCCAGTCACATTCGGGAAGTGTTAGAGATTTGAGGAAGGAGAAACTGTATGGTAAGTTCTCCAAGTTTGCTCTTTGGTTACGCGAGGTGCAATTTCTGGGTCACGTGGTAAATGCGGAGGGAATCAAGGTGGTTACGGCAAAGGTTGAGGTGGTGATGCAATGGAAGTCACCAAAGACACCATCCGAGATTCGTAGCTTCTTGGGGTTGGCGGGCTACTATAGGAGATTTATTCAAGACTTCTCCAAGATAGCCTCACCTTTGACAAAGTTGACTCGCAAGGACGTGAAGTTCGTGTGGGGTCGAGAACAGGAGGATGCTTTCGAGGAGTTAAAATCGAGATTAACACAAGCCCTTGTCTTGACATTGCCCGAGGGAAGTGAAGACTTAGTGGTGTATTCGGATGCATCTCATTCTAGGCTAGGTTGCGTATTGATGCAACGTGGAAGGGTGATAGCCTATGCATCCCGACAGCTGAAAACCCACGAAGTCAACTATCCCACGCACGATCTGGAACTAGTTGCGGTGGTTTTCGCGTTGAAGATTTGGTGGCACTATCTCTACGGGACGAAGTGCACAATCTTCACAGACCATAAAAGCTTGAAGTACTTCTTCGAGCAGAAAGATTTGAATATGAGGCAGAGGCGATGGCTGGAGCTCATAAAGGATTACGATTGTGAGATCCATTACCATCCGGGCAAGGCCAACGTGGTCGCGGATGCCCTTAGGCGGAAGGAGAGACCTGAGCCGATTCGGGTGAAAGCATATCAGATGGTTATGACCTCTGATGTGATGACACAGGTTAAGGAGTTTCAAGATAAGGAGTTGAAAGAAGATCATCTTAACTATGAAAGGGTGAGAGGCCTGGTCGCGGAGTTGGGTGAAAGCACTTTCAGTGTTAGAACCGATATGGGCGAATGTGGATTCCTCGTCACGGGGATCTACGTGGAAAGATGATGGATGAGGCACATAAGACTCGATACTCCATTCATCCCGGTGCTACCAAGATGTATCACGATATAAAGAAAGATTACTGGTGGCCGGGTATGAAGCGCGACATAACAGAGTATGTGAGTAAATGCCTTACCCGTTTGCAAGTGAAGGCGGAACACCAGAAGCCGTACGGGAAAATCCAACCGTTGGATATACCCGAATGGAAGTGGGAGCATATCACCATGGACTTCATTACGAAGCTACCACGTACCCCGAAAGGGCATGATGCTATATGGGTGATAGTTGATCGTTTGACGAAGAGTGCTCACTTCCTACCGATCCGAGAAACGTATTTTTCTGAGAGACTCACAGATCTATTCATCAGGAGATTGTGGCTTGTCATGGTGTGCCGGTGTCTATTATGTCTGATTACGACACCCGGTTTACATCCAAGTTTTGGAAGAAATTCCATGATGCGATGGGGATGAGACTACATATCAGCACGCCCTATCATCCTCAGACTGACGGTCAGTTAGACAGAACGATCCAGACACTCGAGGACATGCTTCGAGCGTGCATGATCGATTTCGGAGGAAGTTGGGATGACCATCTGACGTTAACAGAATTCTCGTACAACAACAGTTATCATGCCAGCATTGGCATGCCACCCTACGAGATGCTATATGGTAGGAGATGCAGGAAGCCCATTTGCTGGGGTGATATTGGTCTGAAGGAGTTAGGGAGCATTGAGGTGATTGAGGCTACGACAGAGAAGCTCGAAAAGATTAAAGCCTTCATGAAGGCAGCCAAAGATAGGTAAAAGTCGTATGCTGATAAGAGACGTAGACCGATTGAGTTCCAGGTGGGTGATAGGGTTATGCTAAAAGTCTCACCTTGGAAAGGTATCATTCGGTTTAGAAAGCTGGGGAAGTTGAGCCCAAGGTATATAGGGCCTTTCCGAATCATTGCTCGAGTAGGAGAGGTGGCCTATAGGTTAGAACTACCCGATAAGTTAAGTGGAATTCACCCGACATTCCCTGTATCTCATCTGCGGAAGTGTTTAGCCAACGAGGATATGATTGTACCACTGGAGGAAATTGACGTGGATGAACGGCTCAATTACGTGGAGCAACCAGTGGCTATCATTGATCGTAAGGAGAAAAGGTTAACGAATATAGTGGTTCCCCTTGTGCGTGTACAGTTGAAGCACAGAAAGGGATCCGAGTCTACATGGGAGATTGAAGGAGAGATGAGGCGGCATTACCCTCATCTATTTGAGGAATAACAGGTTTCGGGGATGAAACCTATATAAGGGGAGTGGACTTGTAACGCCCGGTTAATTTTTTTAAAAGGCAAAAAGAAAGAATAAAAGCAAACGAAAAGAAAGAAAATGCAAGTAACCCAAGTTGAGGGGTTGAAATTGTCCAAAAAGACACAACTTTTGAAAAGTTGGTGAATAAAGCAACATGGCCACCCATGTTGCTTCTTACACCCGGACATTTGGATTTTTCTAGAGAGAGAAAGAGAGAGAGAGAGCAGAAAACTCTCAGGAATTTTAGAAGAAACAAGAACTTCGAAGTTTTTGGTAAGAATTCTCGAGTTTATGATGCTTTAGATGATTCTAGACTTGGTTGTACGCTAATAAATGTGATTGTGTGTTCGGGTGTGTGTGTATGTGTGTTTTAGGTGCTAGAAACGTCTGGGAAACTCAAGAGAAGGGTTAAGCTCGAAAACAACAAAGGTGAGTCCTAGAATCCCCGTTTTTAACATGTTTTTAACTATTTTGGGGCTGGAAAATGCATGGGTATATGTTTTTATAAGAATGGGTTTACCCGTATGTATGTATGTGTGAATGTGCATGGGGGTGGGTGAAATTTTGGGATGCAAAAGGTGTGAATGTTCATGTTATGATGCTTAGGATGCAAATACTAGGCTTAGATTATGATTTAAGATGAAATGGGACTGATTTATGTTGATTATGGGAAAGTTAGTTGTTCACGCGCCTAAACAGTGGACCATGCATCCAACGGCTTAGTTCCTAAGTGTTCCCAACCGCCCAATATGCCCAACCGTCTGAACAGGGCCCATGCGTCTAAACAAACCCATGCGTCTAAGTAAGAAAATGGCCAAGTGCAGACCCAAACGTCTGAATAGGGCCCATGCGCCTAAACAGGCCCATGCGTCTAAGTGAAAAGAGACTAAGTTAAGTCCAGACGTCTGCATAGTGGAAAAACGTCTGAACAGGGTAGAAGGGCCCAAATAGTGCCCATGCGTCTAGACCCTTAGAATAATTTTTTGAAATTCTGGGAAAAACAAAAAGTCTAGGGTTTTGACTAAGGTTGACTTATGGGTAATGATTACCCAATTTAACTATAATTATGAGATGTTTTAGGGTTATGGGTTGTATGTATGATGTATGATGGGTATAAAATGTATGAATGATGTATAGTACGTACGATGTGTTATCTTTTAATAATGATTAAACGTATTTCTATTATATTGTAAAATACGTTATATATATTATGTTATTACTTTACGTAGTATGACAAATGAATGAAAGAATGTGAGGAATAACGTAATGAAAGGAAAGATAACCATGATGAAATGTAAAACGTAATGAACGAACGAATGGCTTGCAAGCAAAATGAATGGAGGTGCACGACCATGTTGTCGTTAGCTCAACTGTAATGCGGGTTAGCTACCCCAAAGGATGCACACAGGGTCAATCTTTGAGATTGACAAGGCCCTTTGGTATGCCCTAGGTGACTTGATCAGCTTCGTGCACAATGTTTGTGGTTTAATTACCACAGGTCCAGCATCAGCTTCTTGCATAATGTTCGGGGTAGGACCAAACGGTTTGTATGAACGGGAGAGATGACATGCCCTAGGTGACTGGATCAGCTTCGTGCATAATGTTCGTGGTTTAATTACCATAGGTCCAGCATCAGCTTCGTGCACAATGTTCTGCGTATTGTTCATCAATCCATATGAATGTAAAAGAATGACGTAACGTACTAAAGAAAGAAAGAAAGTAATTAAACAAGTACGAATGTAAAAGAATGATAATGAGTACGTTACGAAAGAATGAGAATGAAGATAAGATAATGTTAATAAGAAGCATGGAATGAAAGCATGCTATGAACATGACGAAGAATGATGAATGTTTATGAAAGTAAAAGTAATATCCTCTATCTGTACGTATGATGCATGATCACGTAAGAAAGCAAGGAAAGGTTTTAATGAAACTAAAGTATTTTATTTATAAAACTAGAATTCACTCAGCAACGCTGACTTTTTATGTGTTTTCCAGTTGCCAGGTAATAGTTGCTGAGGATGGCACGGGGCAGTTACTTGGCATTTTTGTGATGGCATCCATACGTATATAAATGGCATTTTTATGATGTAATGCAATTTATAGTATTTTGTAACAGTTAACAGTATCGTATTATGTTGCAAAAGTTGTCATGATTATATAAGAAATGATTTCAATTAATTTCCGCTGCAATGTTTCAAATAGTTGTATGTTTTATGTGCGATGAATTACCAACTGTGAGGTACCCGGGAACGGGGCCTTACACCGTACGCGATTAATGAATCAAAGATAGATCGTACCCGAAGCTTGACCAAGGGAAATGGTTTGCGAGGGGAAAGGCCGTCGGGTAAAAGCGGTGTCACGAGAGAGAGTGTCAACCCACTTGC